>WPDF01000043.1:0-92986 GCA_019137265.1 Neonectria coccinea | reverse complement strand
GGCGCCCTGCTCGCCGTGCCGAACCTCGGGTGCGACGTCGCCGACTACCCGGCGACGGTCGAGGGCAATGTCGCTCTGGTGTCGCGAGGCACCTGCACCTTTGCGCAGAAGTCCATCAACGCCAAGACGGCTGGTGCCACGGGCATCATCGTCTACAACAACGTGCCCGGCGAGCTGAGCGGTACTCTGGGCGAGCCGTTTGGCGACTATGTTCCCATTGTGGGCATCAGCCAGGAGGACGGCACGGCTATCCTTGCGCTGATTGAGGCTGGCGAGGTCACTGTCGAGCTCGAGGTCGATGCTATTGTCGAGGAGCGCGTCACCTTCAATGTCATTGCTGAGACCAAGGGTGGCAACCACGACAACGTCCTCGTCTTGGGAGGACACTCCGACTCGGTGGCTGCTGGCCCCGGTATCAAGTAAGTGAGCCCTGGAATCAATACGGCATTCCGGCGTACTGACTGTGACGCAGCGACGACGGTTCCGGTACCATTGGCGTCTTGAACGTTGCCGTGGCTCTCGCCAACTTCAAGGTCAACAATGCCGTCCGCTTCGCCTTCTGGAGCGCCGAGGAGTTCGGCCTCCTGGGCAGCTACGCGTACATCAAGTCGGTCAACGGCTCCGCCACCGAGCTGTCCAAGATCCGAGCCTACCTGAACTTCGACATGGTGCGTCTTCCATGCTTTGCCTTCCATACCTTGCCAGATTACCTTGCCAGATGATAACTAACACCACCCGCAGATCGCCAGCCCCAACTACATCTACGGCATCTACGACGGCGACGGCGACGCCTTCAACCTCACGGGCCCCGCCGGCTCCGACGTGCTCGAGGAGGACTTTGAGAAGTTCTTCGACAAAAACAAGACCCCGCACGTGCCCTCCGAGTTCAGCGGCCGCTCCGACTACGCCGCCTTCATCGAGAACGGCATCCCGTCGGGCGGCCTGTTCACCGGCGCCGAGGTGCTCAAGACGGAGGAGGAGGCGGCGCTGTTCGGCGGCGAGGCCGGCGTCGCGTACGACGTCAACTACCACAAGGCCGGCGACGACATCAACAACCTGGCCCACGACGCCTACCTGCTCAACACCAAGAGCATCGCCAACTCGGTCGCCAAGTACGCCAAGAGCTTCCGGTCGCTGAAGCCCGTCAACAAGGAGCACCGGCGGTGGGCGGCCGAGCGCGCCGACTTCTTCAAGCGGTCGAGGCTCAGCTCGCACACGCACGAGGAGGCTGGACCCTGTGGAGGCGGTCCCAGCATTTAAGAATCGGGAGTGTAACTATATATTTATGACGAGGAGATGAGATATGAGAAATATTTAGAAATACGCGTCGATGCTGGTGATTCAGGATCTTGTAGACCAACGACACTATGTTCTCGGCTTTCATGTGATTCAGAAGACTTATGAACGATATCACTTGTAATTCCGAGCCACATCACTTAGATGAGCTGAGGAAATGAAACTCTTGTGCGTGTGCCTTACCTCTTGCAACCAGCTAGCATAGTCAGTAATCAGCGCCTACCACTGATTATCGTTGCTTCAAGCACGGAGGCCTTAGATAGAACTAAATCTGCGAGCAAAGGCGATTTAATCCACTTCGGCATTTTATGTTAGATAGCTTGAGCACTCGTATTAAAGCGCTTTATAAATGTCAAGTCAAACATGGAGGCATGGGTGAAGGTCTAGGGTAGCTGAAGTTGGCCTACCTGAGAATAGATGAATTTTGTGAGATTGCTGGATGAGTCCAATTGCGAGCGAAGTGCATTGGACAGTCCATTGCAGTCAAGGTCCATCGAATTGGGGACCTCTAAGTTTTGGCAAGATACAATTGCAAATGCAATTGGCTTTGAAGACTACCAGCAGGTAATTCGAATGGTCTTTCGGTCCCTCACCACTTAAGATAACCAACTATTGGCTTATCTTATCAAGAATCTTCTTATCTTATCGCACAAAAAAGTCTGCCCCGCGATCAACACCACCAGAATTTCCATCACAGCCCAAACCCCACACCAGCATCAAGCCGAAAGAAAGACCCAGTCACACAAACCGGATTAACACCGTGGATTTACGATTATTCGCAATCATCGAGAGACCTCACAACTGCAAAGACCAGACAGTCGAGGACGAATCACATCACAAATACCTCGTCTATTTCCAGGACATCACCCAACCGCCATCATGGCAACCACCGCCGCCGCCGCCGCCGCGACTCCAGAACCCACCCTCAAACCCATCCACAGCCTCGTCCTCGACACCGGCCCGCTGATCAAGAACGACCCGCCCGCCAACACGCTGCGCGCCAAGGCCGAGCACCTCTACACGCTGCCCTGCATCATCTCCGAGATCCGCGACGCCGCCACCCGCTCCCGCGTCGAGACCACCCTGCTCCCCTTCGTCACCCTGCGCTCCCCCCGCCCCGAGAGCGTCAAGTTCGTCACCGCCTTCGCCCGCCGCACCGGCGACCTGGCCGTGCTGAGCAGGCCCGATATCGAGGTCCTGGCCCTGGGGTATGAGCTCGAGTGCGAGCGCAACGGCGGCGATTGGCGGCTGCGCAACACGCCTGGGCAGAAGAGGTTGAACGGGAGCCCGAACCAGGACAAGAAGGAGGAGGGCGAGGCTACGACATCTACAGAGGAAACCAACACATCAGCACCCGAGGTGCCCGTAGAAGGGGAGCCCGCGCAAGCAGAGGAGCCACAGTCACTCGAGGACGGCGTACAGCAGTTGACGATCGAGTCGGAGACACCGGTAGTTGACGAGGCAGCGGACGACACACAACCGGCACCCGTCCCAGACGCGACAGAAACCAAGGTCGACATCGTCGAAGAAGCCGAAGAAGCCTCCGATTCCGGCGAAGCCTCCGACGACGAGGGCGGCTGGATCACGCCCTCCAACCTCAAGAAGCACCAGACCGCAAACCCCGGCTCCGCCACGCCCTCGCAGCCCCTCCAGAAGACGCTGCAGGCCGCGGTGCTCACGTCCGACTACGCCATGCAGAACGTCGCGCTGCGCATCAACCTCAACCTCGTGGCGCCCTCGCTCGCCCGCATCACCCACCTCAAGAACTGGGTGCTGCGGTGCCACGGCTGCTTCACCATCAGCAAGGACATGAACCGCCAGTTCTGCCCGTCGTGCGGCCAGCCCACCCTCAACCGCACCAGCTGCTCCACCGACAGCCACGGCGTCTTCCGCGTCCACCTCAAGAAGAACTTCCAGTGGAACAACCGCGGCAACGTCTACAGCGTGCCCAAGCCCGTCCACGGCAGCGCCAACGGCCGCCTGCCCAAGAACGCCGCCGGCAAGGGCAACTGGGGCAACGGGCTCATCCTCGCCGAGGACCAGAAGGAGTTCACCCGCGCCGGCGAGGAGCAGCGCCGCGCCCGCAAGAAGGACATCATGGACCAGGACTACCTGCCGGATCTCCTGAGCGGCCACCGGTCCGGGGGCAACGGCAAGATTCGCGTGGGAGCGGGACGGACGGTCAATTCCAAGCGCAAGCACTGAGCAAAGCACCTCAGTCAAATAGAAATCGATAGATGGAATGCCAGTAGTCTTTTTTGTTCACATGTATCTGATCCCTGTGCCATAAAAAACGCCTTCTGTGTGATGTGACCTAAAAACGCTAATCCACCTCTCGTCTCGTCTCGTCCTCCCCTACTTCCGTCGTCGAACAGAGCTTACTCCTCCTCTAACACACGAATTAGCACCCATTCCAACCACATCCAGACATCAGAGAGAAACTCACTCTGCTGGGTCAGCAGCAGGCCGAAGCGGCGCTTGAGGGTGACACGCTGGCGCGACCACTTGTCGTCGGGCGAGAAGCGCGCGGGGTGCGCAGACTTGGTGACCTGGCCCTGCGCCACCTTCTTGAGGGTGTAGAGGCGGTTGCCATTGGCGTCGAGCGTGTACATCAGATGCATCGTGGGCGGTTTTGGTTGCTTCGGAGTGTGCGAGGTTCGTGAGGTTCGTGATGTTGACTTTTCTCGTCAAGGTGCCAAAGCTAGCAGAAAAAATTTGGCCGATGCGAGATAGCGATCACGTGCTGACGAGCTTATCGTTATCGCACCAAAACCGGGCGCTTGGGCCATCTCAATTCACTCTTTCTCGTTTAGTCGGGTGGTCGCTACGAATATCTAGCAAGTTTACTGAGAAATCGCATTCAAGGAGTGAATATTTATTTCATCCGGGTACAAAATTGCATGAACACGTTAAATCACTGGGACCTCGTCAGGCGAATCAGGCAAACTGTGTTTAGGCATTCAAAGAGCGGATGTAAATTGATAATGCCGGCTAATCCCTCCCAAACATCGCGTCGGCGACAACCCGAGAAACCCATCATTCGCACCATAACCAGGTCATCAAGCGAGCGTCTCAATACTAGTTATCCATCAAAGGAATGTCCAACACGTAAAATGACAAACGAGGCAGTAGAGAACTCGAAAACAAACATTCAAAATCACAATGGTTGTTGAACCCATGTCAACAAAGGCCGCAGCACTGGCCTCGCTTACATGGGCTCGCCAACCCTGGCAGACTTGCCACCAGCCCACCCCTCTCTCTCGTAGAAGCGGAAGACGAGGTCGTAGTCCTCAAAGTCGTGGACAATTCGATCAATTCGTCGGTAGCCTCGGACTGGGTCAACGAGCCTGTGGGCAGCCCATGCCTTGGTCTCGTCATTGCCCATGCCATACGGGTTGGCAGTCTGGCCCTTGTCTTGGAAGAGGGTGACGCTGAAGCGACCGGGGCGGAAGATGCTGACGACCTGCTCGATGATATCGGCGGTGGTGCGTCCGCTTTGACCGCCAGGGACATTGGTCTCAAACGAAGCAAAGGAGCATTCGGGCTCGGGCGTCACATGAACAGTAAAGTAATGCTCAGCCTTGGTCTGAACACCCTCCGGCTGAGTGGAGGGGGCAGACGGGATGACGCCGTTGGCAGAAAACCCACAGGGGCCGAAGAGATAGGCATCCACGCGAGCATCGGGATACTCGGAGGTGGGGTAGACGCTCGACAGGCCGCAGCTCTCGGAAACGACGGTTCCCAGAGCGTGGCCCTCGGTGGTCAACTCCTCGATGGAGTCGAGAGTGTTGGTGTCGAATTCCTGGTCGGCCCCGTTGCTGAAGACGTCCACTTCGTCCAATGTGTCAGCAAGCCCGCCGAGGCTGTCAATGGCCTTCTTTCGGGCATCCTGAGCCTCAGCAGAAAGCCTGTCGCTGGCGACCGCACTCGCGTGCGACAGGTAGAACTGCTTCGCGTTCTCAGGATCGAGGTCCGTCATGAGGATTTCGAGCGTCTCGTCGGGATGGCCGTTGGGACCAGTGCCAAAGGAGCTGGTTCCGACGGGAATCCGAGTCAGCGGTCCGGTCTCAGCCTCGGACTCAGGGGTCCGGGGAGGAGTAAGGGCCTGCTGGTTTGGGGACGTGAGGTACAGGTACCAGTGGTCCCCGTTCATCTTGCCGACCATGTACGCGCTGCCTCCCTCAAACATGTCGTCAAGATACTTGACCTCCTGCTTCCAGCTGCGGTGTGGTCCCTGCTGCTTGTGGGGGAAGAGGAAGTTCTTGCGACTGTAGAAGACCCGGTAGGGGGTTGCCGCGGCGTGGATGTCGTTCACTGAGTTGGCATTGTGAAAGGGGAAGCCAGCGTCAACAGCCGCGATATGAAGCATGCGCTGAAGTCCGAGAAGGAGAGTCGTAGTTCCGCACGTCTTGAGGATGATCTTGTGGGGGAAGACGAACATGCTGGACTCGGACAGGAGGTATGCATCCATGTTGTCCGACTCGAGGACGGACAGGATCTTGCAGTTGACCATGTCGAGCATTCCGACCCAGGTGTCGGCATGGACAGCCTTCAAGCCATTGGACGGAGCAGTGGGAGGCAGAGCCGTGGGGCTTGGGGCGAACCAAACCTCGAGCAGCTTCTCAGGTCCTGTGGCATGTTAGCGGATGAACGGAGGCGGAAAGAGTCAAACGTACCTTCAAAGGCATTGCTGGAGTCCAGGTCGGCGGCCACATCATGGTTGATTGTCAGATGAGGAGTGGCCGAGGATGGCGAGAAGGTGTAGTTGCTGGGGACATGGGTGGCGAACATGCTCGGAATTGGATGCCTTGGCGAGTGGCCGGCGAATGTCTCAGTGGAACAGCAAGGACGGGTTTCGGATTTCTTTGCCCAGATGGCAGAGTCCGCGGAGCACTAGCTGCCGCTCAAACAGACTATGCGGCGTCTGTTTGAGAGAGTAGGCCCACAGGAATGGGGTCTGGTCAAATGCTGGCGGAGCCAGCAGCAATACGTCGTGTGTGGAAGCGGCTAACGTCTCTCTCGGGGACGTTAAGGGGGTCGGAGGCAGGACACGTGAATGAACCGCTCTTGCGACGGAATGATGGACGGTGGTGAGAGAACCGAGTCTGCGAGGAGCGGATTCGGGTCGGGGGGGTTGAGGAGGTGATGGTGTCGATATCGACGGTTTGATATATGCCTTACTTTAAAGGGGTGCTATCGGGGCCTGTTGGAGATGAATGTCAGTAAACGAAGAAAAGAACGACAGACAGATACACAGGAGCGGACATACTTGGAAGGTCGGGAGAAGAGGAAGCGCAGGAGATCTGTGGGTCGCATGGAACCCGGGAAGAGGACGGGAGAAGGGCTAGGCGACGGTCGAGAACTACGGCCGTCGATGTGTCTTTTGGACAATGGTGAGAATTAGACTCGTTTATTCGACATCGAATTGCACGGGTCTGGGGGAGCTATGGCGGCGATGGTTTCGAGGAGACGGTCGCGTGAGGACGGAGGCGAGAATGCAAGCAAGCAAGCAAGCGATGACGCTGGCGGCGGGATTTGGCGGGGTGGTTTCGAGGAAACGGATTCCGCGGTAGACGAGGGCGAGACGAGGACAACGGGGAGCAGCAGCAGAGGTCTTTGTGCAGGAACGAGCAAGCACGGTTTGTTTGGGAGAGTCGGTGAGAGATTTTTGGAGGGTTTGAGGGGTTGTTTTGTGGTGGTTGTGGTTGGCGGTGGTGGTGGAGGAGACGACAGGACCGAGAAGTAAATTTCCAGGTGGGAAGAAAAAAAAAAAAGGTGGATGGACGTGCACTGTCCGTCTGCACTCTGCACGCCTGTGCTGCTGCTCTGCCACTCATGCAGCGGCTGGGCAGGAGCTAAGGGCCGGCGCGGGCTGCTCCTTCCCTGCCTTACCTTACATACCCCCGCCTCTCGGGGGGCGTCGTGCCTGCCTAACATGGGGTCGTGCATTTTTTTTTTCTCCTTGCCCGTCTGTCCTCGCTGGGTGTAGTTTTTCACACCTGTTTTTCTTCTTCTTCTTCTTCTGCCCCCCACCGAGGAGGAAAAGGTCGCCTTGTGGCCAGTGAAGCTAACCACTACTGTACAACAAAGGTCTGCTAGTGCAACTTCGAACTGGGAACTGGGCCACAAAGGAGAAGCTTCAGGGAACGGAAACAACAGAAAAAGACGAGTGGGGCTCTGGGTTTGTGCTGCGGCTTTGGTTCCATGCACTCCCGGGAGTCTAGTCGTTGGCCACTGGCCCTGGTTTTATTTCGTCATCCAAGACGCTGCTGCAGCTGCTATTGGATCTCGGAAGCGTTCCTAGGGCACACCCGCTGGAGCCATGGCCATGACGCCTGGAGCTGTGCAGTTGTGCCTGGAGCACAGTGAGTAAACTGTACGTAACACGCACACGACCCATTGTGTCCCTTCTGTGCTGGCGTCTTTGTCTGTCTTCTGTCTGTCCGTCAGGGGTAACCAACCACCACAAATGCAGCCGGGCGTCCTGCCCTACCACAAACGCGACTCAGAAAGCCAGAATTGCATCTCGCGCCGTCATCGTAAACCTATGATCCGCATGTGCGCAAGCATCTGCAAACGCCAACTCTTGCCTCCAGAACCAAAATGGACGCGTAGTCTGCTGTATCACGCAAACCGCCGTCGCTTGCCTGCCCCGGCGAATCAACTCGGCTCCTTGCCCGCGCAGCTGGCCTGACATTTGCCCGTCAGCATCCTCCAGACCTCCACACATGTCGTGTTGAGCGTGTCCGGTTGTGTTGGCGCATTGTTGGCGCTCGAGCTAGATGTATCATGAATAAAAACCGGGCGACGGCCCGACACGGAAGTCTTCGTGTGGCGGGGCCTCAGAACATGCTGATTGCCGATGCGGAACAGACCAGGGTTGGACTCTCGCAGCGTTTCGATCAAATGGACGGATGACTCCCTCCTCAAGTCTGCCCATTGCTGGCCACATTCGCCCTCACCTTGCCGGTAATGTCCCCGAAGACGTGGTACAGCGAGCAATCCCGGTACTTGTTGACCAAGCTCCCTTCCCTGTCCCCGTCTGCGTCCATGCCAACGCTCCCAGTCCCGTTCACCGCGGTTTCTGTCCCCTGCACTTGCGCCTCCGCCCGGGGAGTGGAAATGTCCTGGCCGTTGATCTTGGTGCCTGTCGGATAGCTTGGTCTCGTTCCCTCCTCGATCAACGTGATAAACTGCGAGTCCATGGGCACGGATCCCAGAAACGGCACATGGAACTCGTCCGCCATTGACCGTCCGCCGCCCGATCCAAAGATGTCGGTGCACTCGGAGCAGTGTGGGCAGACGTAGCCGCTCATGTTCTCGACCACGCCGAGCACCCGGATGCTCGTCTTGGTGCAAAAGTTGAGCTCCTTGCGAACGTCGGCCGTCGCAACCGCCTGCGGCGTGGTGACGACGACGGCGCCGGCGACCTGGCCTGGCCTGGCGTCTCGCTGCAGCGTCTCGGCGAGGGAGATGTGCTCGTCGCTGGTGCCCGGGGGCGTGTCAATCAGCAGAAAGTCCGTCTCTTGCCAGAGCACGTCCTTGAGGAATTGTCGGATCATGGCCGTCTTCTTGGGGCCCCTCCAGACGACGGCGTCGCCCCGCTTGGGCAGCAGGAACCCCAGGCTCATGGCATGGAGACTCCCCAGGCCCTGGCTCCCGTCTGCGTCGTGCACTAGGACCGGCGCCCAGCCTCCCGGAACCTGCGTCACCTTGGAGTCCTCGATCGAGAGCATGCGCGGAATCGACGGGCCCGTCAGATCGACATCGAGAATGCCAACGGAGTAGCCAGCGAGGCAGAGAGAGAGCGCGAGCTGCGTGGTGACGGACGACTTGCCGACTCCACCTTTGCCTGACAGCACCTGGACCCATGTCAGCCGGGAGGTCAAGGACAGGAAGGGCTGAACTAACCAGGACCACGTGCTTGACCTTTTCAAGACCCATGGTTATTGCGATAGTATGTGGTTGTCGAACACTTCAGAAATAGGCGAGCGATGCGAAAGCGGGTTCAGCGAGGACGGGACGATGTCTTCTTCTTTGCGCAGGAAACAGGGCGAAGGAGGGTTGGGTCGAGGAATGAGCCTGTCAAATGAGTGGTTCAGGTGCGCGATGTCGGAGGAGAAAGGTTTGACTCGAGAAGTCGACAAGAATCCAATGTATTATGGCGTTGTTGGTGTTGCTTAGAAAGCACTGTGTTTTACTAATCTTGTCGACGGATTGGTCGCCGTTGACGGAGATGTGCCCCTCCTCTGCTCTAACTCGATCCAGTTGGAGAAGATTCGACGTGAGGGGAAAGCAGATGAAAGAACGGAGGAGTTGATGGAGGGAGTGGAGGAGGTGGGGGAAGATTATAGAGGGGTTAGACGAGGAGGGGGAGGGGCTTCAGTGACTCTCTCCTCTGCAAGCTGCTATGTCATAGTGGATGGCCCGCTAACACAAGGTCGGTAGCTCGGCGAATAGGGCTTCATGTTGTCATTCCTCGGCTCAACATGCCCCGTCACTCGCTGTATCACAGTTGAAGGCTTCATTTGAAGTATTAAGGAGCACATGAAAAGTTCTGGAAGCACAGAAGACGGGGCATTCTTAGACAAAATTCTCTAATGAGTCAACAGAGGGTCACTAATACTCAACATCCGTCTTATCACTATGAACTTACAGCGTATTTCGTTATCCCCTAGAGGAGACTCAAGACAGCCCAACTCAATTAACATTGCGTATCATCCATCGCCTACGTTTACTGCGAGTACTCAGCCAAGGTTGACGTGATGGGCCAACCGTGTGCCACTCTTGACATTACACCGTGACGTCACAAAGGAAAGGCGAGCGTGAGTCTGTTATGTATGGTATCATTCTCAAATATTAACTACACGACAACTAGGATGTAAGACTTGAAAACTAATAGTAAAACAGATAAAAGAAGACGAAGAAGCATCCAGTCCAGCTAGTGTTTGGCTCAGCTTCAACCACAGAAGCTGACCTACTATTTCCCACACAACAACCCAATAACAACGGTAATAAAACAAAACAAAAAACAGACAAACAAAAAAAGATGCAGTAAAAGGCGCAGTAAAGACAGTAAAAGATGCAGCAATAGCTACTGATTAAGTAGAGCTTCAAGGAGTGAGGTCATGGTGGCGCAGTCGAACAGGTTCCGTCGCCGTGATGCCCACGCCTGGACTGGCTCGCCGGATGTAAACACATCCGTCGTGTGGAGACCAAATGGAGATGGTTCATACCACAGCCTATCGCTAGGCGTGTTGGCATTGGAGACGAGCATGGTAGACGATCTTCTAGACGTCTTGGCTGCGCCCGGAAGCGAGTGACTGGTGCGCAGCGACATGCAATGGAATGTCCGTAAACACTTCCATTTACTGAACTCATCATTGCATGTCGAGACACCTGTTGATAAGGCAATCCTCTAAGTGGAGGGTCGAGCATAAACACCAATAGATAGGTGAGCTTGGGTTGGAATCTTGCGCCGTGTCTCGTGGCAAGACTCCAACCAAAGTGACATGTCTCAAGGACCAGCTTGGGATTGTACATCAAGCAAAGTCTGAGACTGTCGGCGTCATTCTGTAAAGGACAACGTATGTCCAGATCATATGCGGGACATGTTCGGTTTGAAACCACCCTTGGTGGTCTTAATGCGGCATCATGGTTAATGTGATCCGCCATCCTACTGGGCTCGGCAGAGTGCGCGACTGAATCGACGCTGGTATCGATCGGGATGCTGCTTCTGACAGCGACTGCAACCGGAACGGCACGCCCGTTCAGGACGTTTGCTTCTCGGGCTGCTTCTCGCAGCTCGGGATCGTAGACCGCATCACGGGCCGAGGCGACGGGATCATCAGCTGGATCGCGTCCCGGCGGCAAATGACAATCGGCCGGCTGTCTTCACAGTACCCGAGGACCTGGGCGTGGTTGGGGAGGGGGTCGGGCACGGAGTTTGTGAAGCGGATAATCGGGCCGCCGTCGATTGTGAACCCGACGACTTCGGCTGGGAACTCCTCGTCGGACTCATCATCGGGGTTGACTTGGATGGTGTTTCTGGATGATGTCAGTCGTGTCTCATAGTAAGACTCATTGGAGTCAGGGTTGGGTACATACGCTTGGCTCATGGGAGGACCGCCGCATTCGTCGTCGTCCAGATCGATCCTCTTCTGCATCTGTTTCTTGATTCTCTGTCTGGTGCAGCTGTGGATGAGGTGGAGCAGGCCTGCGATGACGAGAACGGGTGTTCCCAAAGCGAGTGCCCACGGACTATGTCTAGGTCAGCTGTTGTTCGGGATGGTTGTGTCGGGGTACTCACGGGTGACGTCGGTTGCTCAACGAGTTGAGAAGGGCAAGGATGATGCCGACCATGGCGATGAGAGATCCGACCTGGATCATGGTCCAGGTGGACCAGTACAGTGAGATGAGATCCTCGCCGTCACAGAATTGGAGGGCCATGATGGCGTACGCCTCCATGATGACAATGGTGGTCGACACGGCGACACATCCTAGACAGAGGAAGATGGACTGTCGGAGACGCTTGTAGCGCTTGGAAGAGGTGGTGCTGAATCGTTCGAGGGTATCCTGTCCTCTGTAGATACATGTTAGAGCCGGTCAACTTCAAGAGTCTTTCGAAAGGGGACGCACCGAGTATAGGTCCAGGAGGCGAGGAACAGCACAAATAGGTTGGAGAAGAACAAGGACCAGTAGATGATCTTGAACTGCCACCTCTCCATGTGCGAAGCGAACTGGGCATATTTCAGGCACAGTTCTGGACTGACGTCCTGGCGGACAAAGATGGAGGCCATAGTGAAAAGGTCTGGTCAGCTGGGGAGTTGTCGAGTTGCTTGGGGCATCGGCTTTTGCACAAGCGGCATGCCTTGTGCCTTATAACACATCGAGACAGGGGCTGTGCAGAGCGAGCCAGAGGTTGATGCTCGACCCTGTCTCGGAAACCTACACAGGCTGCTCCGCTCCAGGGAGCACAAACGACCCACAGAGACGAGCTCGTGCGTGCTGATAAGGACGAGCCATCGTCACGACGACACGCAATGGCGGGAGCTGTGCACGCTGCCAAGAGCCCCGGAGGCGACGATCACCCTTGTTAGTTGAGGTCTCTGGAGCGCGAAGAAGTGGGACTGGGGAAACTTCTTGCACTCCGGCGTCCGACTGCAGTCATGACCCCCCGGTGCGACTCGAGAGGACAGGCTACACTGATACGTACGCGATGGTTTCGACTCTCTGTTCTCTTCTCGTTCCCCCGGGCCTGAACACCCCGGCTAGTAGTCACCGCACCCGGAAAGGCCGTCGTAACTGAGAGATGAGGCTCTGTGCTTTTCCCGGCGGCTCGACAGGGGTCAGAGCCGCAGAGGCATGTCAGGTTGGGCGGAAGACGGCATTGGGCTTCGAGGGCTTCGGCCACGAGGAGCGAGCATCTCGATGATTGGGCTTCTGGCAGGCGAGCCCTTGTCTCGAGCGTCTAGGGTGACTGAGCACTAAGGAACGCGGCAGCCGGGAGTGGACAAGCATCCATGACCCTGATCCCTCCGCCATAGTCCTCCAAGCAGAGATCTAAGATTTGACTAAGATTTGGTGTCGTAGTGTTGCACCAGGTGAGATCGGGCACCAGTCAATCAATCTCGCAGCTCTCCCCCCCTCCCCGGCCGCACCCCCCCTCTTCGTCTGCCGGCTTCGTTTGCTTCGCTCCCTTGGCGGCGCTTGGCAAGGATAGCGAGCGTGTTAGTGCGGGCGCCAAGCGACGAGGGGACGGGCCCAAGATGACATTTTCGCACTGTCGCAGGCCCCGGCGCGCTTGGCCGGGGTCCCTAATTAACCTCCCTGGGGCTTGGGAAATTGTCCAGATGAGGACGCTCTCGACACAAACGGGGCTTGCGGGCTCGCGGGAGCCGGGATGGGGATGCCCTCGTCCGGGGCCTCCCTGGCCCGGGTTATTTCAACGACCAGCTATAGGGTCATGAATCGCGACCCAACCGTTCGGTTGCGCCCAGTTAATTACCACGCCCTTGGTTTTCTCCCGGGGTTGCGTTTGGAATCTCTGGACGGGCCTGCAAGGGCAGAGACTGCTCCCCGCCGGTTCCCTGCTTCTGGCTCTTCTCTTCCTTTTTTTCTTCTTTTTTTTTCTGATGCATCTGATGCCTGCGCGGACTGTGCACCCAACCCAAGGGACGTCAGCCAATCACAGTGGTCGACGTCGGGGCACGGCTCAAACGTTGGGCACAATTGTACGACGACTTGTCTTGGTCTCACTTACAGCTGCATGGAGGCATGTGGCAAGCCAGGGATAGTAGTGGTCTACCCTTCTAGCTTCTGCACGATTTCTGCCGCCCATCCCTCCCTGCGTTCGAAAGAGGCCGCCGGTATGTGACGATAAGGGCTGGCTGCTGTCCGAATGTAGACGGCCTGGTACAAGCCCGGAAGACTGAAACAGAGGGCAGAGGCCCAAGAGCGAAGAGGTATCACAAAAAAGCAGCCATCCATCGCTATCGCCATCACATGTCGGCCTCACGGGAGGGATAGATTCGCCAACGCTATCACGGCCCCCCCCCCCACAGAACATGCCTAATTTTCTGTCCGCTATGAAAAGCGCATGCTTGGTGTTATGCCATACAGTGCAGAGGCTTAACGCCGACGCTGCCGACTCGCTAAGGAAGACCATCAGCCTCATCCCTCTCGTCGCCAAGAGGTGGACCCCGGCACTTGGAGGGGGGGGGGGAAGGCTCTTGGCCCGTCAGGGGAAACATTAAACAAATAAACATTGGCGGCTCTAGCGACGGCTCTCACCGTGATCTGCAGCCTTACCGGCAGCCCTTGGGCCTATGACATCGCGCGAAGATGTTCCCGCCCGCGCAGGTGAAAGTGGAAACGGGTGAAGCGGTCCCCTCTAAGCCACACAGCGTGACGTCGTTGAATGAGCCGGCGCCGGATGTTTCACGTCCGCTAAGCTGCATCGGACGGACATCAACTCCTCCGCTGGGGTCGGCATCCGGGGGGGGGGGGGCCATCTGGGGACATCTGGGGACATCTGGATCCTCCGCTACTCCGCAACCTCTGCAAACCACCGTGTCTCGATCCCGCCGATGAGCCATCCTCGTTTGTCTGTCCGTCTGTTGCACCGCCAGGAATGGTGGAACCTCGCCGCGTCACCAGCTCCCCCATGACGAAATCCCCAGAGAGCCAAGACGCGGCTCTCCGCCGTGGCAAACGCCTTGAGAGGAAGGATCAGGCTAGCTGCAGCGTCCATTTCTCCATTCTCGATCAGGAGGGAAGGAAGATCTCGCGATCCGAAACAAGCACTGGCTGGTGGTGGGGTTCAGAGCCGGAACCTCTCGGACAGTGAAGCATCCGGGCGGGTGTGCTACGCGGCCAAGCAACCAGAGGTGCAGATGGCGGATGAGGCGCAGACACACAAGGAATTAAGTCTATCGATAACCTTAAAGAGCCACTAGATGCGGAACAGAAAGCTGACAGCCCACTGCATGCAACGATGCGCCATGTATCATGCATCGGTCCGTTTCGAACAATGGCGCAAGACCGACTGTTGTTCGCCTGTCTCAACCTAAACCATCCTCGGGTTCGATGGCATTCCACAAAGAGTCAAAAAAAGAAAGGACGTGCGTACCTCTATGGCTCCCTGATGTCATCTTGCCCCGGATAAACGCTATTTTTCCACTATACTATGCATCATTGTTCGTCTTATCGCGATCGTCACCGTGGCTTAGATGCGTTGAGTGTGCGAATTACACTACTGAAATTGGCGAGTCAGGCATCGACGCCGATCTCTCCATCCCTGATAAGCGAAACCTCCGCAACCCGAGAAAGTCTACGCAAACGGGAATTTTCGGTTGAGAACCTTTTTGAGCTTGGGACTCTGCTGAAAAATGTTTCAGACAGGTTGAGATCCCTGGTGAGCCAAGACAGAGAGAGAGCTTATCTGGACACAGTTGCCCACGACCACGGCCCACCCACACACCCCGTTTTCTTCGTGTTACAAAAGCAATGCGTCTCGCAGGATTCTCAACGCCATCACTTCACCGCCGACGAGGGCTTGTGCTAACTGAGTGATTCGTCATTACGCGTCAGGGACTCTGGCCAGCTGTCGTTGGTCTCACAGCCGAATCCTTTGGTTACCATGAGCTCTTGGCGTCTGACTTCAAGGCCCGCGGCTGTCTCGCTTTGATAAATTCAGTCTGCGTACGTGATTGCGTGCGTAATAAGCTGCAACTTGCCGACGCAGCAGCCAATGGCGGAGTTGGGTGGATTTCTCGATCCTGGGTCTCACGCTCTTACACCTTTTGTCATCGGTGAAGGTGAGCTGAAAAGTCTAGGAGCCCGAGACTGTCGGGATGTTATCAGCTCCGAGATGCCGTGTATGCTCTACCAACGTAAGCACGCGAATGCCATGTAGTACCACGAAGTTGGGTTTCCTTGGACCTCGAGAGTCTGATTTACAGTATCTGTTGGCCGGCACAACAAGGGTTGCTGCAGGCCTTGGCGGTGACAACAGCTCTCTCGTACATTTGGTGTCTCTTGGCCGCCCGCCTTTAGGCCGCAAGTGATTTGGAATTATACTATCGCTGACTCGAGTCTTATGCATGGCGAGCATCTCACCTTGCATGGTGTTTTTCTGTGTGTTTCAGTTCGGGAAACGCGCTCCCTTATCTCAGAAACCGACCAACAGTAGAGCCAAAATTAGAAGCAAATACGCCGCAAGCATACCACTGTAGTGCCACCAAAGCCTGTGAAAGGTGTAGGCTTACTCCTTGAGCAAACCAGCGGTTTCTGGAGTTGCCAAATTCATTGTAGTGGGCAAGGGGCTTGGGAGTCGTCCAGCACTTCCATCCCCACAGAGGCCACTCGAACTCGTAGTTTGTGGGGACTGCGCTTTCCCGAGCCTCAGTGAAAGCTTCAGGTCTGGGCCGATGAAACAGATATTCAGGCATTAACGAAGTGTGATCTTGCCTCAGTTTCCCCAGCGCTGAGATAATATCATTCGCAAGTCTAAAGGGCCGATTACTACTGTCTCGCCTAATGGTAAGACAAACTACTTCATGAGCTGCGTAAAAATGAAAGTTTTTTTTAACCGCTTGAGAAAAGTAGTAAACTGAGCTATCTTAAGCTAGTGATCATAATGCTGAACCGCCTGGAATTCATTAGTCCTCCAGGACATCATTCGTCATGTTTGGGTCCGCCAGAAACTCCAATCTCATTAAAACTCAACAAGAAATGACGGCACCATCACAACCGTCGTAAACGAAACGATTCGTTAAACTATCGAACAAGATTTCGTCGACTGTTAGGTCCAACCAGTTTTTAATAGAAATTAGACTGCCGAGTCAACTGAATTAACTCCAGACCTTACCAATTATTCCAGCGTGATCATTGGCTTTAATTGGGAATATGTGAGTTGTTATAGGGTAATCATCTTGGCACCCAAGCACCTATCTAAACCTCGCTAAATAGACTTGACTTTAGGGCCACTTCCAGGGCTTCCAGGGTCCTTCCAGGGGACACCTCCCTGTAGCATGTAGGGCGGAGATCCCGTGCTGTCGGGGTTCGGACCCGGAGAAACATGATCGCCGTTGGCCACTGCCCCACCTCCTCAACGTGAGCATCTCGTGGCCAGACTCAAGCCCAGCCAACACCATCGCGA
Organism: Neonectria coccinea; assembly: GCA_019137265.1. Classification (NCBI taxonomy): domain Eukaryota; kingdom Fungi; phylum Ascomycota; class Sordariomycetes; order Hypocreales; family Nectriaceae; genus Neonectria; species Neonectria coccinea. The sequence goes on along the minus strand of WPDF01000043.1, from coordinate 76,029 downwards.
TACCCTTTTCTTCTGCGCGGCTGCTCTCGAGTCGCCAAACCCGCCGCCATGGTCCTCCAAGATCTCGGCCGCCGAATCAACTCGGCGGTCTCCAACCTCACGCGCGAGCAGAATCTCGACGAAAAGGCACCCAGCTCTCCCCTTGTCCTTTCCAGACCCCGCCATCGCTAACCATTGTTCTGTGCGCAGGCCTTCGATGCCATGCTCAAGGAGATCTGCGCCGCCCTGCTCGAGGCCGATGTCAACGTCAAGCTGGTCGGACAGCTCCGGAAATCCATCCGCAGCACCGTCAACTTCAAGGAGCTCCCCCCCGCCGTTAACAAGAAGCGCCTGATCCAGAAGGCCGTCTTCGACGAGCTGGTCAAGCTGGTCGACCCCCACGCCGAATCGTACCGACCGAAGAAGGGCAAGAGCAGCGTCATCATGTTTGTCGGTCTGCAGGGTGCCGGAAAGACGACGACGTGTACCAAGCTGGCCCGACACTACCAGTCGAGGGGATTCCGCGCCTGCTTGGTGTGCGCCGACACCTTCCGAGCCGGTGCCTTCGATCAGCTGAAGCAGAATGCCACAAAGGCCAAGATCCCCTACTACGGTTCCCTGACGGAGACGGATCCCGCGGTTGTCGCTCGCGCCGGTGTGGAGCAGTTCAAGAAGGACCGCTTCGACGTCATTATTGTCGATACCTCGGGTCGCCATCGCCAGGAGTCTGCCCTGTTCCAGGAAATGATCGATATCCAGGAGGCCATCCAGCCCGACGAAACAATCATGGTTCTCGATGCGTCAATCGGTCAGCAGGCCGAGTCTCAGGCGAAGGCCTTCAAGGAAGCGTCTGATTTCGGAGCCATCATCATCACCAAGACGGACGGTCACGCCCACGGAGGTGGTGCCATCTCGGCCGTCGCGGCGACGCACACGCCCATCGTCTTCATCGGTACCGGCGAGCACATGATGGACCTGGAGCGCTTTGCGCCACAGCAGTTTGTCCAGAAACTGCTGGGCATGGGCGACATGGCGGGTCTGATGGAGCACGTGCAGAGCCTCAACCTCAACCAGAAGGATACCATCAAGCACATTCAGGAGGGTATCTTTACCGTACGCGATCTTCGAGATCAGCTCTCGAACATAATGAAGATGGGACCGTTGTCGAAGATGGCGGGTATGATTCCCGGCATGAGCAATATGATGCAGGGCATGGACGACGAGGAGGGAGGCGCAAAGCTGAAGCGCATGATCTACATCTGCGATTCCATGACGGAGAAGGAGCTGGACTCGGATGGAAAGATCTTGATCGACCAGCCGACGAGGATGACGAGGATTGCGCACGGTTCAGGGACCTCTGTTCGAGAAGTGGAGGACCTGTTGACGCAACAGCGCATGATGGCTGGAATGGCCAAGAAGATGGGCGGAAACATGAAGAACATGCAGAGAGCTCAACAAGCCATGGGCGGTGGCAACAAGGCACAACAGCTTGCGGCGATGCAGAAGCGACTCCAGAGTATGGGCGGCGGCGCTGGCGGCGGAGGAGGCATGCCTGACATGGGCAGCCTCATGAAGATGCTGGGTGGAGGTGGAGGCGGCGGCGGAATGCCTGGTATGCCTGCGGGCATGGACATGCAGGCCATGATGCAGCAGATGGGCATGGGCGGAGGCGGCATGCCAGGGATGCCAGGGCAGGGGAGAGGCGGAGGAAGCGGTCGCGGTAGGAGGTAAGGAGAATAACAATCGGACTGCTTGGGAGGAGGGCGTTGATATTGCTGCTGCTGTTGCTCTCTGCATGGGATTCGGCGTTTAGGCTACGACATGAGATGAGATGAGTTGTCACGAGGACGAGTCGACTGGGATGAATGAGAGGGACAATGAAGTAGATAACATAGCCGTTGATGATGGATGGGGAGTTGGTTCCCGAAGAGGTCACCTAATCGAAAAGGTTCATCTCAATCATAGACGATGGGAAGTAAGATGTTTGATGATGGACGGGACAGTGCCTGTACTCCACCGGGCTCACCTCGGTGACCACGATGTCACCCACGATACCCTCGTCAGTCAAGACCCAGCTCAGCCCTTTCGTTTGGCGACAGAACGAACCTCATTCGTCGAATCCCGATCTTTAAATCACACCCCGCCGGATCTGGACCATCTCACTCGTCCATTTACGAACCCGATGCAACGGTCGCAGGGAAACAACGCTCTCCCGGCCGTTTGGGCCGCGCAACCATTGGCGAGCGGGCCAATCACGACGCAGCCTCGCGCCCCGTCGTTCCCAGAAGAGGCAACACGCCGTCTCAGCCTGGATGAAGGGCTTCCTTCGCCATTGCACAGCCGCCAAGACTTGAACTTTCAGCCCTGTGGGATCGTGGTCGTTGATGGGGGATGGATGGGAGTATAAAGTAGCCGCGTTGCCGACTGAGATGGCGTCAATTGGCTTGTCCGCAGTGCTCTGTTCATTTCCTCTCTGCCTGTACGGTCGAATCTATTTATTTTCCTTTCATTCTTCTTGCAAACCACAGCTATGAAGATTGTCCCCGCGCTCGCCTTTGCCGGCCTCGCAGCCTCAGCCGCCGATCCCGTCACGATCAAGTTGGAAGGCCGCCGAAACACAGTCGCTTCTCGAGCAAGCAAGGCATCTTCCGTCAAATTGAACAATTGGTGGAATGTCGCTGACTACCAGTGGTACGGCAAAGTCTCCGTTGGCACGCCCGCGCAAGAATTGTGAGCCATTCTCTCTCCGACACTGTGTATCGAAACTCACACTCGCAGCAACGTCCTCTTCGACACCGGCTCAACAGACCTCGTCCTCCCCAGAAAGGGTTGCACGACATGCAGCAACTACACCCTCTTCGACCCCGATAAATCAAGCACCTACTCCAAGAAGCCCGGCTACTCGTACGACCTCACGTTCGGCACCGGTGGCAATGCCCAGCCGCTGAAAAACGGTGCGACGCTGAGCGGGAGCATCGTGTCGGACACGGTGAGCATCAGCGGCCTCTCCGTCGAGAACCAGACGTTCCTCCTCTGCGACAGCTACGACGAGAACCTGGGCGAGAATCCCATCGGCCCTAATATCCATGGCATTTTCGGCCTTGCGCCCCCGGGCTCTTCTGTCTTTAGCCACGAGTTTAATAAGACCTTCTCAACTACCTTCTGGAACCTCGTCGCCGACAGCCAAGTCCCCGAGCCTCTCTTCTCGCTCTACCTCAACTCGGGCTCCGACAGCTCCTCTGGCGAACTGACCCTCGGCGGCATCGACTCGTCCAAGTACGACGGCGACATCACCTGGGTGGACTTCAACGAGACCATCACCGGCCTCATCGGGGAATGGTTCATCGACAACCCGACCTTCTACATCAACGACAAGCCCGTGCAGAACTCCAAGACAGCCGCACCCTTCCCCGCCGCCGCCACGCTCCTCGACACCGGCACAGCCTACATCATGACGCCCGACTACCAGACCGCCAAGGACATCTACGCCGCCATCAGCCCGGAGATCAAGCAGCTCGACGCGCTGGGCGTCTGGGGCGCCTTCAACCTGGGCGAGCACGACGCGCACCCGGGACAGTGCCAGGGCGTCATCCTGCACTCGCCCGCGCCCGTCAGCGACCTGGCGTCGGTCTGGGTCCTGGGGAGTCCCGTGCTCAAGGGCTATTACACCGTCTGGCAGGGCGAGAACCTGCAGCTTGGCGTTGCGGAGCTCAAGGCGGCTGCTACGGATGGTGGCGATGCTTCGGCTTCGAGCACGACTACGGCTTCGCCTACTGGAGGAGCGGGTGGTTTGGTGCCGACTGCTTGGGGAGTCTTGGTCATTGTTGTTGGTGCTTTGGGCATGCTTTAGATCCATGTTACTTAGCCACTGGGTAATCAGCTAGTATGATACTGCACATTCAACGTTACGCTTAGATCGAAGACGTTCAGATTGAATACTTCACGGGAACATAACCTTGTATAATCAAGTACCAGTCTTGCCCTCCTCAGATCCTCTTCTGGTCATATCTCACAACAGCCTGGCACAGCACCTCGGCTCCAATAGCACACTCCTCCGGGCTCGACCACTCCTCAGGATTGTGGCTAACACCGCCCTTGCAGGGAATGAAGATCATCGTCGTGGGGCAATGCATGTTAGCATGCACGCTGTCATGTCCCGCGCCGCTGGAGATGTCCACCATGCCGTCCTTGTCGCCCAGCACAGATGCGGCCGAGTCTCGCACAGCCTGGATACAATCGGGATGAAACTTGGTCGCTAGCGAGACAGTATCCGTTCGCCAGGTCAGCGACAACGGCAGGCTTGGTGTCGAACCCGCGAGCAGGCCGTCGACGTCTTCTCCACGGGCTAGGAGGTCGAAGTCGTGCTTCAGTTGCTTTTCTACGTCCTCGACGGTTTGGTCGATCGGTGATCGGATGTCCAGCGTGAAGCTGACGTTTCCGGGGATTGTGTTTGTGCTTCCCGGCGTGAGCTTGAGGATTCCCGTGGAGGCGAGCGCCTGGTGCTTGGTTGCTACGCGGTGGGAATGCGTGATGAGGCGGGCGGCGAGGAGGAGGGCGTCAGCTCGGTCAGCGAAGGGGGTTGATCCGGTGTGTGCATCTGTCGATGGATGTCAGAATGGAAGCTATTCATAGGCTGCGGTGAATGACCAACCTCGTCCTTTGACGTCGACGGTGAACCACTTGTATGCCTGGACACCCTGAACCACGCCAATTTTCTTCGACGCCCTCTCTAGAATCGGACCCTGCTCAATGTGCAGCTCAAAGTGGGCGGCCATCGGCGTGGACTTGTAGCTTGCAGGAACGTCGCCCAGGTATCCGATCCGCTCCAGCTCAGACCTGACAGTCGCCGGCCCATCGACCTCCTTGAGAGAATGAGCGCGCTCGACGTCGATTTTGCCAGCCCATACGCCTGAAGACATCATGCTGATGGGGAAGCGAGCGCCTTCTTCGCTGTTGGGCGGTCAGTACCATGCAGACTTGTGAACTGGCAGCGGCTTACTTGGTCCAGTTGACGACGCCAACGGGAAACTCCGTCTCCACGTCGTTTTCCTGGAGCACCTTTAACATCTCGATGCCGGCTTGGATGCCTAGAATGCCGTCGTATCGCCCGCCGCTTGGCTGTGTGTCTAGGTGGGAGCCGACGAAAGTCGGGGGACCGTCGCGACGGCCGGGGCGCACGGCGAAGATGTTGCCCATGGAATCGATGGTCACCTGGCATCCAAGAGCCTTGGTTGTCTCGACAAACCAGTCTCTGGCCTTCTTATCATCGTCAGAGAGCGTCAGACGGGCCATGCCGGTGTCTGTCGGGTTGCTTTGGCGATGGAGTCAGCGACGGCGTTCACTGGAGAGACCTCAGTAATAAAAGAAGAGTAAATGTTACCTTCCCCATCTGATTCCCGATCCAAAGGAACAGGTGTGGTGAAGCGTGTCCATCATCCGGCTCTGGTCGACTTTGAGCTTCTGGAGGTCCTTGTTCGTCATGTCGCGCGTGGAAATGTTCATCCGCTGGCCGTATTTTGCCATGAACGAATGGGTGATCGCTGGGATGGCATTCTTTCGTAGAATCGCGGGCGAAGAGACATGTCTGCCGAATCGGAGGGGATTCCGAGTGCATTGGGCCATGACTGCGTTTGTAGGGGAGAGCCTTTCTTTTTCTGAGATAGAAGATGGTTAACGTGAGACTAAAAGATTGTTGGTGGGATTAAATGGACAGGCGGGCTATTTGAATGTCGCGGTGAAGTATGTATCATGTACGGACGCCCTCTTATCGCACATGCCACTCACTGTTGGCACTGAGACGCCCTTCAACATTCACCAATTGGGGACTTGGCCCCGCTGTTGCTACGATGATGCTGCCCAGGCACCAGGAACTAATCCGACTTGTTGAGCAGTAATCTTTTACGTTTAAATGCCTTTATCGATACCCGCGCAAATTTATCTCGATAACGGTCGTTGCAGACATCCGAGAATGTCTACTATGGGGTGGCATTTCTGCTGGTTGCGGCGTTCAGTCCATATTTTACACCGGGTCTCTTGTCACGAGGAGTGACTGCCAACCACATATTAGAGACCGTGTATTATTCTCTTCAATGATCGAGTGGCCTAATTAATTACCTGCCTTGTTAGCCTAACTTGTCTGGTGTATCGAGTAAGCGCTGTCTCAACCCCTGTCGAATACTCTGCAAAAGAGTACTTTGCAGCCGAATTAATTACAATTTCTATGCACTAGTACTTGAGGTATCAAGTGGCGAAGCCCTGTAGTCGTGGATTTCAGTGGCCCGTTTCCATCTTGACAACTTCCATTCTCCTGCTTGTCGTGATTTCGACATGCTTCAACTCATCAGGTCTTTCATTCGGCGTTTGAGACGGAAGCGACGACGAAAGAGACCCTCTGTGGATGCCGAGCGATCGCCAAACACGCTGTGGCTCGGCCAAAGTCTGGACACTCCTTTTCAGCTCGACCAAAGCCTCGTCACTGACCTCTCGCGTTATTACCATGGAGCCTCCGCCGGCAAACATTGGCCGGTCTTCGCCTACGCCAAAGCGCACCGCCTACACGACATCAAGACACTCTGCGACGCCTGTGACAAGATCCACGTCACGAAGCTGACGAAGAGACGCCGACCAACCCTTCAAGTTGACTTCTCTCACATTATCCAGACAGCCAGGTCCTGTAGACTATGCTCGTTAATTGCGCAGCAGACGAGAGGCTTATCGGGGCATAAGTACAGAACAGACTTTCGCGAGTCGATGCGAAGACGTGATGCTGTAGATGCACACCCGTTGGATCTGGTCTGGACGAACAGGAAGCTGAACGTCCATGTGCCATTCTCGAGTCGGAACGTAATGGCCGGGACTTGGGAAACTTGCTCGTTGCTCTTACTAGCGTTTTGGAAGTGTGGCGGAAGATGATAACGAGCCCGAGGATAGCCTCTACCACTGTGGAGTGTTCCAGGCAGACATTGAGAGGTCGTTGTTGTGGTACCGGGCGAAACCACCATCAGTGGTGGCATTGGACGAGCTCGAAAAGCACCTTGAGGGAGCTCCCTCTTGGTCCGGGGCCAGCGTAGACGGAAGGCTTCGCTTTGTTTCACTTGGGCTCAGCGAGCCAGCAAGAACGCTGATGCATGTCAAGGGCCTTGAGCACCAAGATTATCTCAGTGCAGCGAGTAGCCAGCCTCACTGCCGCCTCTTAGTCCAGGCACCCATCATACGCATAACAGGCGGTACGATGCAGCTGAAAACCAAGAGGCTGCGAAACGTGCCCAAGGAAGCTCCAAGACTGGTAAATGCCGTGCTGAAAGACTGGGGACAGCGCATCCCTATGATTGGTGTATTTATGACGGCATGGCACCAACTGACGTCCCTCCGTACGTTCCAGCTCCAAGCGAGCCTCCGGAGGTCTGCTTTCTTGCGGTTTCAGGCCACGAGGTTGACGGTGAACTTGTAGGGGCACGGTGTATAATTTAGAGTGCGGAGAATGAGGGTCTTGGAATATATAGAAGGATTGGACTGGGGTACGTGAGGGACGTGGAGTCAATCGTCTCAGCCATGGCAGCCTCAGAAGTAGTTACGTTCGTTTAACCATAGACGATTCTGAATGGCCATTGCTATAGAGTATAATTGTAAGACTGCCCGCGAGGCAGTAGCATATTGGTAAGCTCCTGAAACAATAAGTTCACAAAAGATGAGCGGTCTGTTTCGCGGGAGGATATCAAAGTGACTAGAGGTTTGAAGTGAAGAGAAGAACTAGTAGGTAGAAGTAAATCTACGTAGTATTATAGAATATACCGAAACTGAGGGTTCTGGATGATGTTAGTGACATTCATGAGGGAAAGTGTTATTCATACCTTTTTGTCTGTCAAATCATCCTCATACGCATGGTCGAAACCCTCTGTACCTGCCTTATTACGCTGACGGTTCGTCCACATGCATAAAAAGCGATAAAAGAGTGCCAATACCCCGGCGGCGATTGCTGTGACAACAACCACGATGAATCCTGATTCATATCGTGGTGCCTCTTCTTTTTTAAACACCAGCGGTCCCACAAAGTTCCCTAAGGCGTGACTGTTAGTCTATAAGGTGGTTGTAACGTTGAAAGATGCTCTCACCTAGGCAGTAACCGATATACATTCCCGAAGAAGCGATTGACCTCTTTGTGTATCCAGCTGTGTTGGCAATTTGCATTCCCATCAGCACAGCGTAGCCCGCCCCTACTGACGGCAGGATGTAACACGCGAATAGCAACGCCCCAGTGGATGAGAGTGGAAGAAGCCATAAGAGAAGAGCAGCCAATACCGTGCCGATCTGAGCAATGAAGACCAGATAGGATCGGAGTCCCGGATATTTGTAAGCCAGAAAGGGGAATATCAGCTGCATCGTTCCCGCGTATGCACCCGCTGGCATGACGAGGAGCAGGGAGTTGAGCGTACTGAATCCCATGCCGTTGATGATGATCGGGACAAACGTCGAGATGGGCCCGTTGGCAATCATGGATAGAAAAGCAATGGAGAAGACAACCCAGAACTTCATGTCGAACAGCAGCTCCCAGATCTGCTCCACCTTGAGATGAGTGTTGCGAACGCCAGAATTGTTGGTCCTCAGCCGCGCAACTAGGAGATATCGTTCTCGCTCGTTGAACCCTTTGGCGCGGACTGGGTCAGGCGGGAGAACAAAGAACAGTGCAATTCCCCACACGATAGTGAGAGCGCCGGAGAAGTAGTACATGTATCTCCATGAAGAGGTGCCGCCGTTGATGATGCCGAAGCCGTAGTTGATCAAGGGCGAGAAGACGGACACGTATCCCGTGCAGCTGTACCAGATTCTGAGGGATACAGTAAGCATGTTGTTCAGTTCGTGAGGAATGAAGTTTGAAGCTTACCCCATTCGCATGGCCTGTTCATTCTTCTTGTAAAAACTTCCCTAATATCTGAGTCAGGCAACTGCCATGACCTTGCGTTCGAAGGCCTACTTACCACAATCAACATGAACATGGGACTGATGCCACTCTCTAGAAACCCGAGGAAGAATCTCTGGACGTAAATGCCTTGATAGCTTTTGCACACAGTCGTCAGGATCAGGCAAAGACCCCAGGTGACAACGATGCCGGAAGCGACACGCTCAACCGGGTAGCGTTGGGCGAGGACCATGGCCGGGTAAGCGCCAACAATGAACCCAAGATAGAAGATGGAGGCTGCCCAAGAGTATCGGTTGCCAACAAGAAGGTTCAGGTCATCTCGAAGCCCGAAGATTGCCTGCATGGCTCCGTTAGTATAAAGGAGAGTTGGTGGTAAGTATCTGTAACATACGGCTTGAGAAAGCATGGCCTTGTCGTAGTACTGAAGTCCGTAGGTCGCACATAGCACCGGCATGAGTCTCCAATCAATCTTGCGACGCAGCTTCTTCTCTTCGTCGTCTGCCCAAGTCTCCTCCCCGGTGTAGTTCTCCAAGACCCTCAAAGCCTCGTCATTATGAACCACGTCGACAGGCCGAGGAACCTTGGCCTGGTCAGCAGTCATGGCATTCTCGACTTGGTGTATCGGCGTTCCTTTCTCCGAATCTGACATGTTCAACGATGTTCGTGGAGATGATTGCGAGTTGCTTCTGTCGGTCTGGTCTGGGGCTGTATCCATTTTTATGCATATAGAGTAACGTCGGACCCCATGGGGAAACGAGGCTGGCGGGGTTTCCCCAGAGTACACGTCCACCAACCCGGCCGATGAAGTCACAAGGGCTCTGTCTAGACTAGGTATGTTAGCGTCTTTGGAGAACTGGGTGTAAGGCTTGGCGAAGGTCCTCGGGACTCTCGAAGCGGATTACCGATGGATAGCCGAGCAATGGCTGGGGACATGGGTTGCTTCAGCCACGAAATAACCAACTTCGGTTGTGATGAATCCTGGTGCTTGTTGATTCATCTTGGCTTAGACGCAGTGGAGAACTGGAGATACGGGTCTGGACTTGGTCGTGCACGATGAACTACTAGGATCAAATACTGGGCTGACAAGGAATCATCGACCCCGCTCGTAACTCGACTAAATCTCCGACACATCAACTGATAATTCGTCGTTGACTCAACAGAGTCCTTGGAGTCTGTCGCACTTAGAACTCCGAAAAAAGACATCTTAACCAATCCACCATGTCTCAGGAGGCGCATCCCGTACAGATCCCCGCAGGCCGGGAGACTATTGTCGTCAAATTGATCAATCCCGTCAACTTTGGGCCAGCTATTCTCAAGCGATTCATGGCACCCCCTGTCCCAGGTCTAGAGACGTTCCAGACCTCGCCATCATTTTCCTTCTTATTGGAACACCCATCAGGTCGCAAGCTGGTGTTCGACCTCGGTATTCGAAAGGACTACAATAACTACTCGCCGAGCATAGCGGAGTATCTACCAAGCACGAACTATGATATCCAGGTCCAAAAGAATGTTGTGGAAATTTTAGAGGAGGCCGGTATCGCAGCTCAAGAGATCGAGGCAGTCATTTGGAGGTAAATAAAACGGGGCAATGCTCTTCACATCACGCAGCTAATGGAGTCACGAGCAGTCACTGGCATTGGGATCATATCGGAGACCCTTCTACGTTTCCTGCATCCACTGATCTGGTGGTTGGACCTGGATTCAAAGATGCCATGCTTCCAGGTGCCCCAGCTAACCCGGCATCTCCGATTTTAGAGAGCGATTACACGTATGGCAACCCAACTTTCCAGTCCATAGTCGGCTACTTATTGACTTGCCACTAGTGGTCGTCACCTACGCGAGATCAGGTTTGACAGCCCAGACACTGTTCATATCGGCAAATTCCCCGCGTTCGACTACTTCGGCGACGGCTCGTTTTACCTCCTAGATAGCCCCGGACACGCGGTTGGCCATCTTTGCGGTTTAGCTCGGACGACGAAAGGCCCAGATACTTTTGTTCTGCTAGGTGGCGATGTTTGCCACTATGCAGGTCTTTTACGGCCGTCGAGATACATGGGGTTACCAAAAGAAATCACACCTCACCCATGCCATCCTGGTGAGAGCTTATCTCTTTGTCCCGGAGATGCGTTTGAAGAGTTGCAAAGGTCGCGTGGGAGGAAACCAAGTAACGCTCTCTACGACATGACGTTTGGTTTCGATATCCCGCTGGCAAAACAGACGGTTGCTGACTTGCAGCAACTGGACTGTGATGAGAATATCTTCATCATCATTGCACACGACTCGACTGTCCGAGATGGCGTGGCCCATTTCCCAGATAGTTTGAATGCTTGGAAGGAGAAAGGATGGGGTAAAGGCTTGAAATGGGCCTTTTTACGTGATTTGAAGACGTACTGGGAGTCGAAAGGCCTTGCTTGATGGATGAATGTTGTGTAGATGCTGGCAAGTGCACAATCTCTCGGAATTCTTAACCACCTGCAAACTAGTTTGTAGTTATCATGCACAGATTGGCTGCGAGCCCCCCCTATTCTTCTAATACTCTATAGCTAGACATCCCATATTCTCAGTGAAGCATTCTTTTGGCGACAGCTATTCCACAGACCCATGTTGGTGAGCTGCAATTCCGAAGTTGCTTGGCAAGTCGGTTATTGGTCTCCACCTTGCGACCTTGAACTAGTCTATACACCCCAACCCCCGCCGGCAATCCTAATCCGTGATAGTACGACACTGAGAAGCAAGAACGAGGCTTCGGCAATGCATCCTGTCCCATTCTTAGTCTCGCCGGTAATCATGGGTTATCTGTGTTTGGTAAGGTCGGACCCCGCATTGTGCTTTGACCCGGTGATCGATTCAACCCCGGTTCTACTCATAATTGCAAACAATATTGCGGCCTGTGTCTCACAGTCATTGTGGATAGCTCTACATAGGACGTCAGTCGGCTTGATTTGACGAGCTCACGTCAACCATTTCAACATCATTATTCAATTACCCCATCGTATCAAAAAAGTCTTCACCTGACGGCGTGGAAGAAGCCGTATACATCTTGATTATAGACGCCGACATGGGTTCTATTGACGGGCTGAAAAGCCAAATTGGAGCTGAAAGTGGTCATGTTACCGCAAGCGACAATATGTTCAGGGCTGCGAATGCAGGTCTTGATTATGATGTTCTCATTGTCGGTGCTGGTCTTAGTGGCATCTTCTCACTATATCGAATGCGTCAACTCAACCTGAGAGTGAGGGTTCTGGAGGCGGGCTCAGCAGAGGGTGGCACATGGTTCTGGTAACTAAGATCTCAGACAATATGTATCAGATATGGACCTAATGTGAGACTAGGAACCGGTACCCTGGTGCGAGATTTGACTCAGAGAGCTACTCATACATCTTCTCATTCTCTCAAGAAGTTCTCGATGAATGGACCTGGACAGAACACTTTGCGCCCCAGACCGAGACGTTGAAGTACGCCCAGTATCTCACGAACAAGTTCGACCTCAGAAAGGACATGCAGTTCAACACGCACGTACGGTCAGCGCATTGGCAGCAAAGTAGCAATTCGTGGCTCTTGACCGATGAAGAGGGCAAGACCTACACTTGTCGCTATCTTATCACTGCCATGGGCATTCTCAACGAGCCTACTTTGCCAAACATCCCTGGTGTCCGCGACTTCAAAGGCACAGCGTGGCACACTGCGAGATGGCCTGCCGATGCACCGAGCCTTGAAGGCAAACGTGTTGGAATTATCGGCACCGGAGCAACAGCCATCCAGACTATCCAAGCCATCGCGGGCCAAGTAGGCAGCTTGACCGTCTTCCAACGAACCGCAAACTGGACTGCTCCGCTGAGGAACAAGAAGATCACCCCGGAGGAGATGACGAAGATCCGCAAAGACTACCCCGAAATATTTCGCCAATGCTTGGAATCGTACTCGTGCTTCATCCACGTTAGCGACAACAATAGCGTGTTTTCAATGTCAGAGGAGGAGCGCCTTGCTCACTGGGAGGACTTGTACGCCCGCCCTGGGTTTGCTAAAGTCCTTTCTATAGAGTCGGATATCTACACCGACAGAAAAGCAAACGCGCTCTACAGTGCGTTCTACGCGGACAAGATTCGGGCCCGAGTCAAGGATCCCAAAGTGGCCGAGAGACTTATCCCCAGAACCCACGGCTTTGGCACGCGACGGGTGCCTCTCGAAAGCGGCTATTACGAAGTGTTCAACCAGTCTAACGTTGAGTTGGTGGATATTTCCGACAACGCCATCCAGAAGATCACTAAAGGCGGTGTGCAAACTCGTGATGGGACATACGACCTCGATATTCTCATCTATGCGACTGGCTTTGATGCCGTCACGGGATCCTTCAACGCCATTGAATTCAAGGGCGTCAGCGACACAGACCTCAAACATGTGTGGAATGATGGGATCCGAACTTTCCTGGGCTTAACCGTCAACAAGTTCCCCAACATGTTTATGATCATGGGGCCTCACCAAATGTTCGGCAACATCCCCCGAAGCATCGAGTACGCAGTTGAATGGGTGGCAGATTTTATCGGGTACGCCCAGGAACACAACGTCTTGTATGTGGAAGCAACAGATGAGGGTATGGACCGGTGGACGGAGCATGTACATGAATGCGGAAAAGGCTTGTTGGCCAACGAGGTTGATTCATGGATGACCGGGGTCAACAAGAATCTGGCTCATAAGCAGAAGCGGTCGATGACAAGGTACAATGGTCCGGCGCCCGGTTACCGGAAGAGATGCGATGAGGTGAAGCAGAGAGGGTATTCAGATTTTGTCATGAAGCAAGGGTAGTTCATTCATATTTCTAATCATAACATTCGTTTAACATGATTCTCGATGGCTATATTGGTGGGGGAACTATTTCCTCAGACCTTGTCAATGAGCAAACCCGGCCTGCTTTATCTAAACTTGTCATATCACATTTGTGCTATGCTTATTTTAAAGACAAGGACAAGTAATGCTAACCACAATCGCGGCTTCAAGTCTTTACCACAAAGCTTTCCGAAGGCAAAGGGTTTCCTAGAGCCCACTGAATTCCTTGCTCCATCACCTCGTCCCACCTCGCCGAGGCAGACAACTTGTCTCCGAATCGCCGGAACCCATGCGGCACACCTTGAAAAAGGTTCACGTCCGTCGGGACCCTGTAGGTAAAGTAAGTTCCGACCCGGAGAACGATGACTCGCGACATTACTTACCCAGACTCGGTCAGAATTTTTGCGTAGAGCAAACCTTCGTCTCTCAAAGGATCCAGGCCTGCAATTCCAAATACTGCTGGGGGAAGGCCCTTTACCTGTGAAGACGTCGCATTGCCTGGATTGAGTCTTATGTCGTCAACCTTCGGGTTGTCAATCCTTAACAGTTCCGTAAAGAACAGTGCTGTCGTCACAGGTAAGATTGGCGCGTGTTCGTTCTCCTTGTAACTTGACAAAGAGGCGTCTTTCAACTGCTTCAGTTGTGGCTCGTAGCAAGCCGGATGCGCGAGGCACGGGATCATCAAAACTTGTCCAGCAATTACTGGGCACTTTTCGACCGCCGTTCCTGTTGTCTTCAGGTGCTGGCTAAGCGTGAGTGATGCAGCAAGCTGTGCGCCAGCGGAGATGCCTCCAACTACCACCTTGTGGCCATCTCCGCCGAGGTCTCTCATATGAGCGTGTGCCCATTCAAACGCATCCTCGACATCATTCCAGGCGGTGGGATACACGTGCTCTGGCGTGTGGCGATAGTTGACGTTGAGAACAATGACTTCAGCACCACAGGAAATCCTAGAGCAGATCCCGTCCTCAGAGGAGAGTGTGCCATATAAGAAACCACCGCCATGCAGATGAATGTAAACAGGAAGCACTTGAGATTCGCCAACAGCTACAGGGCGATAGCTTCGAGCTTCAACATAACTCCCATCACGCGTCGGGACTTGGAAGTCCTTCGTGTGGATCCTTGAAGCCAGTACTTCCATGTCCTTTGCTGCAATAGCCTCACGACCTTGGTTGACAACTTGTTTTGCCCCCAAGAGCTGTTGATTTGTTGGTGGTGCGGGTAAGCTGGCCTGAATAGCAAGCCACTCATCACTCGGGCCTCCATATTTCGAGAAGTCTGACATTGTAGCGGAATAAGGCGGGTGGAAGATCGAAGGGACGGATTTCATTCATACAACTGCCACAAGAACAACCCAATAGAGTACTAGGACTCAATGAAAACGATTTTGTGAAGCTACCCCTCAGTCAGCATGTGAAAGCTCTTTCTGGCGCTCCACCTCCCTCGGCAACTTCATCCGGCATTCGCTTCCAACCCCGGTTTTCTAAGTTAGGCAATGCCTAGCTTACCTAGAATAGGTTATTCGCCCGATGTGCATAAAAAGGTTGAATAGATAAGATTGAAGTAGTCTTTCGTGGGAAATATCTTAATGATTACCAGAAAAGGAAACAATCAAGATGTCATCTGATATCCCTTTAACGCCACCTTCTCGCTCATTCGCGGGCAAGGTAGCCATCGTTACAGGTGCCGGATGCGTGGGAGACGGTATTGGGAACGGCCGTGCAATTTCCATTATGCTGGCTCATGAGGGTTGCCATGTGATTTGCTTGGACATGGACCTCTCTTGGGCAGAGAAGACAGCTCAAATGGCCAACTCCGAGATAGGTCGTGGAACAGCAGTCCCTTTCCGAGGAGACGTGACATCGGCATCCGATTGCAAAGGAGTTGTGGAACTTGCCCTCTCTAGATTTGGCCGCCTGGACATCCTTGTGAATAATGTTGGGATAGCTGGGGCACCCGGAACGGCAGTGGGCGTGGACATGGAGCACTGGGCGAAGAGTCTGGAAGTCAACGTCTCGAGTATGGTGTTAATGGCCAAGTACGCAATTCCTGCCATGACTCGGAACGAAGGAGAAATGAAGGGAGCGATTGTGAACATGGGTAGTGTGGCTGGACTCAAAGGGGGCACTCCGCATCTGCTTTACCCAACTTCGAAGGGAGCCGTGGTCAACATGACCAGGGCAATGGCTGCACATCATGCCAAAGACGGTATCCGCGTCAACTGTGTCTGTCCAGGGGTGCGTCATTCTCAAGGTCTCGAACGTTTCATACCAGACTGACTCCTCGCAGATGCTCTATACCCCGATGATGTACGCCGCGGGGATGACGGAGGAAGCGAGGGAGGCAAGGAAGGCGAGGAGTCTACTAGGAACTGAAGGGACTGGCTGGGACTGTGCTTGTGCAGTTACTTTCTTAGCAAGTAATCATGCGAGGTGGATCACAGGAGCAATCTTACCTGTCGATGCCGGGGCGACGGCGGCTGTTGGGATTGGAATGCCAGCAAGCGCAAGCGTGAATGGATGAAGAATATTAAGGGTGCATAGAAACCATGGCGCAATATAGCCTTCTGAGCAGAAATATATAAATAGCATAACATACAGCTCAGAACGGATCGAATCTTGAAGTGCTCCGATAACTCAGATACTGTTTTCTTAGTTGCTGTCATGGCCTAAAATGAGCTGCGACTAATCGTGCATTAAAGCCATCCTGCCCTTGACCTTTCCCTCAACTAAAGCCTCAAGAATTCTAGGGAAATCTTCCAGCCTGGCTTCTTGAACTTGTGGACAGATGGACTTTTTCTTGATCAACTGAAGAACCAACTCAAGGTCTTTGACCTGTCCTCCGTAAGAAAAGATGTAGCTCAGCCTTTTTCGAGTCCCGATTTTCATGTGGACGGTGTTTTCTGTATCAAGGCTCCCAATGCAAAGGAGTTTCCCGCCACGTCGCACTGAATAGAGTCCACCCTGTTAGCCTACTTTTACAACCGGTGATGGAGTTGGGTGCACTTACCGATATGTTGTGCGTCTTCGAACGTCTGATGTGTACCGACGAAATCCAGGACAGTGTCGATTTTCCCTTCCAAGCCGCTCTCAACGACGAAATCTTGTGGCGACTTGCCAATAGGAACGATATCGCTTCTTGGGACTCCGAGTTTCGCAGCATCCTCAAGGCGGTCGTCGTTGATGTCACAGACAATGATTCTAGCTCCGATATCCAAGACGATCTGCAAGGCGTTGAAGCCAAGACCCCCTAGCCCAAAGAGAAACGTAGTCTCGGACTTCTTGACTTCGCCTCTTCTGTGGATTGCATGGTAAGCAGTGTTCACCGCATCCGTAGCTACCGCCGCTTCAGCGGGTGTAACGCCTGCGGGCATCAGTAAATAGATTTGGAAAGTCGAGATCAGACTGAGCAGCCGAGTGATTACATACCATCGGGCACGAGGACAACCCCCTTTATGTCCATTGTGGCGTATGGTGCGTAAAAGCCGTCTTGTCCAATGCCTGAATGGTGACCTCTCTCGCATATCTGAGATAGATCTCTCGTGCATTCAGGACAGTCCTCCCCTCCGCAGCCTGGCACAGCATGCAGAGCAACCACATCTCCCTGGAGCTCATCAGTAGTCTGAGCAGTACGATGAGTATTCATTACTCACCACTTTGAGTATCGAGTCCTTGACCTCTGGCCCGATTTCTACGATCCTTCCGCAGCCCTCATGGCCCTATTAATAGTAGTAATATCAGTATACGACATTCAAACTGCATGCTGCATAAGACTATTGCACTCACCAGCGTGTATTTCTCCTGGAACCATCCAGCTTGCTTGTCAATGGTGAGGAGTGAATGGTCACTACGGCATACTGAGTGTGTTAGTGGAGAGCGTGGTACGTATAAGACGATATTGTCTTCATCACTTATAACGAGCTTCGGTGAACCGTACCTCCAGAAGCTATCATTTTGCAGAGAATCCCATTCGGCGGTGTCTGGGGCACGGGTGTTTCTTCCCAAACCTATGAATCGGTTACCTCGAACGCCTAGGCCAAGCTGATTGTAAGCTTATAAGTACCGGATTGGGGTTTCCCCGGTGTTTCCTCCACGCAAACATGGTCTTCGGCACTCCCGTGGCCATTTTACTCGATGATCTTAGGTAAAGGTGCCACTGCTGGGAATTCTCCGTGGATGAATCGTAACCGGCGGTAGTTCTTCCTGCTAGTCTGAAGAAAAATTGCTTTTTGTTCAATAAGTTCTGTTTTCTTTAAAAAGCAGGAGATGAGACGATAGTCGTCATCGGTAATAGTTACGGTATGACAGCCACTAAGTGGAGTACCAAGTAATGCAATTGTGCTCCTTGGGCATATGATTTTATCTCGTAAGCTCACGGACATTGCGGCGTAGGCAAGCTAGTGATCGTTGGCTTCGGTTAAGTCGGCCCCGTTCGGTTCCGTACTCGGCATACCTCTTCGGGCCAAGCTCTCACTAAAGAACCCTTGACATTATCCTTTGGTTTCACTCGGCTTTTGTGGCTGCTCACTCTAGCTGATTGTGCGAGGTCTTCTTTGAGTTAAGCTGTTCATGTAGGTGCTTATCTACTACGCCGCTGAGTCAGGCTCACCACTCAACGTTCCCGCTGATTTTCCAGTATTTACTAAAAATAAGGGGAGCCATAGCTACTGTAGTACATAAGACTGTGTCTTTGTGGTTTTTCTAAAAAGAATATTTTAGATCAGATATCACTATTCTCACCTACCGGCGGAAGGGTGATCTGATTAGGTCTCAATCATGGTGTTCTATCCTCCCAAGTGGGTGCCGGAACTCCCAATAGGTTCGCGTCTCCCACAATAACTTTCTCCATTGAGAAGAATTTACTAAATTTTAAATTTAGAGCCGCCGGATTCTATACCGATTGCAGAATTTATGAAAAGAGAAGATCTCGGGAGATGTCCTCTGTCAGAGAGCAAAAGTCCGTTCACATGCGCTCTCACTGGGCGAACCTATTCAGTGGCCGAATTTTTCCAAAGATCTGAATCTTTAGCAAACGCCTACTCCAAGCGCCTGGGGTGGCTACCTAACGAGGGGACACCATGGGAAAAGGTCGTGGCTATTTTTGCTTTGAACACTGTGAGTAAGTTCCGAAGACGACATCCCGCAAACTGCTCACCGTGATACCAGGTCGATTATATCACGGCGGTGTACGGCGTACACAGGCTGTCGGGAATTGTAACCCCAGCAAACTCTGTCTATTCTGCCGCAGAGTTCCAACATCAGCTCCTCTCATCTGGGGCAAAGGCCGTCATAACATGTCTTCCGTTGCTCGAAGTAGCGTTGCAGGCTTCAAGGGCAGCTGGCATTCCGGATAGCCATGTGTTTATTCTGGACACTCCTGGGTACAAGACCAAAGAGGACTCCTCCTTCAAAACAATCGAGCAACTCATTGAAGAAGGCACCGAGCTCCAAAAGCTAGAGCCCTTGAGGTGGACAAAAGGTCAAGGAGCTCGCCAGCCTGCTTTTCTATGCTATTCAAGTGGCACGTCTGGCCTCCCGGTAGGTCCAACAAAATTACAACAAATGTCCGTCCTAATAACCATGGCATCAGAAAGCGGTAATGATTTCGCATCACAACGTCATCTCCAATATCCTGCAGCATGTGACGTACGAGTCAATTGGGCGAAAACAGAAAGGAGTGAAGACCCAGAATGTGCTTGGTTTCCTTTCATTCAGTCATATTTACGGACTGATCGTTGTTGCTCACACTTCCACATGGCGCGGTGATGGGATATTTGTACTGCCCAAATACGACTTCCAATGGTTTCTGGGATCGATTCAAAAGTACAAGATCGAGCAACTGCTTGTGGTATGTAGCATCGACGGAAACTTCGATCAAAATTGACCGAAATAGGTACCTCCGATCATCATCAACATGCTGCGTAGCAAGGAGACTTGTCAAAAGTATGACCTGAGTAGTGTTCGGTTTGTATACAGTGGCGCTGCTCCCCTAGGCAAGGAGACCATCGAGGAGATGAAGGAGATGTACCCAAAGTGGACCATTGCCCAGGCTTATGGTGATAAAATCATTTCTCAAACCCCATCCATATGCTAACTTTATTCAGGAATGACGGAAACATCCGTCGTAGTTACTTCGCCAAGTGAACACGACGTGTATCCGAAGGCATCGGGCTCTTTGTTGCCAGGAGTCAAGGTGAAGATTGTGGATTTGAGCGGAGTAGAAGTGACTGAATACGAGAAGCCTGGAGAAATTCTCGTTCAGAGCCCGGCAGTCGTCTTGGGATACTTGAACAACGAATCGGCAACGTCAGAGACATTCGTTCATGATGATGATGGACGATGGATCCGTACTGGAGACGAGGGTCTGGTTACGTTGGCCCCTTCAGGAAACGAGCAGATTGTGATCGTCGACCGAATCAAAGAGTTGATCAAAGTCAAAGTGCGTTTTATCAGCCTCTGATCCCTCCGCGCTCGGAAACTGACAGACCCAGGGCCACCAAGTCGCACCAGCAGAACTCGAGGCACATCTGTTATCCCACCCTGCGGTTGCGGACTGCGCGGTCATCCAGACACCCGACGAGAAGTCTGGAGAGGTACCAAAGGCTTTCGTAGTGAAGGCGCCTGAAGCGATGTCGACGCCAGACGAGGAGCTTGCTCAGAAGCTGGTGACCTTCGTTGCAGATCACAAAGCACCTTATAAATGCATCAAGGGAGGCGTGGAATTTGTTGACTCAGTCCCCAAGAGCCCCAGTGGGAAGATTTTGAGGCGGCTGCTACGAGATAGAGAGAAGGAGCTGAGAAGAAAACAAGGGACGAAGCTGTAGTCCAGGTTAGATCGATTTCCTTGAGCGTAGAGAATACGGAGAGACGGATAGATTGAAAAGGGGTGGACAAATGTAAGATGCAATCATTTTCATATGCACTGTTTGTTCGAGCTCCTGGGGCACTGGAGTATTAGACTTAGTCTTGAGCCCGATTCAGTCCTTGCATTACACTCATGATTATAGTTTCATTTGCAGAGACCAAAAAGAATGTACCGGTTACAAAATACGGTTCATTCAATAGTAACTTCACTTCCTATCCATCATGTAAACACAACTCGGGGGTCTTTGCAGCATTTTTTGCTCTTTCTCCGGAACCAACTACACAATATTTCTGCCTAGTCTTTGTAAGTCCTCACTTTATAGTCGTCAAGCCACTTGTCTTCAATAATGACCAGCTGCGACTCTTGCACCCGCTTAAAGTACTCGTCTTCCGCGGTGTCCTTGTAATCCTCTCTGTCAATGTCCTGGAATCCTTCCTTAGCAACAGATCGAGGGGTAATCATGAGTGAGCGCCCTGAAATTGTTAATAACGATCCATACTGAGAGGCTGTGGTTGAGTAATTACCATTTATGGACTTGTCAGTTGCAATCCTCATCATGCAGTTGGCCACATCTACTTGCTCTCCAAATTCGATTCCGCGGTCAAGCAGCCACTTCTCGTACTCTGCTGTACGGATAGCACTCTTGATCCAACATGGAGCGACGTAATTGATTCGAATGCCTTGCTCGAAACTCGAACGGCGCGCAGTCCTCATAAATCCTCGCAGCCCGTACTTTGTTGCCGTGTATTCCCAGTTGCCCTACCACAAGGGTTGTTAGCAATTTTTGGAAGAATAGGTGAAATGTAGAAGTGCTTACTGGTGAATCAATCCACGCCACCATACTTCCAGTGATGATGAAGCACCGATCACGTTCTTGGGTATCAGGCTGCTTCCTAAAATAGTACACGGCGAGTTTCCAAGTGTATAAAGTGCCTTCCAGGTTGACTTTAACGATGTTAAGGTTGGGCTTGGTTGGTTCTTCGTTGGGATCTGGAAATAAGAGCGCGTTAGTTATTTCCCCGTTAATTTGAATGAGAGATCTTAAAGAATGCACCGTCCAAATTCCACAAGCTATCGCCAGAGCTGCGACTGATTCCGGCGTTGGCAATGACAATGTCAACGCTGTTGTTGGGACTTTTGCTCTTGGCTGTCTCAAACATGACTTTTTGTTGGTCCCAATCACGAATGTCACATTTGACGAAGACTGCACAAAAATTGCCGGTGTTCAACTCTTTCTCAATGGCGGTTCCACGTTTCTCATCAACATCGGCGAAGGTGACAAAGGCCCCGGCGGCGGCAAATTCACGAACACAGACCTCGCCCATGCCGTTTGCACCTCCTGTGATAACAACAGACTTGTTCCGGACATTCTCGCGATTGGGCGGGACGGTGCAGTCGACTGGACCTGTGTAGGTGTAGCGAGGAAGGGGCATTGCGATAAGTTGGACGACTGGCTGAAGAACTAAAGGGAACGATAGGTAATATCCGTGGAATCACACAGTCACAAATGGTAAAGACCGAAGAGTACTGACCTTCTGTAAGCGAAGCTGGTATTATGTGACGACGATCGGCTTGTACGGCGAACGCCGATATCTAGATCGAGAGACCATCGTGGATCCTACCCCGCGTTCCAAGTTCGGAATTCGTTTCCCTCCTCATCGGCAATCCGAATTGGGATAGCCGTGCCACTCTTTATTACCGAACTGCATGTGCCAAGGATTACATGGTCACAAGGTCACGGTGGAAACTGAAAGACCAGCCTAGGTATCGGCATTGCGGGTGTAAGTGGATGCTGGCATAGGGAGCCGTTATTGAATTGCCGGACTCCGGTTGTTCTCTTGACTCGAGTAGTGAAAGTATCCCCATGACCATTTAACACTGAGGTTAATTGGAGTGGTGACATTGCTGGAAGCCACTTATTCATGTTAAGTCTCTGATAATTGGGTTGATACCTTTGTTTCATGATATCTTAGTCTTAGTTGTGTGTCCCTCTACGCCCTCCCTACGACCCTGATATTGCTCGATCTTGGTCACCAACTCTACCCAAAATCATGACTGCGTTTGTTGATGCTCCGGTTCCTAAGAACCCGACACCCATACCGGACAGAGGGGACATCTTGCGCGTTCCTGCAACCGAGCTTCCAGAGGTCCCCAACAACCTCAACGGACTGAGACGCGCTGCCGATACCAACACAACCGAGAATGGCACCGTTGAGGACCCCTTCACGCTCAGCTCCAAGTTTGCCTACACGCCAAAGAAACTCAAGGTGTTCACCATCGGCGCTGGCTTCTCAGGCCTGTTGATGGCCCACAAGTTCCAGCACCGCTTCCCGGAGATGCGCGACATTGTTGATCACACCATCTTTGAAGCTCGCAGCGATGTTGGTGGAACTTGGCTCGCCAACGACTACCCCGGCGTTCAATGTGACGTTCCCGCACACATTTATGTGAGTACATGACAGCCCATCGCAGTTATCCTAGATATAATGATCTGACAGAATACAGGCGTTCCCATTTGATCCCAATCCTGACTGGAGCCGATTTTATGCCAGCGGTGCAGACATTTTAGCGTACATCAAACACACAGTGAAGAAATGGAATCTGGATCGTGACCTTCAACTCAACACCAAAGTGATTGGTGCGTGGTGGCAAGAAGATATCGGGCAATGGAAGGTGACCGTCGAGCACCAAGGCGAGCAGCGAGATGAGTACTGCAACGTTCTCATCTCCGCCCAAGGAGTCCTTGTGTACGTTTTCCCGTAAAAAGTTCCAACATCTCGCTAACTGGAACATCTATAGTCACGAATCGTGGCCTGACATCTCCGGTATGAAAGACTTCAAGGGGCATGTCACGCACTCAGCTAGCTGGGATCACAGCTACGATTACTCCAACAAGAGAATAGCCGTCATCGGCAACGGATCCTCGGGTATCCAAATTGTCCCTCAGATGGCCAAGCTGCCGGGAACAGACGTAACAAACTTCATCCGGGGCCCCGCATGGGTATACTACCGGGCTCCTCCTTCAAAGCATCTGGGACGTGAAGATGATGACCCAAACCCACGATATACCGAGGAGGAGAAGAAGCGATTCCAAGATCCAGAGTATCATCTACAACACAGAAAGGGCATCATATCCCGCACCAACAAGTCCTTTTACATCTTTATGAAAGGCGAGAACAACAAGGAGGGGATGAGACTGGCCGCAGAACAGATGGCCTCGAAGCTCAACCATGACCCAGATCTCTGCGAGAAGCTCATTCCCAAATGGGAGCTGGGCTGTCGCCGAATCACCCCGGGCCCTGGATACTTGGAGTCTTTCCTAAGGCCGAATTGCCATCTTACCAATAGCGGTATTACCAAGGTCACTGAAAATGCAGTCCACACTGCCGATGGTCAGATTTACGAGTGCGACGTTGGTGAGTCAACCGTTCTATGTGAGTTCTTACGTTTAGTGGCATTCTCTAACTTGGCAAAGTGGTTTGCGCCACGGGCTTTGATGTATCTCATCGGCCTCGGTATCCGATTGTGGGCAGAAACGGCGTGGACCTGCAACAAGAATGGGCCGATGATCCTGAGTCATACATCTCCGTAGCTGTCCCTGAAATCCCCAACTACTTTATGATGATGGGCCCAAACTGTCTTGGCGGTCACGGATCCCTGGTTGAATCTCTCAACTGGACCGGCGACTACTTCGTCAAGTGGATCAAGAAGATGGCAACCGAGGACATCCGCTACGTGACACCGAAGAAGGACAAGGTGAAAGCTTTTATCAAGTACAGTGACGAGATCCACAAGACTCTTGTCTGGAGCGGAGGCTGTAAGAGCTGGTATAAGAGGAACCGAGTTGACGGGCGGGTGACGGCCTTATTCGGCGGGAGCGCGCAGTTGTTTAACCGCATGCTGGGCGACATCCGAGGTGAAGACTTTGATATCACCTACAACACAGCGAATCCATTCAGGTTCATGGGTTCCGGATTCACTGAGTTTGAGATGGACGAGAAGAGCGATTTATCATGGTATGTAGAGAAGGCAGAGACCTTAGTTGAGTAGATAAGAAGCTAGAGAGATGTCTGAACCATCCATAAATACAGTATATGACGAGGTAATGTCTACCAAAACTGCACCTTTAATTTGATCAACTATTGGCAACGGTATCATTAGACATAGAGTATGATTGTGTTTTCTGCTGTACAATATATACTTCAGTACTTTGATCTATCTGATGATGTTGACAAATGCTAAGAGGAAACGTTTAGCGAATTCGATGCATCGTTTTTGAAACCTCGCTAGGTCTGGAAATTGATGGTGGAAAGATCCAGCGGATAATCCATGAAAGGCTCAAGGAGGTCCTGATATTGATTTAACAATGTTTCATGGAACTGCATGTTCTCCGGAGACGGGAATCCTCTTGTGGCTGTGCCCTGTTCCTTGTCGGAAAGAAGACATTTTGCGATTCGATTTGTGGAGTGAGTGACGAAGGGGAAAAGTAACGCCCAGTCATGCGCATCCGGCATACCCAGTGTCGCTGAATGCATCTCAAAGTCGTTTGAGTGTTCATTGATGGGCATGGAGAACAGCCCTAGATCATTTGCTGCGAAAGCCAAGTTTCCTCTGGTGGCAGCAGTCGGCACCTTTGAACGTGACCGCCTCAGGCGATCGAACCCTTGGCGGATAACCTTGGCCGAAGCCCACATGTTCTGAAGCTGATCCACGGCGTGAGTGAGCACATCAAGGTATTCCTCGGCTTCTTGTGCAAACTGCTCGATTCTGCAGGCCTGCAGCAAGGCGATGAAAGCCGTTCCACTGTACCAGCAAGTGATTGCCATCAAGAAGCGGGCGTTCCCTCGGGAGAGAACATCGCGTAATATTCGTGCGATGCAGGATGCCGCTAGGATTGCTGGCGGCAGCGCCTGTGGAAGGTCATGAGCAGACCGTTTCAGATGCAGGATGATAATGGTTGTGAGGTAGGGAAGATGGAGTTGATGAACATCGCGATCAAAGACGGCCGTAGTCGCGGAACCAATTGGTAGCTGTAGTTCAAGAGGCAGCGAGTGAACCCAGTCAACTAGCTCTTGTTGAAGATGGACGGGAAACGGATGTGAAGCTGAGTTTGCTGATTTCGACAAGTATTTGGCCACCCTGCCTACAATTGCGCAAAGACGTATCCAGTAAATAAATATCTGGCCTTTGTGCTGAGAGACAGGATCCTGAGGAAAGTCCAAGGGTTGCGGTTCTTGGATATTGCAGTCTTCAGGGTCAATGATGCAGGGTTTGCTTTGACACAACGCTGTTAGACGCTCTCGAGCCTAGCAAGACTGTTAATATGGGAATTTGTGAAAGGTCATCGTAGTCACTAACGAATGCGGTCCACCATATTCTTCTTCGTAGACTGAGGTCCATCCTCTCCCTAAGAGGATGGTTCTCAGACGGCTCACGGTGAAGATTCATCTGCTGAGCGTGTCTGATAATGACCGAAGTCCACCACCAAGACGAGTGCCTATGGGCAGTTGATGGCGGACGAGGGGCCCACCAGTAGAACAAAGTTAATGCTTTTAGTGCAGTAAGACCGTCGGCCTCATCGTCGTTGTAGAAGATGGTCCTTGCCCGATCATAATACGTCGCCGGCCCATCATGCGGGACCAGTGGTGGCTGTATATGGCTTGCTGCTAACGCAAGAGCGTTTTCAAGCATGGGAGATCGAGCAACATCTCCCATGATGGTATCTCGGTCGAGGACTGGGCACCAGGGATAGCAATATTCCCAGTACGTCTCTGCGAAGCTCTGGTGCAGTCCGCTTTGTGGCGTGTCGGAGACATGATGTCTGATCTCTATGATGGCTTCGAGTTCCTGCTGTTCAGCGTCAAGCTGGTTTTCCGGGCCATAGACCTGAAGAAAGCCAGTGTCGACGTCGCCTGTGTGACTGTGGCAGGTATCTTCAGTCGGCGAGATGCTTGCCTGGGGTTGAAGGGGATCAAAGGTAGTAGGTAGTGCTCGGGCTGAACCTGATGGAGTGGCAGCGGGAATGAAGTCATCGTGAAGTGAAGAAGGGGACTGGAGCTGGTTTTGAGACGGGTCGATCTCCAGATGAGTCGAATTCTCGGGCAGTTCTGGACCTAGGTCTCCATCCTGGCCTGTTGTCGAGTAAGCAGATAGAACTGTGCAACAGATCTGGCATACGTACCTGGTGGCGAGTCATTATCAGCTGCGCCATGAAGTGCATCAGCCACTGTTGTTCTGTGTCGCTGCTTTCCGCGCTTCGAGGGTCGAAGACGACATTCCCGGTCTGGAACATCACAATTGGTGCACTTCTCAAAGCCTCCATTGTTGCGGCTCTAGGCTTTAAAGTCAGCACATGTGTACTCTCATGGGCCCGGTTAAGGGCAAGGGGGGAGAGATCTGTACTTGAAGGTCGCACTTGATCTTCTTGGAGTGGCAGAAGACGCAGACCAGCTCGGCGCGTTTCCGCTTTGGCTCTCGGGCGCTGAAGTGAAGCCAGTTGTCGACGAGCTCCGGCATCTCGAGGTGGTTCGCGGGAACCACGATCCCACGGCGACACGGTGTGCTGTGGGGCGTCGTCGATGATCGTTGCCAGAGTCTCGGTACTACAGAGCCAGTTCAGGCCAAGGAACAGTCGAATCTGACTTGCGGGTTTGTTTAGAGTTAAGGTAGTCTACGTCCAGGGTCTACGTCCAGGTTATCTAAGCTACTAGACATCTCACGTGGAGCATGGGGAATGCGGGGATGAAGTGTGGAGATGCGGGGGAGCGAGACAACCTCGGAGTTGTGACATTCCCGAGATACCGACATCGCTCAAGTATCGAAGGAGATACGCTAGGTGCACAGAAAACAGATGTATGGAATAATTGGATGAGATGTATCTGGGACTAACAAGTTTGGATGATTCTTGTATTTAAGATGGACTAGCCAAGTTATACAACAGGAGAGTGGTATAAAACTGCATGGATGGCTGAATTGGCTACGAGTCTAACATGATTTTCCAGCCCAAATACATCTGTCGCTACGCATCAACTAAAAGCCGACGTTGTAGCCATAGCATCCACCGGCACAACAAAGATAATTATCTCCACGTTCTTACTCCCTGGTGTCGAGAGGGAGATCATGAGAAAGAAGCTCTCGGACTCCAAAACATCCCTTGGCGTGCTCCAAGAATCCAGCTTTGGACCAAGCGCGATGGGCCATTCCCACCAAAACTCGAGGCTCGCTGCAGCCAACTGGCACCAGCGAAACGAGATCTTTCGCACTTAAGAGACTCGCGTGTGCCCAATCACTCGTTTGGACACACCCTTTGCACCATAGCCCAGTCTCGACGACTCCTGAGCGCAGGATCGATGGGAAAGGAACCATGGATGTCTTCAGCATTCTGTTAGAAGGCATCAACCAAGAACTTGGCGATTTAAGAATGTCCGACGTCATCGACTTGTCGGATGACATTCCGTTGTAATATGCACGATCGTCCCTCCTCACTCCGATTCTTCGGCGTGGCACACACTTTGGCAAGTTCTCTTCCGATCCGTGGACAGAGATGGCGAGTTCTCTTGCCGCTCTGGCGCCAACCAGATCCGAGTGATGGAGTGGGACGTTGATCCAAGCGTTCGTCTTGGGAATCTGGCTGTGCAGGGTTGGCAGTTGCTTAACGTGGTCCTCCGTGAGCTCAAATAGCCGCCGAGCGTGCTCGGGATACACCAGCCGTAACGACGTCTTGAAGAGCAAGCACGCGTGGCAAGCTCGCTTACATTCCAAGAGGAAGAGATATGCGCCGTATTCCTTGCAGTAGGCACAGCGCTCAGACCAAAGCGTTGCCCGTAGCTGACCAGCGGTATGGAGGAGCAGAGTCCTGGTGCACCCCAGTGCTGCTAAGGCCGCTGGTGCGTGATGGACGAGCTCTCTATACGCAGGGAAACTGTCGACAATGGCAGCGCCCTGAGTGCACACTTGAGCAACGCGAGAGATGGTCTGAAAGTCCAGGTCATCCATGACCATGTGAATTACCTCGTTAGGGAGCCTGTCGAGGTCTCCAAGGGAAGAATTTGGGGTGGTGAGGTGGTCGTGTGAAATCAGGCGAGGGAGATCGGGAAGTGGCATCGTCGGCGTGATTTGCTCAGAGGGTTGATGGGAGAAGCGAGCAATGAGCTCTTCCGGGTGGTGGTCCTCAGGAGACATGGTGTAATGGAAGATGAATCCAGATAAGTTTGGGTCGTAAAGTGGTAGAAAGAAAGGAGAAGGGTAAGAGGTAAGTGCAAAAAGACAAAGCCGCTTGGCAGGATGTGTATGAGTGTCAAGAATGAAGACGGGCGATGCCTATTACAAGAGTGCGAAAGAGCAGCTTTGCTGGGATAAATGGGATATCTGTCAAGAAGCCTGGAGTTGGTGTTTGACTTGGAATCGATGTGAAAGAAGTAGAAGAAGCGATGAATTCTCAAGCTAGAAACGAAGTCGAGGGCCCGGTCAAATACTCCAAGAACTTTGACTTCTGACGAGATCTGGAGAGTTTGCCAATACCCTGAGAGCCCGGAGACCGTTGTGGGCCACCGAAAGGTTATTCGGGAGGTAGCCAAGGCAGTAAAAGCTTTTCATGCACCCGTGTGTGCCTGGATATCGTCGGGCACCTTGCGTATTTGGCGGGTATTAGACATCTTGTACGTCTGGGTATTCTCGGGCACCTCGATGTTCAGGATATCGCCGGGCACCTTGCGCGCCTGGTTATCACCAAGCACCTTTTGGGTCTGGATATCATCGGTTAGTTCGCGTGTCTGGGTGCTGCCGGATACCTTGTGCCTCTGGGCAGTGTCGAGCACCTTGCGTGTCTGGATGTCGTCGGGCACCTCGCGGGTCTGGGTAGTATCGGAAGACGTGTGTCTGGTTAATGTTAGCACCTTGAGAATCTGGATATCTTTTCGACACCTTAATGTATGGGTCGTATGGGGTACCTTCGTGTCTGGTTGTCGGAGAAAACTTTGTTAGAACCTCGATGGACGCAGTGTTCACCACGTATTTAAAGCTTCGTTTCCCCCCCTGGAAGATGAATCTGACTTCTCTCTCATCCACCACCCTCAGCAGACCCAAACTTGATTCATCACCTTTCCCACTTTGCACCTTTTCACAAACCAAACCAACAAACACCAACACCACTTCATCATCATGAAGATCACTGCCTTCATCGTAGCCCTCACGGCTGCTTCCACCGTCACTGCCCTTGTCCTTCCCCCTCCCTCGCGAACCATCGGCGTTCAGCAATTCGACAGCGTCCATGACCTCAAGCAGTTGAAGCATGCCCAGAACCGCGAGTATGACCAGCAGCTGAAGGAGTTCAAGAAGGCCCAGAAAGAGAGGCATCAGACGGAGATGCAGCGGGCTTTCGAGATAAAAAACGCCAACGACATCAAGAAGCACGAAGCCTACCAGATGATGAAGGCTGCGGAGGCGAAGAAGGCCGCGGAGGCCGCGGAGGCCAAGGCGGCTGAGGCGTTGAAGAAGGCGAAGCAGTTCAAGCAGATGACGGGTCTCAATGAGGATGAGGCCAAGGGATCCTATGAGGTGAAGAAGGCTCATTTTATGAACCGCGAGCAGGAGCTTCACCAGTCTCCCGCCTCCATCCCTAGCAAGAGGGTTGGGACCCAGGTCCTCCAGTCCAGTCCAGGCAGCGAGAACCCCGAGGTCCAGGTGAACGTCACCGTGACCTTCGACACTCCTGACGCCGACGACAACGAGCCCACTAGACTCACTCAGGACACCGAGCCTACCCCATCGACCGTCTCAACCTCCTGGAACCTGCCTAGCCGCATCACTCGCTTCGGTCCCCGTCGAAAGGTTATCATCTCCAAAAAGGGCCATGACAATGATAAGCAGTTCGATGACGACGAGGATAAGAACAAGAGATGCGTTACCTGTGGCGTCAAGTACTTGGATGACCTTATTCACAAGCCTGTCAACTAGAAGCCTATCCAGCAAGCTATTGACGGGTGGAGGAGGAAGCTGACTCGCCAACGAGGAACAGGATCAACCCTGCAGACTCTTTAGCTAGCTTGTTGGATAAGTAGTGAATCACAGTTCATCATATTCATCGGTCCCTCTGTGTGATTGTGTGTGATGCGATAGTAGATGCAGATGCCAGACGTAGTAGTGACGCCGTGGTGTTGAGGCCCTTGAGTCCCCACGACAGTCACGTGGGATAGGACACGAGCTTATCTTGACACCTAATTGGTCAATGCCTTATCAGCCGTCCTCCGTCATCTGGAGGCTCAGCATCAACGCCACATCAACACGGAACTTTCGCTGACTGTCGGCCGGCTTCAACATGCACCATGTCGCGGGTAAATGGCTCCCGGAGTCGGGGCGGCTGCTCCAGCTGCCGTTGTCGGAAGCGCCGGTGCGATGATTAGAAGCCCCTGTGCTTGAGCTGCCAGAAAACGGTCAACGAATGCGTCTACCCGATCCCCGAATCGGGATTAAATCCCCTGCGATTCGTCGTCGCCACCTCGCCAGACCACTACATTATTCCTTTCGATCAAGGCGCGGAAAGGCCACAATTTCTGAACCTCTCGTCGCATGAGCTGACCTATCTCTACTCAGGCTCGGGCGATGCCGACGCCAAGGAAGGCGAGTCGGAGAAAATCCATCTAGATGAAGTCCAATTGAATCGGCCGCTGTCCAGCCCGATGTCGCAATGGAATGTGAATCAGGGACGAGAACCATCTGGACTGTCGAGACAGCGTTGATGCAATACTGTAAGTCACCTCAATGCAACCCTCCATCAGTAGCGAGCCATTCCGGTTCTGACAATCCCAGATGTCGAAGTCGTTTGCAGTAGCAGGGTCTACGTGCAGACTGACCGAAACTCGTTTCGCACGTCCGTCATGCCCCGGGTACTGGGCCATCAGGGCCCGCTCCTCTTCACTGTGCTGGGCATCAGCGCCGCCGAGTGGCGACTGAAGTCTATCGGTGACGGCAGAGACTATGCCGCACTTTCGGCTCGCTACAAGGTGCAGGCCTTGAACGAGCTGCAGTCTTGCTTGGGAGACACTCAAAGCTCCGAGGAGAATCTGTTGACGTGCGTGCTTCTGTCGTCGTTGGAAATTGCCGAAGGATCAAAACCAACGTGGCTCAGACACCTCCAGGGAGCCCTCGCTCTCCTCGACAATTCCACCACGTCGATTGACTCAACTTTGGCAAAGTTTGTCCTGCATTACTTCCGATTTCGCTACGTCCTCATGGAGACGACGCGGCCAAAGCACCGCTCCCGACCGACAAACTCCGACCCGGACGAGTTGTCTTACCACCAGGCGATGAACCGCGTCGCAGACGCAGAATATGCCCTCCCTCTTATACACAGCTCGGAGAGCCTCGTGGATGAGCATATTGGCTGCTCAATGGAACTGATTGCTATCATCAATCGGATTTCGGCCCTGTCATTGACAGTCGACCCAGTCAACGAGCCGAGGATGCCACTCGACCAGCGACACGCAGAATGCCAACTTCTCGAGCACAGGATCATGCGACTGTCCCCCAAGGTTGCGGACATGACCAACGAGTACCTGGTAAAAAGCGCCGAATCTTTCAGGGTTTCTGCCCAGATCTACCTTCGGCTTACATGCTACGATGCTTCAATAACCCAGCCGTCGATCATGGAGTCTCGTCAGCAGCTCCTAGCTTGTCTCTCTGACATAATCGTCGAGGGCCAGTTCCGACGCTCCTTTCCGATGTGGCCTTTGTTCATCGCCGGGTGCGTCTGTTTCTCTAATGAAGAGCGAAAGACAGTGCTTAATTTATTTACCATTCTGGACCGCCAGTGGCCTATTAGTAACATCTTTGCGTCTGTAACCCGCTATTCTCGCCCAGCATATCTCGGATCAGATCATATGGTTTGCCTCGTTTGGTTCCTGGGACGGAATGCGTCTGTATAGTATGATTGTAGCTGAGAAGAGCAATCAGCAGGTGGTATAAGGTATGACAACGAACTAGGAGTGCAGTGTTTGCGTGTGCCAAACAGTGTTTCAATGAATACTACACAAATCACATCCCTTGGATATAAGAGCATATGGGAAGACTCCGGCTCCCAACGCGCAGCAGCACAAGACTCACTTTTTAATTATACCACAAACGAAAGAAGTGATGTCCTCTAGCAATACACTAATGAGATAACCTGCAGGCTAGATAATGAAATTTCAGAGGTCAAGTTCTACGTATAGACCCATTGCCAAGTGCCACCACACTAAGTGCTAAAGCGTACACAGATAGCAAGTAGCCCGCCGGGACGAACGCGCTCTGCAAATCCTTGTTATCGATCGCAATGAGCCAAATGAGAACGAATAGAAGTCCAAGAAGCACGATAACACAAGTCTATCTCAAAATCAGCCCTAGCGACAGACCGTGGCTCATGCTTCTACACTACGAGACTGAAATGTAGCCATGGTGGCGTTGCGGCGGTGTGGATGCGCCTGAGACCGACGACCCTGCAGCCACCTTTCCTACCACTAAGGACTTGCACGCTGCGATCTGGGGATCGATTCGTCACATTTGGCCGCACTGCGTCTCCCACCCTGATCTCAGAACCAAGTTGGATGCCGTTGTAGGAGTCGATAGTATCGACAGCTAGATGGAGAAAGTTACGAGGAAGATCTTTCTCATCCTCTCTTTTCTCAGTTCTTCCAGAACCTTGCAGATGAGAGTCGTAAGTCAACGTGCCTTACCAAGGCGGCCTGGGAAGCTAACGAAGCGAAAGTTGGGCGTACACCAGCTGGTGCTGGCCAGTCGGTGGACTTTGCCAGTCTCATCCGCTACCAGCAGCTCGGCGGAAGAGGCTGTACTACTCGGGTTCGACTGCCGACTGGCGAATACTCGGTCTTCAAAGGGGTCGGTTTTCGAACTGCTTTACAGTATAGCGATGACGAAGGCGACAAAATCATTCGGAACTTGATTAGCAACTGGCGTCGAGAGTACAACACCCTCCAGCAACTTCCGCCTCACCCGAATATAATGCCCCCGCCAACGATGCCCGTCACTATTCAGTGGCCAGACCGGTCGGCTCAGCATGTTTTCTGCGGCGGGTTGTTCCCGTTTTATCCGGGGGACGACGCTGCTTCCCGCATCGAGAATAGCAACAAAGAGGGAGTACGCATCCCTCTGGATCTCAAGGCGCATTGGTGCGCCAATATGGCCACTGCAATTTTTCACACTCATCGAGTTGCAAAGACTTACCATAAGGATATCAAACCTGGTAATTTTGTCGCAGACGCGAGTGATGACCTCATTCTTTGCGACTGGGAACAGCACGATGCCCCAGCCACAACACTCGCCCCGGAGGCAGATGGAACATGGGACGTTACGGAGGACCCTCCGACTCTCCAGGCTAGGCGCCCTCGGCTACGGTATACGAGATACAGTGGCGCGCCTCGTCGAAACGTGGATGAGGACGTCCTCGGAGATGCGCCGTGGCACACATGGAACGTGTTCCCAAATTGGAGCAGTGAACATCCATGGGCGCTCGAGCTTGCGGAAGTCTTTAGTCTGGGTAGAAGTATGTGGATGCTTCTTCGTCAGCCGGAGAGCGACTTTGAGGACATTGAACATCCTGACGACCTCATCCCGAATTGGGACGAGTCTGAGGATATCCCGACCACTTGGAAGCAGATGGTTGATCGATGCATGTCACGAGATCCGAATGAGAGACCCGACTTGCCTGAATTAGTTGGGTTTTGGAGCAATGAATGGAGAGCCCAGAAGGCTGCGAATGGGAAACGACTAAATAGTAGCAAGTTGCAGACAGCACAATCCACCACCCTCATGGTCCCCCATTGAAACTGGTCAAAAACAAGTACACAGGTATCCTTTTGCGGCATGGAGCTCGCACGGATGTAGTAGGTCTCCTATCCTAGACAGATTTCTTACTTGTTCGTGGTGAGGTGTCTGTCGTCGTGCGTGTTATCCTTGATCTTGTGGGCAATCTTGTGCTTCTTAAATACGACCAGCTGTCCTGAAGGGCCTGGGTCATGGTTAGCAGAGAGCTTATGGGTTAAACATGACTTATTGCTCGCCAATCTTGGTGCCAAACTGCCACGCGGCTTGCAAAAGACTCTGAGGGAGACCAGGACAAGATCAGGCCAGCATTATATATGCAGTGGACGAGGGGCAGCGAGGCAGTTCCGCCTGAAAGCCCGCTTCATGGATGCAAGAGCTGCCCTTTGGCAATCGAAGTGGGTGTGATTCCTGATTGACCGGTTAACAGCTGTCCCTCCTCCTGCCTCGAGGTGTGCGTGACGTGCCTGATACGTATGCACAGCAGCATGCGCCAGGGTACCACTCCGTACTCTCTATCGCCTCGCCAGCCTCAATCTGTTGAGCTCCCCAAACAACCAGTAAGTATGCTAACATGGCGGTCGGAATTCCAGAGACTTGAGAGCTAGTACGGCCGAGTCCTGGGAACCTTCCATCTTGTCCCGTAGCACTCTCCTACCTAGAGTGAATGCTGAGGAACGGATAACCCGTATAACCGACTTGCTCGGCTATGCGACAACGGATCACATGTAGGGCTGCTTTGCGCCGGCATCTACGGTCAGCAATTTGACAGAAAGAGTAGCTCGTCAATGCTGGTATCCGTTCTTGTGCGACAGGCAGGCACACTCCAACTGCGGCCTAGAACTTGCCGTGGTGGTAGAGGTGCGACGGCGATTCGATAGCCAGGCTTGCAATGAAGCAGTGTTGGTCGCATCGCATATGCATGGAGGAGTAGGCGGGCTGTGGCCGCAGCTTCTCTCCTGCCGTTGGTGAGTTTCCGGGGTGTTATCGCCAGTCCGATGCTTCCGCCATGGAAATTTGGCTCGCAACTTCCTCATCAGCGATACGTTGTAGAATCGGTAGAAAAGGGAGCTCGTGTGAGCGGAGATGGCCACAGTTGTGCGTGACGCATTCTCCAAATAACTGTGGCAGCTCTGAGAAGATGCGAAGTTGCGAGGGAGGAAAGCGGGGGATGCCGGTGGAATGTCACTCCAAGTAAGCCTTGTTAGCTCAGGCCAGATGATGCCTGCCCTGTGGCCGATGCTGACCGTTCAAGCATTCGGCACGAGGCCGTCGTGCGGGCTGCTCCTCGACCGGGGCGCTCACACCGTGGCACCGGACAAGTGGGCTAGCTATCTCTATAAAGTCGGCAGACGAACCCGAGTAGTACAGCCTATACTACCAGAGACCACCATTAATGTTAATCCTCGGGATGAGATGATACACCCGTCGCGCGACCCTGGTGGCGTTGCGGCGGCGGATTATTTGCGCCTCAAACGAGAGACGGCGACGCCGTCGACATATCCAACAGAGCCTGGGACTAATTTGTTCCAATAGTTTGGACTGTGTGCAAATAAATAAGGCTTTTAGATATTTAAACATAGGTAGTCATTGATTGAACTGTAGTAGAGTAATCAACCAGCACTAATTAGTTCGCGCACCTTCAAATGCTCCCTAGCTATGCATATTACGAGCCAATTGAGATCTCAACACTCCCCTCCCGTTTACCCCCCAACCGCAGTTTTGTGTTTCACATTACATAGAAGATCATTTAACACTACTTCTCAACGACATAAGGATAGAAATACAGTATTGACAGTTATATCGTTTTCACTGTTCACACCAGGCATGAGTACTTTCAGAAACTAAAGGATGCCCAAGTGACTGGAAATAATAATCTTAAACAACGATCTTTCGAATAGAACCACGTACTTAATTAACACTCATAATAGGAGCCTCCGCCCGAGAACCGACATGCTCCAGGAACTGGTACGTTACGGCTCCATAAGTAACAAGCATAAACCAATTAAATGCCCTTGGCCGCATCACCGATGTTGGCAACGCCAAGAGTGCTATCCAAAGAATCGAAGTATCCATTGCTGTTGGTGGCCAGATTCTTGTCGACGGCACCGATATCAGCCCCGCCCAGAAGCTCGCCAACCGCTTCAACAACAGCAACCAGGACGCTCAGTGGCGCACCACCCTGAAGACTCTCAGTGAGCTTCTGGCCCAAGGTAAAGTTGAGAGAATCTTCGATCTAATTAAAAAGTTCTAGTTAGCCCGACTCATGATAGTAACAAACGGCTCGCTCAGTACGCGCTTTGCAGCTGCTGAGTAGAAAGCTGGGTTGAGACAGTACCTTTCTCAGTGACGGTCCAAGAGCTTGGTTGAGAAGATCGGTAATCGGGGCGTAACTCAGATTGGAGAGGAAAGAGAGAGGATCGTTGGTTTGCGGAACGCGAGTGTCAATATCTGTTCAAAGGAATACATTGTCAATTGAACTGGTCCTTTGCTGAGCATTTTTGATGAGTGTACATACGAGAATGACCTGCGATGGCAGTGCCAGCCATAACGGCGAGAATGATAGTTGCAGGGTTGAAACGCATATTGATGGTGAGGCTGAGGCGTTGGAAAGTATGATAGAAGAGGTTGATGATTGATATGAGGTTGACGCAAATGCAGGACTCCCTTTTTATATCCATTTCATATTCCATTTCCCTTTGCAAACTGGCCTTTGCAGACGACCCCATCGGACTTAGCCTCCAAGGTGACCTGATGATCTTGATTTACTAAACGTGAACTTGGGCGGACGCATCACCACTTGACACGCTGCGACGTGATTTTGGACCTGATGTGCTCATCACGCGCGAAGCTACAAAAAGAAAGATCTTCAAGTCAAAATCAACTAACTTTGTAATAGCGTTGAGGTATTGACGAGATTCGGAGAACGCCTGAATAGAGACGCAGATTCGGCTAGACCACACACCTTTTGGCGATGACGCAAATGCAAGGGTCGTTGAACCAATTGGTCGCATCGGACGGCTCATTTCACCATTCCTGTGCTAAGCCGTTGCAAGCGGCCAAACTGGAACTTTATTTGGGCTTGATTTTCCAATGGGTAATAAAGATCGACATGGAAATTGAAAAGTGAGGCTTTGTAGCAATCGAGTGAAATGGTGCCATCCTGCTACTCACGGCATTTGGTATAGCCGAGGAATCGGAAACTAGCCCTGGCGATCATTTTCACTGAGCGACACTACGATGGCGCGAGATTTGAAAGAGATCATGCTCTTCATTATCCGAACAAGAGCGTCCCCGTGCCCTTAAACACTTGCAATATTGTTGATGGCGTCAGAAGAGCTAAGGTGACACTACGAATGGGGTTGGGCAAAATTGACAGAGACGTAATTGCCTTACGGTAGAAGTGTTAATTTGACAGATCTTGCGTTTCTGAGGACTATGATCCGAGCCCTTCATTATTCTATACCTTCCCAGTGTGGAGATGCCGTGGTGAATGCCTTTATTACCGATGGCGATTGTTCTAATGCCATTAACCTCGGTAGTGACATGACTAAAACACGGCACGCTTGAATAATTCAAGCTTTAGCCATTGGATTCTCAAAAATTACCATCGGCACTGATCTAAATCGCTTGGCCCTTCGGGAGTTGTGGAATCACCGCAGACTCGACTCATTTCCGCCTCCAGACTGTTTCCATGCTTGCTAAGCAGCGTTAGGAGAGTGGCATGAAGCTGCTTCTAAAACTGGCTTCAACCTGTATACGAGTTTCACCCGTGTATTATATTATCTAAACTTCGGTAGACGAGACCGAGAAATCGGCTGCCAACCAGATTGATCTTGCCATGACCAATACTGAGGGAGTCAAGAAGCTGGTTGGCAGTAATGGCGTTTCCACTTTGAAAGAAAACTTGGAGACGTCTACCTCTACTTTCAAGAGGGTCGAAAGGTTCTTATTCGGCGGGTGTTATCACACAAGGGGTAGTGAGAAACTTGGTTGATGCGCTCCAATAAATTGAGAAAAGGACAAAGAGACTGCTCTAGACGGCCTTTTACCGAGCACCCACGCATACCTTACTACTAATAAGAATTACCAGCCTACATAAAGATACTTAAAACCACTTTAATAGTCCCAGTCTCGATCTCTTTACTAATACGCAGGCCAGCGACATTAAAAGCAGTGATCCAGCATCTGCACAGAAGGCACAGAACTTGCACGTATTGCATTCATATCCTTCTCTCAGCGATCCCTTTATCGATGAGGTGCGTTGAGTACTACGCAAAGTCTTAAATTGCTGATTTGTTGCGTAAGTGGAACAAAAATGTGGTTGAATAGGTAGTTCATGGCTGTCTACATGATTTGAAACCCTGCCTTTCCGGGCCCAAATCAGGCCAGTCTATGCCACTTAATGACAAAGAGTTTCACATTTAGGTGACTGTTACACTTTTAGCTAGTTGAAATTCTACAAAATCGATACAAAGGCATTTGCGAGATGCGAGACTACTATAAGTAGTCGCTCATAGACGCCACGAACGAAGCTATCGCAATTTAATTACCCCTTGCTTTACCTTTTGCATTTAATCTAACAAATAACAATCTCCTTTAACATCGCTTGTTGGAATCTTGCACGTGCTGCTCGTGGCGACTTTGGCTGTGACCGCCAATTAATTCTTCAACTTTAGCCTATTAACACCCTGGATGAATGAGTCTTACTGGATTGTCCTGCTTGACCTAAGCGGCCCTATGATGTCGTGGTTTCACGCAGCATATGACCATGACCACAACGCGGGGTCCCGGATTTGTGATGATCTTCGCCAATTTAGGGAATGTAGTATTGAGGATGGGTT
Organism: Neonectria coccinea; assembly: GCA_019137265.1. Lineage (NCBI taxonomy): Eukaryota > Fungi > Ascomycota > Sordariomycetes > Hypocreales > Nectriaceae > Neonectria > Neonectria coccinea. The sequence goes on along the minus strand of WPDF01000043.1, from coordinate 36,789 downwards.
GGAGGATCGGATTCCCGGGCTTCTCGGATCGTATATTACCACATACAACACTATAACTATGACACTCATTACTGTCATCACACATCTGTCCGTGTTACTTCTTTGCCCTCCATATCCACATCAACGATGATGCGGCCGTTCACGTATCTTTCTATGGCAGTATTACTGTGCGCATCTGTTACGGCATCTTTGAGTGAGGGTGGAAAAGGCAACAAAATTCCTCAGTTCCACAACTCGGCTCGTCACGCCGCCGCAGATCCCTACGTCCTCTATGACTCTGACAGTGGCCAATACTATGCCTATTCCACTGAAGGTGCTGATCAGGGCTATCACTTTGCAATCTACAGCAGCCCCGACCTCTCGACTTGGCACAGGCATCCGGGCGGAATGCTAAAAGCCTGTTACGATGCTCAGATGAATCGCGTCGAGGGAGGCCAGGCGTGTTGGGCCCGCGATTGGCATTGGGCACCCGAGACGTATCACAACGAAAAGACGGGATGGTACTTCTTGTTCTTCGCTGGACGACTGCGCGAGGACATGGCCAAGGACTACTTCCGCTACTCAGCATTTGACGAGCCCTCCAAGATCGGAGTTGCGGTATCTCGTTCCCCCACAGGGCCATTCACGGAGATCGAGTCAAAGCCCATAGACTACTACCCCTTTGATCCTGACTATCACGATGTCAATCTCATCATGGACGAGGAACAAATGCTTCCGCCACAAAGCCTCGACGAGGGTGAGACCGCACCAAAGGGCACATATATCCCCACCATCGATGCAAATGTATTTTTCGACGACGACGGACGCATTTACCTTTATACGTCTCGCAACGCTTACCGCAATTGGAACTGGGACGATGAGCTGGGAAAGTATATTGAGGAGTCTAATATCATCCTGGTCGAGTTGGAACGGGACTGGTGGGATGACCCGTCTGCATCGACTATGCCACAGATTGTGGCCTCTCAAGTCAACATTCACGAAAAGAACTCGCCAAGCGTTCCCCGTAACATCACTTTTTATAACGGAACTGGAGAGATTGGCCATCCTCCGCGCAAAGATGGGTGGAAGACAGTCATCTCATACGGAGCCGACCCTCAAAACTGGGAGAATTTCCACGTCAACGACTACAAAGCGTACAACGGCACGCGAAAAGACCGCCGTTGGTCAGAGGGGAGTACGGTTATTAAACGGAAGGGCACCAGCGGCAAGCCTGTCTACCTGCTCACCTACAGCGCCAACAACTATGAAGCATCCAACTACGGTGTTGGGTTTGCGAGCGCGGATTCACCCTTCGGACCCTTCTACAAGTCTTCGCGGAATCCCATTCTCTCACAGCTTCCTGACGCTGAAGTCCCCATTTACTCGACGGGCCATGGAAGTATCGTCGCATCGCCTCCTCGCAACAGGAAGGACAGGGTCGGCGCACAAGACGTCACACTGCGTACCCCGAAAGGATCTGAACTCTTTTACGTCCACCATGCTCGAAACGACACGGCAAGCAGTCGATCTATTTACACAACGCGGATGACACTCCATGAATCGGCTACGTACGTGGGCTCTGATGATGCCCTCAGCATGCATCTCACACCTCTGGACCAGCCTTTGCCAAAGCAGACTTACCCGATCCACCTGGAGGCCAAATGCTCCAAAAGGACCAAGACGGAACAAAAGTACACGGTTCGGGTTTCTTCGAAGACTCACGCCCCATTCGATTTCAGTGAGGGTTCAAATCGAGTTATTTCGTACCACGAGGCCCAAGAAGCGACATCCGTTGAAGAGGACGAGGATCGAGAAGGATGGTTTATTCTCACATTCCAGAAAAGGCGGGTCAGGAAGCTAGTTTACCAGCGTTTGAGTGCCGATGGGAGCTGGACGACCGTTGCTCAAAAGCAAATCATCTGTAAATGAACAAAGTCTCAGGACGTCTTCAGCAAATACAAGAAATCTTCAATAAAGGCACTACTTAGCAAGCAAGTTCAATACCTTATTCACTACGGATGACATTGTCGCCACCTGCGAAAGCAAGCGAGCTAATGCGTACCTTAATGAGACATCGCCGTTGAAGTCGCCCAATTTAATTGGTACCTGCCTCAAGTTACTTTCATGGAAGATCTTTACTCTTTCCAGCGAGTGAAATCATGGCATTTACAACTTTCGCTCAGATAATCGTCATAGAACTACAACCACGAGATAATTCCGGTGTGCGAAGCGGGGAATCTGACAGGTATTGTAGAGCGATAACGTCATATAACGCTTCGCATTTGACATCATTACAGTATAAAGCCTCCTCAAAACCGTTGTACTCGTATGCCAATACTCAGCTTAGTCGTGTCAAGAATTGAAGCCAGTAAGTCGCGACCATATAATCAGTAATACAAAATATGAATCGTAATTAATCGTGCTAATCAGTAAATCACTACTAGCCTAAGGCCGAATTCTATCATTCCATCCCAAACAATGAGTGCCCAAACAGAAGCTCCGCCCCAGCCGGCACAAACGCGAGAGAACGAGGCAATCTCAGACGACCAGTCGCAGATGGATTCTCATAACATGGACACCGAAGATTCGAAGCACATTGCAAATTTGCCAGAGACCTCAGAGTCACCAGCAGAACCCAGCACGGATTTAAGCAAGCCTCATGGGGAGCAACAACCGGTACCAAATCCGAATCGAGAGGTCGAGACGTCCAATTCAGGAGCACCATCCGTCAAGCTTGACTTGGATTTGGATATCGAGGTGCAGCTCAAAGCCAAGATCCAAGGAGACCTCGAGTTGGCCATACTGTGAGTGATCCATTCGATAAACGTGATAATAGGGCTTGATTAGTACTGACGGTGTGTAATAGTGACGGTAGCGATGGTAAGTGATATGAGGAATGAATAGAAATTTTTCGCTGTGGGTCAGATTGTATTCTTAGCTATCATAAAATGAGGTCGTTATTCAAGGCTGATTCCCATTAATAAGATATATTTCTCATAAGAAGATGAGATCTGAACCTCGGCACTCTGGGATGATCGTCCTTGCAGTTTATTACCTTTTGTATCAAGCCACGGTATCCTTTCCAAAATAATTCAACAAAGTATTCCCCTGTGTGACAGTGACCTTCCCTTGTTTCTTGGGCGAAGTCTCGGGCTTTTTGCCAACCTCCAATACTTTCATGAGTTCCTCAAATTCTTCCTTGGGGACTATCCCACCGCTGGCTTCCTTATGCCCACGAGCGAAAGAGTCGCCCAATCGTTCCCGCATTGTAGAGTTGGCCGCACGACTCGCTACTTCTTCGAGAATCTCTATGATGTTGACGGGAGGGTCCTTTGCCTTGGCACATCTTGGGACACGACAGGAGAAGTTCACCTTGTCAGTCAGGTAGCCGTCGTTGGCGACGAGAACAACTTCGAGCTTCGCTGACGATAAGTGGCCAGCCCACCGCGTCGCAATGACGGGATGGACCTGTGCGGCCGAGTTGATGCGGAAAACTGCGACTTTTCCATCTGATGAGAACTTGGGCGCTGTATGTGTGCATCGCTCAACCTCAGCGTTGACTTCGGCTCTCGCTGCGAGCAAGTTCTTATTTCCAAGTAGTTCTTTCGGCGAAGATGCGGCAGTCAAGGCGTTCCATGCGGTGGATACATTGTAGGATGCCGTTCGCCTTGGCGCGTTGATCAGCGAGACGGCATCGTTGATCGCCTTTTTGGTATACGTCTTTAGTGTGACCTTCATGTCTGGAAAAGGCGGCTCCCATTTAATGGTGTTTCCTAAGTCGCCATGAGTACCCATGACGCACAGCCAGTCGCATGTCTTTTCCACGTCAGGATGCAAGTCACGGCAGATGAGGTAGGTTAGTAGTGAGCTAGTTGCCACGGGAGGGCAGTTGCAGGCCGTGACATGAAGGGCTTTCTCTGGGTGATCGTCTTCTAGTGCGTGATGATGGTCGATTACTAAAGCTTGGTGAGGTTCATCGATAAGAGCCGGAGACTGTCTCGATCCCTGATCGAGTACAAATATGAATGTGGGCTGTAATAAGGCCATGGCGGCTCGGGACGATTCATCGTGCACGTTGTGGCCTTTCTGGGGGAGATACACGGAGATGAGCTCTTTATTGAGACCGAGAAGAACCAGGGTGCGCTCCAGTATGACTCCTGAAGTAAGGCCATCGGCGTCTTTGTCAGGGATGATAAGGGTCCGTTGACCAGCGGAGGCACTGGGAATATTAGAATAGTCCGTAGAAATAAGAGACTTGTGTACTATGGAACATACCAGTCCCGAATGAACTTTCTCGCTGCATCCATCTTGTGTTGTGGTGCCGGCCAAATCATTCTGCCTTCTTTGTCTCTCTGCAACGGCGTCAAATGATAGGCAGGTATGTCAACAGCCGGACGACGCTTCTTGACACTCCGACCTCCAGCTGCGGAGCTCGCAGCAGCTACAGTGCGTTTCATAGCTGGCGGGCGAGGACGTTGCAGTTGAAGAAAAAAGAGAGTTTGACGGATTCGCCTTACACGACAGGATGCATTCAACATTGGCTGGTGTTCTGTTATGGTTGGAAAGGAGGATGAATCAAATTGACAGAAGTATCAGGCTGTCTCGCTGTGCCTAAGGTGGGAGTAGTGTCGTCATGGAAGTTTCCCGGCACTGTTAGTTGCCGCCATGTCCGGCGCTAAGGAATGCTGCAGAATAGCACATGAAGCTAGATATCGGCGTCAATTTTACTAGACGTGTAGCTAAGTGCGTGCCAAGTCGAGTATGTAATTGCTAATGGAGCGACAATTAACTTATAGAGCCCCTGACTCTAACACAGCAAATCTGTCGTTCTCCGAATCTAAAACAGCCAACGCATCGATCGGAAGTGTGACCATAGGTACAGTATGTCCAATGTCGATATTAAACAGAATTGGAAACGGGTTCTTTGCCATAGGACCCTCGCACAAGAGCTCCTTGATGACCCCGGCATACTCAACCTTGGCTTCCTCCGAGTCATAGCCAAACGGTCTTCCGACCACCAATCCTGCCGCCTTATCAAACACTCCAGCGGCTATCAAGTCGGCAAACGCGGCACGAACTCTGGTGAGCAGGTTGCCCGAGACCATGTCATCCGCTATGGCCGTCTCCAAAAAGACGATGCGACCGGTCCAGTCCGGGACGATGGCAGGTACTCCGTTGAGGCGTGCCACGACGGTCAGGCACCCGCCGAAAAGGCGACCCTCTGCCTTTCCAGGGCGAAGCCATCTCCAAGCGGACGTCTTTGCCAGCGGCGGCGCTTCGGTGGAAGCCGGGTCCTTGGTGAAGAATTTTGCCAGGATCGGTGAATATATCGGCGAGCGAGCAATATCGCCAAGAGGTTCCCGAGTCGCAATGGCACGGAAGAGATGCTTCACGCAGAAGGCCAACGGCATATTCTCATCATCTGCCGAGTTCGCCTCGCCAAGCTCTGGGATAGCACCGGGCCCGTAGAAAGTGCGCAGGCCGACAACGGTGTGCAAGAACCAATGCAAGCCCGAGATGTCGGAATATCCCACCACGATCTTGGGATTGGCGCGGATGGTGCGGTGCAGCTCCGTATCGGCGATGAGAGCGGGCAGCAGCTCGGTGAAGGTATTTCCACCGATGGTGCAGATAATAGCCGAGATGCTGGGATCCGAGAAGGCGGCGCGGATCTCGGACAGCCGGTTGCTGATGCCGGACTGAATGCCCGAGTCCTGGTTGAAGAAGGCGCGGACTTGATAACCGCGATCTGAGAGCACGGCTGTGGCTCGTTGCATCACCGTGGGGAGTTGTTCGTTGAGCCGCGCGGATGGCGAGATGAAGGCGATGGTGTCGCCAGGCTGCAGTGCCTTGGGAATAAGCGGTGCCATTTGAGCAAAGAGTTGGACGTATGCTGAACTTGAATAAAACCGGCTTTTGGTAATGGTTGTGCAGGTTCTTGGTAAAGTTTCAAGGTGAAGCTGAGGGGAATGTGTGGGATGAAAGATGACGCGACGTGCCCCATGGCTTAAATAACAACACCGTCCATGTCGTTAGCAGGGCGTGGCTTACATTACGATGATGACATTGTCTAACCGCGCAGTTCTCCACCAGTATGTCTATACTCGTAGAAAATTATTTTCTCTAGATGGTGTTCTATCATTAATTCTTGCTTACCTTTTTTGTCCTAGTAATTCGATGCCTGCTAGTTTCAATCACGACCGTGGAGTGGCCACAAGGGGGGAAATGGAGGAAATAGGCCTTTGGTCGACCTCCCGCATCTCAAGAGGTCCGGTGGATCTCTCCAGGGCGGTTTGTAAGCGTGGTGCAGGAGAAGTATCGACACGGGTTTGTGAACTTACCCGAAGGCAATTATATTCTATCTGAAATCTACGACTTTTTAGGGTAAGCCCACTGTCCGTGTCGGCTTCCGGCCCCAGACGACCTTCTGTCTATAATAGGAGTGATGCTTCCCGGAGCGCATCTCTCGACGAAGATGACCTATGTATACTTGAATCTCCGACTTCGTCCAGCCTAGCGTGTGTGCCATGAACAAAACGAGACCCACGGTGTCACGCTCAAGTCCAAACTGAGTGAATCGCCCCATTTCCTTCAGCACGGGGTCTTTAGCCCAACCGCCAACGGGGCACTAATGACCTGTCAGTCATGCAATCCATCATATATCAGCTTGGCGTTGATACTTACTTTGAAGCCAAATTCTTCAATGTCGACGAACCCAGCCTTCTCCATCTCCTTCCTCTGTATGCCGTCCTCAAGGATAGTGAAGCTGGACCCAATCTTCTCTCCCCCTTCAATGAGGATCTTTCCCCTCTGGCCAAGGGCGGAATCCTCCTTGACCGTGTTATCATCACTGGTAATGATTGACGAAGTCTCATAGCTTTCGACCCAAACACCAGGCTTACAACAGCGAAAGGCCTGGCCGAAAAGGGCATTCCAGTCCGGGATACTTCCAACCAGCCATCGAATGTGTATGTAGTCGATGGGGTTGTTCTTGAAGGTCCATTCGCGAGTGCAGTCCTCAATCTCACTGCAAGTACGTGGTCAGCCCAACCATTCTTTTTGTTATCTTCTCAGATGAATGGTAAGATGTGAAATTGTCTCGTTTGTGGGAGGCGTATAATTCCAGGTTTGGCGGAATCCAAGATGGTTGGATGGGTGATATGTCCGTTCCAACAACGCTTGTGCTGGGATACTCATCGGCGAAGTCACTAGAGGCATGTGTAAGTCCAGCCTAATCCTAGTTTGGGATGACTTCAGAGTTTACATGGCCCAGACTCCTATGTAAATGCGTCAGCAGTATGCATGGCATTCTTATAGAGCTTATAATACCTGTTCCGGTCCCGATATCAACGACACTCTAGGTATTGGTCAGTATCATCAAGATGGTTGATTCGCCCTAGCTGACAGCTGTACCTGTATCTTTTCTTTATCGAGGGGGGCTAGATGCAGCTTGTCTCCGATGCCAAGACTCAGGGTGTGATGGAAGTAGGAGAGGAATGATAATACAAGTTCCGAGATACCCTGGGTGGAATTGTGCGCTTCATGCAGTGACGGCGGTGTCATTGGGATCTTTTACAAATAGGCTGAGTGCGGTACAAGGTTGCGGTACAACAAGTCGAGTCACGCTAAAATGTTGCAATTTTCCACTCGTCAGTCCTTCATCAAGTCTTTATCGGCATTCGTTCTCTAAGAGATTTGCTGTGCGTGAGTTTTTAATGGCCTTGTTGTGCGCTGTCTATCAATAACACTGGTGTGGTGTTCTCGGAGCAAACCCCGCTCGCCCTCTGGAAATCAGTGATGCGGGTTATTTGAAATGCAAGGTCGAATAGCTACGGATATATTTAAAGGTTATGTAAACTACTTTTATATTGAATTGAACTGTCCGTCAAGGTTCTTAAACGGCCCCTGACCTCGGGTAGGCCATAAAACTGTAAGTCGGTTCCCCACCAATTGTTGGATCTGAAGGAACTTATACGGAGGGCCCTTTCAAAAGTCATATCCTGAGCAAAATTCACTACATCCCCTGATCATCATCAGTTACTTGAGATACATGCTATCTTATCTAGGAGCGAGAAGCTGCTCGCTATGGCCTGTATTGCTTCAGGGGCAATAGGGGCATAAGGCTCTCGAGTAGTGGCTGCAGGCTGCTGTAAGATTAGTGGCCTCCAGGGGAGGGTGAACAAGGTGCATCGGATAAATGCGACCAATCCGTAACTTCCTCCCTTTTCAACGCTCATTTGACAGTCATCTATGAATTACTCATTAAGCTCGTTCAACCCACCAAAATGTCTCGGTATACTGAAAGCGATCTTCAAGCTGCATTAGAAGCCATCAAAAATGGATACAGCATGAACTCAACCTCTATCCGCTATGGAATACCTAAGTCAACCTTGGGACATCGACTGAAAGGCGTCAAACCCCGGTCCTCAGGTTGTGAACATCTGAGGCGCCTGAACCCTCAACAAGAAACAGACCTTGCAGCCTGGATTCGAATCCAGGTCGCTAGTGGAAGCACTCCAACTCATAACCAAATTAGACAATTGGTGGCTTCAATACTACTGAATCAGGGAGACGACCGGCCACTTGGGAGAAACTGGCTCCCAGGCTATCTACAACGCCATCCACTCGAGAAACCTCTCAAGAGGCCCAGTAGGAAGGGAGTAATTCTGGCTCCCCGAGCGAAGAAGAGAGAGCTTCTTGAACGAATGGGAGCTTCAAGCTCTCCTACGATAGTTGAGCCCTCGGGGCAATGTGAGAGTAGCCCCGTTGAGGAGGTTGAAAAGGATGTTTCAGTGACTCAAGATGTGCTGTAACATGGGAATATTATTGCGGATATAGATCCCTATGACCTTTTTTGACCGTCAAGGAGCTGTCGGAGATACCGACGGGCTATTGCTCGGGCGGTAGAGATGTACGATGCGAGAGGAGGCCTGCTGACTTGACGGAGTGTGTTGTGAGTGGCTTGCGTCTGATCTTCAGACAGTAAAACTAACAATCCCCTCAGCTACTGTGGACATGCTGGACGCGACTGAGCAACATGCGGATACAGTCTGGCTTTGGGAGAGTTTATGCCTGGTCATTGAGCTCGTTCCGACTAGCCTTTAGCGTTACTATTGCGATCGACACAAGGTTCTATATAATTAGCGCAGAGATTATCCCTTTCTTTCAAACGAAACTAAAGTACATTTTTTCCTGTATCGGAACAAACAGTTTGACGGTCGTTTATTTCTTGACCTTGGGAAGCAGTTCTTTCCATACCCTTGGAGTGATACCGAGCACATTCCCATTGTCGTCCAGCTTGAACTCAAAATCATCAATACCGATGTTTCCATACTTAATAGCCTCAACACCGCCCCACGACATGCAAAGATCAGTCCAAGGATCGACATTTCCTGATGAAGGGACTTCCCTTCTGTTCTCATACACTCCCCGAAACCTGACTGTCCGGTTTCCCTCTATGCCAGCTGGGTAGAGCCTCAGCCCGGCAAAGCCCATCGCAATGATGTCTTGGAATGTTTGCAGCACGTCAACAGCGCCTCTAGTCCAGTTCCGAACTGCAAGACCAGGGAGAGCATCATCTACTCCTACCACTAACTTTCCGTGTGGACTCTCGTATACTCCAGCAAAGCTGGCCTTTGCCTTTCTCCGGGCGGTTTCTTCGAGTGCTGGAAGCATCGCCTGCGTGACGAGGCTTGGTAGAACTGACAACAAGTCCAATCCCGAAGACTCCCCCGCCAGTAGAAGGACGAAGCCAAAGTCTTGGTCTGGTGAGAGCACAAACAGAGAACTATAAGCTCCCAGCATGCCGTTTTTAGTGTAAAGGTCGACCACACGGGTTTGGTTGGATGCTGCGGAGATTGGAAGAAGCATTCGTCGAATTTCCCACGGCATGCCCACAGACATTTGGAGTTCAGCAGTGTGTGACAGAGGTTTGAGCCACACTCTGATGACGTTTTCGGGCAGAATTGTTGAGCGAAGGATGGATTGTCCGAGGGTCGTGAGATCAGCTGCTGTCGAGAACATGCCACCGTAGCTGCAGTAGGTAAGTTAGAATTAGTGAGCTTTGAGTTATAGAACGGAACCGCTTACGGGCTTGCACCAGCCAAAGTCAGATCCCACCACGAGGCTGTCTTATTTCCTGGAATGACGGCGTTGCTGTCATTCTTGGGAGCCTCCAAAGTTGTGTGATTTACTCCAAGCCGGTTAAGGAGTGAGGAAGAAACAGACTCCTCGAATGTCTTGTTGGTCATGGCCTCTAGGGCGTAAGCCAAGATCTGGTATGCTATGTTGGAGTATATTGGCGTGTTTGAAGTAGAAGTCAACGGAAGGGACTTTCTGTTGGTAATGCCTCCGAAGAACTCTAGGACCGAGTCAGTGCCGAACTATAAAGCGAGATGGAAAGTTGAACATGAACAAAGATTGATGAATCGTCCGACTGACTGACCTTTACGAGTACAAGCCTTGCGACCAAACCCCAGATCGCAAATCGGTACGTCCTCTTTTTTTAGAGACGGCAATCCAAGTTGCTCTGGATTTACCCCCAACGCGTTCACTAAGACAGAGTAGTCGCCGAGTCCGACTTGAAGAAGAAATTAGTCAAAGCAGCTTGAAAAATGATTCGATGCTCACAGTTTCTCTCAATGCCAGACATATGACTTGCAAGCTGGCCAATAGTCACTTCATCCCAGTGAGTCCTCCGACCAGGATGTTCAGCAACATTGGCTAATTCTGGAATCCACTTGGTGATGGGATCACTCAACGGTTCCATGCCAATCTCGGCAAGAAGCGTGTACACGGTGAGAAGCTTGGACACGCTTCCAATGCGGAAGACGGTGTTCTCGTCCAACGTCCCAGATGTCAAGGAGTCGGCTGTGCTTGGTGGGGCATATCCGTAGCTGAAGAGTTTATCCGTTCCTGAAAAGGCTTGCACGTAGAAGGTCGTGTTTGTTCCGTTCTTGACGACCTCGTCCATCAGCTCACTCAGCTGAGCCACTGCATCTTTGATGGCAGCCGAGTTGTTCAGGCCGACGCGAACAGGCGGGAATACAGGTCCAAGTAGAGGGCATGTTGGGTTTGTTTGACCTATAATAGTACCTGTTAAGGCTAGTAGCCCTAGCATGTGGGCGGAAAGATTGATGAGGCGCATGTTAACGTAACAGCGAGGGCGAAAAGTATTCCAATCGAAGTGTTGGATGAGAGGGCCAAGTACTGGTTTATGGCTAAGGGAGATGACGGCCGCCTTTTATAAACGAGCAGTCTCTCCCATAAGTGAGAACATTTGACATCCTTGAAGTTGTGAACCGAATATGTAGCGAATCAAGTGAAGAAATAGAAAAGGGGGTAGCATGATTGGTAGAATCGGAAACTCAGAGAATTGCGAGACTGTTTAGCTGAAATGAAGACTAGAATATTCACGTCATCTTACATGTTCCCTGCGAGTTGCTTCCGCAGATCACTGGCGATATCGAGGCTCAGCTAGGCTTGTGAAAACATAGTAGCCAATCAACTCTTAGTAACGTTAATGCCCGTTCCTGATTGGCCGGGTCGTACAACTGCGCCTTGATTCCTCGGCTTTACTATCCGCCGACAATCCTGATGTCTGAATGTCGAGGGGTCTCGGGGAATCATCTTAATCCTTAAAGCAGTCACAGTAGTTGAAATGACTGAAGATACGGCAGACCTTGGCAAGGAGCCTCTAACAATGCGCAAAAGACGTACGCATAGGAAGGTCAAGACTGGATGCACCACTTGCAAGTATGCTAACCTGTACCCTCTGGTGCTACCATGATGAAGGACGGCTAATCCTCCCCGCCGAGTCTAGGATCCGAAAGGTGCGTTGTGATGAAGGGAAGCCGGACTGCAACCGGTGTCTGTCAACCGGGCGCAAGTGTGATGGCTATGGAACAACCTCTGAATTGCTGAAGACGGACACTACATAACCGCATTACCACCAGCCACAACCAACTGTTGATTCCAGACTCGTCCTGCCTCCAAAGAACCTGGCAAAAATTCGAAGTTATCGATTCTTTATAGAAGTCACTTCGGCTTCTATCGCCACCACCTTGGACGCAGATTTCTGGCGCGTTGAGGTTCCCAGAATATGCCAATCCGACTCAGCGATATGGCATGCTATCGTGAGTCTTGGGTCTGTCCATGAAAGTTACATGACTCCCGCGCCTCGACAAAACGACAGAAACCTGTTCGCTATGCAGCAATTCAACGCCTCTATCAAATGTCTGACTGCGCCAAGCTACTCCGACAAATGGAGAGCTCTCGTCGTTAGCACAATATTCGTTTGTGTATGCTACCTCGAGGGACTGCAAGACCAGGCTGGAATGCACCTCAGAGCTGGCAGCAAGCTTCTTCGAGAGATACAACGAGAAGAAACCAAACCCCTGAACCAAAAGGGTTGTAGCCGTCAGTTGCCAGCGCCTGTGGCTCCTGTGTTGTTGTCGTCAGTTGGTTCCATTCTCACGGGCTTTCAAATCACGGAACAAGCGCTTAGTCGAGGAGGAATCTCGGATCTTCCCACTTTGGTTTCGCACTACGATAGCTTCACCGCATGGCGCTACTACACAGCACCGACAAAGCCGCCATACTTAACAGTCGGGAATCTCACGCGAGCCAACCGTGCTGCTGAGTCGTTCATGAATGGTCTAAACTTTTTCATGCAGAAACACGCCCAGGAAACCAAGGACCTTTTCACTGGGAAAGGCAATGCTAACTTGCTGGATTCTATTGCCTCGAAACAAGGTCCCGAGACTCGGTGCTTCACAAAAATCTCGAAAGCTATCCGCTCCTTCAAAAGAGAACACGAGGAAAACAGATCTGGTCACGAATGGAGCGATCTTACCGAATGGCAACTGAATAAAGCCCTCCTCACGTTGAGCTTATATCACGAAACGAACCGGTTTCTCATACTCAAAGACCCGGATGAACCCGACATGGTGAAGAGATCCGCAGCATTGCCAGAAATAGGCGTGCGCATTATTGATCTCGCAGAAGAAATCCTCAACCTTGCCGAAGCCTCGAAGGGTGGAAGCGACAAGCTTTTCATGCCGAGCCCTCCCACATCCAGCCCACTATTGGTTGTTGCCCACTCCGGATTGACTCAGGAATCCCGGCGGCGTGCTGTGAACCTGCTCAAGCGCCCTCGATTGGCTGGGACATGGGACAGCCTGTTGTCAGCGAGACTTGCAGAGGCCATAATGGAGCGAGAAGAGACAGCTGCATGAGGATTGGCTGAGAAGAGCGACAAATGGAAAACCGTTACCGGAAATGGAAGAGAGAGACGAAGACGCGCCCGTGCAGCCCGTGCACCGCATTATGAGCATGACTGTTTGCTTGACTGGGAGAAGGAAGGCAACTATCCCGTTGAAGACTTGGCAGGAATGGATGCAAGGCAAGCTCGGACAACAGAGTGCTATACGGTGGTAATCATATTAGATAGTGCTAGGACGCCAGATATATCCTCTTTAAATCCTTGCTTTCGTAATGCCGGCCTTGTAATTCACTACGGACCACCCATCTTTACACCCCGGAGTCGATGTTTGGCTCTCCGAGCTTCAGTCCCTGTTGCACTAGCCCCCAATTTGAGAGTTCTCGGGGCTACGTTTGCAACTTCAGAGCGGTGGTGCAATAGAATGTTAGCCTCATTAGCTTCAATGTCCTCCAGACCAAATTTGTAGAAACCCTCCAGACAAGTACAGGGACTCAGCGGAGGAGGCCACTCTGCCGATGTCCCCGGCCCGCCGCTTGGCACAGCCGTCTCTCTGATGTTGTACGGCACGAAGGTGGGCAAATCTTCGACCGAGTCGCCGTCTATCACAGGCTGTAGCCATGACCATGTCGCTCCGTTTTCGCCGCCTCCACCAGCGTTGGTGGCCACCGGCGGCACGGCCACTTCACGCGTCTGACTGAGTGGACGACTCCAGTCGTCTTCGGTTGGGAGATCGCCTGCGAATAGCATTGGCCCGCCGCGGAATAGTAGACGCATACGTTGAGAGGCCAAGGGTGGTCATGGAAGAATTTGAGAGGTTCTATCGGAATCCTCCGATGGTGTGGTCTAGGTAATGTGGTGAGCCATATACAGAATATCTTATTCCTCCACCAAGGTCTGATAAAGTTCTGTACCTGGTCATTTTGGGTCCTTGAAGTCTATGAATGCCTTACTTCCCGGCTCTGGATGCATAGGTCTCGGTACTAAGATCCCATCAGATATAGCTAACTGGGTTTAACTCCTGTGGATATCGGCTTACTTCAGTTTTAGTCTCACCCCTATTGAATATGAAAATACTACCAAAGATCTTGACTTCAGCTTCGTAACCTGTTTTGATGTCACCATTAACGTCTGCAATTCCATTGGGATATTAGCTCGTCGTGTTGTAAGAATTATAAGTGAAGGTAGTATGGTCCCAATATGTATCCCATGTATTTATAACCCTCGACTGATCTGTCCAAGCCGCATACTCCGTCGAGATGAAACAGATATATGGCGATTTAGTGACAGGATATAGCAAGAAGCTCAACAAGTCGGAGGCGAAAAGCTCTCGAACCAACAAGCGTTTGTGCAAAGCGTGAATCATCTGGTAAGTCTTATGAGGATTTAAAGCAAAAAGATGAACTTAAGAGGTGCTCACAGGTAACGAGAATGTCAGATTTGTGACCGAAAAGGTCGATCGGAACTCACGGGTTTTAGTCAGGACATCTGGGTACAGCTCTTGATGGCCGATACAAGGATGTCCGCCTTGTCGGAGCTGGAAATAAATATACGATTGGCAGGTTGGAAGTCCATCAACGGTTCCAGTATTCGCACCAAAGCCTGCTGGAAAGCCTAGCGATGAGGTATATCCAGAACATCAATCTCGCCGACTTAGCTTGTTCCTGGGAAACCATTACAGACTGAAATCAGGGAGAGATAGGGTTCCGGTTGGGCCGTGGTTTCGACTAACTTATTGCATAATATCGCTGACTCGAGCGATGTCGCTGTTGAGTCCAAGATACAACCTCCTCCCGGGTCATATTGGGATATGGTGCGCACCACGTGAAGCGCCTCAAAAAGTCCCTGCTGACATGAGTAGGTAGGATTATTTTCGGTGTGAGTTCTTCCCGCATGAGTGTCAAAGAGCGCATCAAGATCGAGAGAGCTCTGACACTAGTTCATTCTATACCGAGTTTCACTAGTGACATCCAGTGCTCCTCGGCCGGTGACACAAGTAGCCAACAAGGATGTTCCCCGCGCTTTAGAACATGTCTCTTCATGTTCGCCTTGGCTACCGCTCACAAGTCCACTCACCATTGTGCTGGATACTTCACGCCGGGGAACGATAACATTGAGTAACATACGCCGCCTAGTGTCACATTCTAACTGAAAATTATCGAGGGACTGCTTCAAAAGGACTAAATCCGCTACGAAGTGAGAACCTGAAGCTACGATCAATGGCCAGTTCCAGGCCTGAAACCTGCTTCTTTCACTTCATCTTGGCGAGGCCGTTTTTAGGAAACCAAGGCATCTCGCCAAGTGAATGCAAAATTGCTCGGTTCATCGGCAGGCTGAAATTGACGAGAGTCCGGTGGAAAGCCTCCTGATTGCTTGGCGGGCACTCCTCGTTTCCTTGGCGGTTAGCCTCCTCACTTGCTTGGCGGAAGTCGGGCAATGCTACGTCCGACGTAGGGTCACTGTGAAACAGGGCCTGATGTAGGATTTGTCAGAAAGTCAAAAGTTAAGCTTGATTGGAAAGTCGTCACCAAAGTCCTCCTGTTGTTCCTGACGCAGGCGATGTGACATCGTGTGGGGTGAGATGCGCGGAAACTGGCCTGAAACGGAAATGTCTGATCCCCACACGAAGGGGCCCTCACCTCAGATATTTTGAGACTCGGTGCCTATATTCAAATAACGAAGGATTATGCGAAGAATTATAAAAGTTCTGTTGATACCCCGCCTTGTGCTTTCTAGGACGTTCTTACATCGTGCACTTCAGACCACTTCACTTCTATCACACAATCATTTCATCTGCTGGCAGAATTATTTCCTTGTTCCCTTTCACTCCTTCTCAAAATGAAGTTCCTTATTCCTCTCTCTTTTCTCATTGCTGGCGCATTTGCCCAAAACGGGTTAGTCTTGAGCATCTCATTATAACAACATCAGCTAACATGTGTGTAGTTGCGGCTTTCCCGATGGACCCGATTGCGTCTCTCTGGGTGAGGGAGCCAACGGGCTAGAGCAGTTCGCTGACGACGGCTGTTGCCTCTTGCCTATTCGCTGCGGCAACGGGGACGGCGGCGAGAGGTGCGAGAGGGTTGCTGCTACTGGCAATAACAACAACGGCAATGCCAATGACAATGCCACCGAGAACACCAACGATAACGCCAACGACAACACCAATGGCAATGCAAACGACGACGCCATTGCCGATGTCGACGCCGGTACTGGCAACAACAACAATGGCAACAACAACAACAATGGCAACACCAACAACAATGGCAACACCAACAACAATGGCAACACCAATGATGAAAACTGTGGCTTTCCCAATGGCCCCGATTGCGAGTCTCTCGGCGAAGGCGCCAACGGCCTTGAGCAGTTCGCCGACGACGGCTGCTGTCTCCTCCCATTCCGCTGTGGAAACGGCGATGGAGGCGAAAGATGCGAACGTGTGGCTGTGGCTGCAAACAATAGGATTCGTTTTCTCAGAGCTGCCAGGGCTCGCAACAGTCGAGTCAGAAAGTGATTCACGCTGGACAGGATTTAAGAGCGAGTTGAGGAATAGTGCTGGAACTCTGTATCAATCAGCTAGTCTGAGTTGAGTCATCGTGAAGAGACGCTGGCGTGTGACTTCTGAGTCCTTAAAGCTATGTTAGCCCACGTGTGACTCTCTTTATCGCAATATCCAGTTCCAACATTCCGTCTGCAGTCCATCTTGGTGCTCCCTTTGATGTACCTCCCCAGAACCCAGCTCTTCAAGTCCTATTCAAGTCGTACTAGACCCGGCTAACGTATAGGTTCTTGCAACATGTATGAGTTCTACGGCGCCCATCAACTGACCGAAAATAGGCTGAATCACACGCAGTACAAATCCGATGCTATTCTCGTGGCTATTACAAGAGAACTGTGGCTCGTCACTGTATCTGGGCCCATGTTTGTACCTGACGGCAAGGTTAGATGTGAAGCCGCAGTGTAAAGTATAACGGTCAGCATCGTCTGAATGATTGCGAGACACACAATCCAGTCATATTTTGATACACAACATAAACAAGACGACATCTTAGACATAACCAAGATTACAAGGTAGCAAGAGAAGTAACTAACGGCTAGATTCTAACAGAGCGAGAAATAAACAAAAGTGAAGAAAAGCATAAGAGCAGCCCTCCAGCTAATGTTGGGGTATATCAATGCAGTTCCGCTGGTGGTAGTTGAGGTAGCCGTAGAATCCAGTCCAAAACTCAAGCTAGTAGCCATGTCTTCTGCGGTAGAAGCGTCAGGTGCCTCTGTTATGGTGGCTGTGTCCTGTTCACGCATTAACCGGATACCCCTGGAAGCAGCCGTTGTAGTACATACCTCTGTAGTGGACAGCACGTCAGTAGCAGCCGCGCAGTTCCGGAACTCCCATATGTTGGACGTAACAGCAGTCTTTCCTTCGCAGGACTTCGGTCCGTCGATGTCACACACCGATGCAAGGGAAACCAGAGACTCCTGACAGCGGCAGCTAGTAACCTCGGCTGGCTTGTCATAAGAGGACGAACACGAATCGATCGAAGCGCTTAGTTGACCGCAGCTCTCGGCAATAGTTTGGCACGTGTCTTCATCCAGCGTTCTTGTGGCTTGGGAAGCAACTGGAGTCGTGATGTCGTCAGAACGATACGGACCACACGCATCTTGCCAATCGTCGATCCACTGGTCGACGGAACTATCGTAGGAATTTCCCAGAACGCATTGTCGGAATTCACCCTTGCAGCTAGATTGTTCGGTCAACGCCAGTCCACCAATTATGACTTGAGATCTTCAATCACACTTACCCTACATATGCATCCAGTAGCTCCTGGGTGCAGAAGCAATCGATGGTCTTTTCCTTCGAAAGATCACTGCACTTCAAAGCGATTGAATCTGCCTTTTCGCAGCTGGGAAATTCCGTGATGTCTCCCACGCAGGTGGGTGGTTTGAAGGATGCCCCTTGGCACCCACTGATGGTACCCAGAAGAGCGGCGAGGACAGCGATAGGTTGAACAGAGGGCAGCATCTTGGTGAAAGCACACAGGGCCGAATCGTGATCTTGATTGAGCTTACTAGCCTTGGATATTTTATGTAACAACGGGTGCTTCCAAACAGCACTGGAGGGAGGCTTGGACGACTTCATTTGGAGCCACGGCGTCGGTATTTGTGCCTTGCAAGGCGCAGTGCAAGCCTCCAGCAGAATAAAGGTCGAGCCCGGTCCAGTCCCAGGTGGCTTGGGTGGCTTGCGAACCATCAACAAGCCAACGCCCGGTAGTTGAGGCTCATAATGATCTAAGTAGAGTGACGGGCCAATTGGCTTCGTAGCGTCCAAGCCCGTTGCATTCAGCTGAAGAGAAAGGTCACGCGGGCGAGACAATTGAATTCCAAAGGCAAATTCCGCCTTGTGAGACGAGACTAGAGACAGCCCATCCGACAAGTTCCATTCTGGTCGTCTTTGTTGGAGCCGCGTTGGATCTTTTACAAATATGGTGTCGCTCCGGGGATGCCCTCGCCCCAGGTTTGGCTTCTGGTGTGTCGAACTACCATTTGCCACATCTCTTCACCGCTTGCCTGTAGCTGGCTCATCATGAATAGCCAACGCCAAGTGCCTTCACCTCAACCTTACGGGTGGTTATCCGGCTGTCTACAATGGCCCTCTCTCCTGACCTTCTCCATCCTCGACATCGCCCTCATGGCGACCATCTTGTCTCTGACTATCGTGTCCTCAACCAGCGATGGATTTGTCACCATCGCGTCACGAAACACCACCTCTTCTGGGTCGACTGGCCAGTCGGGAAGTGAAGATGGCGGCATCGCCAGTTTCTGGGATCTGGGTGTCCTCTGGACATCGCTGCCCAGTTTTGTGTTTTCGCTATTCGGTGCATATTGGGCCTGGATCGCTGGCTCCATCGCGGAGCGTCAACCATACGTCGAGCTACGAAAAGAAGGCGGCGCTGAGGCAACGAAGTCAATTTTACTCGACTATCGCGTTGTTGCCAGTATCTGGCGCTGGTGGGGAGCGTTTCGAAAGTCGCACTATACCGTTGGAGCAACGACTCTGCTCTCCGTCTTCCTCACCTACGCTGTCGCGCCATTCGCAGCCCGTCTGTTCGTGCCAGAGGTCGTGATGGTCTCTGAGCCACTTCCAATCATCTACAATGAGGCATACAACGTCGACGGTCTCAACGCGACCCTCGATTGGCGACCTGTTTTGGATACCGTTGCAGCTACGCTACTTTACCAGGGCAACCAGATCCCCTGGACAGACGACGAGCACGCTTTTCGCCCGTTTACTACCGATTCACGTCTTGCCAGCGGATCGAACATGGCGGCAGATAGCACGGCGTATTCAGCTTGCCTCAACTGCGAGGTGGTAAAGACCTACACTATCTCATCCACTGAAGGCACCGAAGACTCAACGAGGAACGTCCAAATAACCGGCAACGACAGTGGCTGCAGCTTCAAGCAGACCTTCGGTGTCTCAAGCACGCAGGAGATCTACTTGAAGACCACCGTGGAGCTTGGCTGCTCAGCTCGAGCCTATTACAGCCGCCTGGTGTTTACTGCCGCGAAATATTCATCTTCGGCTCGGAACAGCATCGACGATATTAACGTCATCTCATGTGCATCCGGATATCGTCAAGTCGAGGGAACTTTAAAAGTCTCCCCATCATCAACCGGTCCGCCGGTCATCCAGGCCTTCGACAAAACGGGCGAACCGGACACAACCAGACCAAAGCTGTGTAGAGTCTTCGAGCAGGACATTTTTGGCCCGGTGTCCTTGAACCCACACACGAAGTGGTCGACCACGGACATGGGCAGCCTGATACTCTACTATGCCCAAAAGTTGCAACCTTCGAATTTCCTAACATCGGATGTGTTGACTGACGCAATCTCAAAAGTCTTCACTGCCATTTACCTCAACGCAATTGCGATTCACGGCTTTGAATCGCTCTCGGAGCCCGACACAGCCACCGGAACGGCCTTCATTCCCACAACGCGACTCTTCGTTGTTCCCTGGGTCTCGTACATCATCCTCGCCTTTCTAATCATCACCCTCTGTTCTGTCGGGTTTCTATTCTTCCGTCTTCAAAACTGCCCATCAATCTTATCTGAGGAACCTAAGGGTCTCTTGTCAATGGCTGCAATCCTCGACAAGAGCGAGCTTTCAGGGATCATTTCGGATGTACGTAAACAAGCCGACTTTGACAGTGGGATACGGAAGAGAGTCAAAGCGCGGCCAGAGGTGAAGGATAGGAAGTGGAGAGCGGAGAAGCTTTCGGAATCGAGTTCTCGGGTCGTCAAATCAGTTCGAAACGTTGAGATTGGGGCTGAGGAGCGTCTTCTGAGCTGATTTAATCTGGGGAGGAAAGAGATGCATTCACGCAATTTTTTATAGTTATGATTACACGAGTTTTCAGCTTCATGACTTCTGTCTCCAATTGGTTGCGTGGCCAACTGACCTTCGGGGATAAGAAATTGATCTGTGAAGCCCGGCCACGAAGCTGCATTTTATCCATTCAGGGTACATGCTTTCATACGATTAGGATTGTATTTGAGACACGTCTTTTTTCGGCACAGCTTGTCCAAAGGTTTGAAAGTCCAGTCATCAGCCACCACTAAGGCGTGGGACAAGGACAAATTACAGACCTTATAAGAGAATGGTTTCCCTTCATATCAAGTTGATATCCGATACGAGAGAGGCATTGTAAGAGTCACGGCAACGAAAACGAAGCACAAGTCAATTCCCCTAAGGGCCCTAGCTCAGCTATCGATTGTTTAGACACACATAATGACTAAGTACTCTTCCGGGAGGATAAAAGTTCAAAGTTCCTGTCCCTCAAGTTCCTTCTGGGTCCACTCCCAGACGCTCTTCGCCAGCTCCGAGTCAAGCATCAGGCCAGATGGCTCGTGCCTCCCAACAGGCTCATAATGTAGACCACTCAACACACCCTCGCCCGTCGCCG
The DNA here is from genome assembly GCA_019137265.1 of Neonectria coccinea. Taxonomy (NCBI): domain Eukaryota; kingdom Fungi; phylum Ascomycota; class Sordariomycetes; order Hypocreales; family Nectriaceae; genus Neonectria; species Neonectria coccinea. The sequence continues at coordinate 15,633 of WPDF01000043.1, read as the reverse complement.
CCCACACTTGGTTCTTGACGCCTTCTTCCACAGGCCCAGCTATCTTCGGCACTACCTCAGTCTGCAAGTGGAGCATCTGCTCGTCACCGGGCTCACGCGTAAACAGCTGTGTTGCCACCTCCCCAGGATCAATGGAAACAATGGTGATTTCCGGGTGGTGTTTAGCAAACTCCATTGCGTATAGCATGTTTGCAGTCTTACTCTGGATGTAGCGGTTCACGGGTGTGGCGCCTTCGAGGGACTTGAGTGTATCGAACTGGATCTTCTCCGGCCCGGCGTACTTCCAGGCGGACGAGGCCAAGCTGACAACTCGCACGGGGTGAGAGCTAGATGTATTAAGGAGAAGAGGCATCAAGAGCTTCAAGAGGAGAGCGTGGCCGACGTGGTTGGTGCCCATCTGGATTTCGTACCCTTCCTTTGTCTGCTTGGGTGGGCAGCCCATGACTTCCAGTGAGATATCAGTGTTGTTTCAAGTTAGTGGGGGAAGAGAGCAAAGACCCACGTCCAGCATTGAGCATCAAGATGTCTAGTCTCGGAGATGACGCAAGCACAGTCTTGGCAGCGCTCTTGATCGAGTCGAAAGAGCTGAGGTCAAGCTCCAGAAACGTCGCAGCTACACCTGGGACAAGACGCTTGACATCGGAAACTGCCTCATTACCCTTCTCAGGGCTACGAGCAGCCATCCAGATCTGGGCCGGATTATGCTTAGCCAGCTCCAGGGAAGATTGCTTCCCCAGGCCGCTGTTTGCACCGGTGATGAGAATGACCTTGCCCTCAAGGGAGGGGATGTCGGTGGTTGGGTTAAAGGATACGCCTTTGGTGGCCATTTTGAAATGCTGATAGAAAAGAGTAATTGACAAGAGAGATCTGAGTCGAGTTTGAACTTTTAAAAGACTGAAATACTTGACAAGAAGCCCGTATTTAAGCAATTGTTGTTTCAGTGTCGGAGAGTTGATGCTTCCCATGGAGCACTTGGTCATTAGAGCTAGGCATGGATCATGAAGGGCTATGAATAATGGCCAATTGGAGCCAGTGATTTCCGAGCGAGCCAATTGCAGCAAACCTCGTCGCTAAGGGACGTTGCGGACATTCCGGAGTTAACACAAGCTTATGCGTCCCTTTGCAACAGCTAAGGCAGCTTCTTATCCCCTTGAGTGTGCGGAGGCTCACGCTAAGTATTAGCCCTATAATACCCCTGCGACTAGCGTGTGACCTTAAGTAACGAGGAGCGCAACTAGAAACATCACCACTAAATTTACGCTGTAATGCGTTTATTGTATACTATAATAACCTCCTAGCAGCCTATAGAGGCGTATAATAAATTTAACTTAAGACTTCCTATCCGCGTTAATTATAGTGAGTGTAAGCAGCTAGCTAATAATACCTACTAGCTAATCTTTCCTCTAGAGCTAGCCTATAGCGTATGCTTTTAACCCTTCCACTTTAATAATTATAATTCCTACGTTAGAGAGCTTCTAAATAGCTTACTTTAGCGGCAGAAAGGGACTAGGAATAATACCCTAACTTAATAGCAATCCTTTAGGAGGGTATATAGAAAAGTATTATATAAGTATCTTTATTAGTTAGCCTAAAGCTATACTAGATTGTGTATATATACTCTAGCAGTCTTATATTTAGTACTATTTAGTAGGAAAGCATTTTATAAGGATGATTATTAAGTCGGTAGTAGGGAAGAATGTTAGTAAGGCATTAAAAGGGCTTACTACCAGCTTAATAACTATTGTATAAGGGATAAAGAGTGGATATAGATTCATAAAGCGATTTAAAAGGAAGGATCTTAATTTCTCTTATAAATAAAAGCAAAGAACTTAAGCTTTAAGCTTAAAAAGCTTTCTTTCTCTTATCTCTCTATAAGAAGGGAAGAATTTCTCTCTCTTTCTAATCTGTGTTAATAGTTGATTTCTCTCTCTTAATGTTAATATCTCTTCCTAAAACTTTATCCCCTTCTGATTGTCCTCTTTATCCTATTAAATCCCTACTAGTAACCTATTAGCCTACCTATTTAAGGACCCTTACTATACTACTATCTCTTTTCTAGCATTTTATACTTATTTTCCTAGTAGAGAAATAGGTCTAGTATATAAATTAGTTTACTAACTCCTAGAAAGTATAAGATAAATAGTACTAAAGCTAGCTTTACGCTTAAAAGTTAACTATAGTTATAGAAGTCTATATATAGCTTATAGTTATAATTTATATAGGAATTCATAAGGAACCTATAATAGGCTAGCCTTTAGGCGGCTATAGAAAGGTGCTAGAATAAGGTTATTACTAAAGTTAAGAGAGAAAGGAAGGAAGCTAAAAGCTTCCTACCTATCTAAGCTAAATACTTATCTACTACTAACTAATCCTATAGTAAGGCCTTATTATAATTAGAAGATAACCTCTTTATCTAGCTTAAGCTAGAGTAAAGCCCTAAACTATAATATACCCTCCTTCTCTAGGAATTTAGCTAATAAGCAGTTTAAATTATTTATACTACTACTCTATTATTCTTAATAGGCTTAGCTATATATATAATATATCTACTTAGTATAGTCTCCCTTCCTAAGGGAACTTAAGCACTTAAAGAAGCACTTCTTTTTAATACCTAATAGGGAATTCCTTTATAAAGGCTAGTTTTCTATTTATCCTTAGAAATAGGTTAATAATAATACCCTATTACTTATATAGTATTCTTTACTATTTAGCTAATTTATAATTTAATCTAATTATATAGCTCTAATAGACTTAATTAGCTAGATTAAGTTAGTTTAGCTATATATAACCTAGTTTAAATAGGATTTTAGCTAATTAGCTATTAGAGTATAGTATAGTATATAAACCCTAATTAATCTAGCTAGAAATTAGCTTAGTTTAAACCTATAGTATACTTAAATAGAATAATATATATATCTCTAATTTTAGTTAATTTAGGATTAATCCTAAATAGCCCTCTTTTTTATATACTTATTTAAAAGGGAATTAATCTCCTTAGTTAAAAACCTTTTCTTCTCTAAGTATTAATTTAATTATATTTAAATTAATATTAAACTATCCTTATAGCTTAAGGTAATTCTATTTAAAGTATCTAATTTTATTATAATAAGAATAGTAATAATATAGCTAGCTATATTTTATATTAATTAAGTTAATCTATATTATATTATTAGATTAATATAGAATATTATTATTAGTAAGTTTATTAGGTTAGTAATCTTTAAAGATTCTATTAAATCCCTTTAGTAAAGTAGTAAAGAAAGTATATTTATTAAGCTACTTTTTATAATTAAGTTATCTCTTAATAAATAGCTATAATCTAGCTATAAGGATAAGTACCTTATAATTATTAAGCTATTAGGTTATACCTACTTTAAAGAGTGTAAATTCCTAGCGATTAATATAATTATAAGTATTCTCTTCTCTTTATTATTATTATATAACTAAGTAAAGATTAGTATATTATTACTTATAAGGCTTACTAATTATACTCTTAATATAAATAAGAAATATATTAGGTTAATTATTATAATCTTTATTTTAAGATACTTTTATAATATATAGTAGAAATATACTTTTAAAGGTACTATTAAGCTATATATATATATAGAAGAATTATACTTAGGACTCTTTAATTATAGGTTTATTAATAGTGAATTCTATATATATTAAGATTAATTAGAAGGGAAGCTTATTTTAACTCTTAAGCTAGTTAGGTATAGGTAAAATTTAGTAGTAGGTATTTATTATAAAGATCTTACTCTTATAGGGGGTTTAATATAAGAAGAACTTTAGTAAATATAATAGGCTAACCTTTAGGTAGCTATAGAAAGGTATTAGAATAAGATTATTATTAAAGTTAAGAGAAGAAAGAAAGGAAGCTAGAAGCTTTTTACCTATTTAAGCTAAATACTTATTTACTACTAATTAATCTTATAGTAAAGCCTTATTATAGTTAGAAAATAACCTTCTTATTTAGCTTAAGCTAGAGTAAAGCCTTAAACTATAATATTAATCTATCTTTAGCTTAAGCTAGGTTAACTAAATTATATAAAAAGATAATACCCTTATGCTATTATTATTACTAGTCTTTAAGGGCGATAAATTTAAGGTCTAATAATAGAAAAAGCTCTTTACTATATAACCTTAAGTATACCTAATTAAGCGTTTTTTTAGTAATAAGCTAGTAAAAGAGATTTTAATCCTAAGTATTAGTACTTAGTATAATAATAAGATAAATAGTATTAATATTAGTAACTAGATAAGAGTAAGTAAGGAATATAATTATTACTTTTATAAGGGCTATTAGTATATTTTAGTATAATCCTTTCTTCTTAATACTATTCTTATTAATAGCTATCTATTATAGCTTTATAGGTAGCTAGCTTAAAAGCTATATAAGCAGTAGAGCTAATAATAGTAGCACCTTATTAATAATATCTTTATAGTATATATAATAATAGCTTAGTTAAGGAAGACTTATTAAGTAGGTAATCTATTTATACCTATAGACTAGTATATTCGTATTAATAGGAAGAAGCAGTCTTATTACCTTAGCTATTAGAGCTTTTAGGTTAGGCAGCTATAATCATAATATATAAAAAAGAGCCCTCTTTAGGAAGTTAGTAATAACTAGCGGGCGCGGGCGCGGTAGACCAATTTGGGCTGCTTATAGTGTGATATCGCAATTTGTAGCGAGGGGGCTTATTGGGACTTCTATCACAACCTAATTTGAGTGCAAATGGACGTACCTTTCATTGACGAATCCTAATTGGCAGACATCCCTACCCGTGACTTAGCGTGAGCCTCCGCACACTCAAGGGGATTCACTGCAAGGATGTTAAGCGAATGAGATTACTAGAAATAAATGGTCCACTAATTCACCCAAATCTGGTGATAGTAGAGGTTCTAGTGGATCCAAAGGGTACTAATCGTAACATCACATAGCTTAATATCATACGCAAGATCAAAGTCTCAGCTAGTACTGAGAAAAGGTGGGACTGATACCAAAAAGCTGCCTTAGCTGTTGCAAAGGGTCACGCGCTACTGCTTCGCAGGATTGCTTGAATCCTTCTTGGCACCCCGGTTCGTTCCACATACCTATCCACCTAGAGCTGGCATGGTATTTGAACCACGATACAGTACCTGGAGACCTGACGTCAGCGGTTCGATTGATATCCTGTGAGGCACGAATGTAGCTTAGTGTTCAATATACGCACTATCTTAAGGCTGCAGACTCTCCGGGTTGCTTTCTAACATTGTCCGGGCACTGTACTCATCAATAGCGGCCTTTTAAAACAAATGTGCGACCCTAGATATTTGTTTGTGTCGGTGTTCTTCCTCTCCATCAATGGTTCCTCCCTCCAACAACCGCTTCAAGCCAAATAGCTCCAACTGGCGTGAAGCATTGCTTGATAGTGTGACGAATGCCCGGGAGTCTGAAATACCTTGGGAAAAGATGGCCATCGTCAACAACGCTTGGATCGAAAGCAAACTCGAGTCTTGCAGAATGAGGTCGGGTATAACAGTAGTGGCATTTTGATAGTACGCCCGGGGAATGTCGGACAGTTCGGCCTCTGATCCGGGAGCCGTTTTTACCCGTAAAGCAAGAGCAATCACGGTGTTTACAAGTGCCCATCTGGCCGGATTTCCAGCATGATCGACGGAACTTGCAGCGTACTGCGAGTCGAGCAGCGCAACAAAGTTCTGCAAGTCCAGTAGCTGATGCTCCTCCATGACCTCGGCGAAGGAGTTTTGAACCAAACGTCGTGAAACAGCGAGAGGTAAGAGCGGCGTAATTTTGTGGCCAAGCTTTTCTCCTCCGAGACTTGCCCTTAGTTTCTTCAGGTTGTTGGCGTATACATCCGGCAAAAGAAAAGCTGGAAACACCGCAGAGCCATTTTTGATGCTTTCCAGGACCAGAGACCCGCTGGCAGAAGTATTTATCTGTATTAGGTCTGGCTTTGGTATTCGTGGGTCTGTCAACTCTTCTGTCGAGTGCGTTATCAAGGTGAGGGCCTGATTTCCCGTGTTCAAGTCAAGACTGGCGCTCTCCACCGCTCGAAGCGGATGCTTGATCAGCCCGGGATCGGCAATATGCTTCTTGCTGACAATGCGTTAGTGATGGTTCAGATCCTTGTGAGGTGTGCCCTACTTCTTCCCTTGCCCCCGTGTTTTACGGACAGCTGAATAGATGCACTCTGCGTGGTGCGCGATGCAGTTGGCGCATTTCGGCTTTCTGCCATCACAGCGATTCTTGCGCGTCTTGCATCGCATGCACGCCTATTAAAGGTCAGATAAGATTGGTTCAGGCGCTTGATCAACGATACACTCACTATTGAGACCCTTGCGCGTTTCGCAGGCTGTACTTCTGCTTCCGTTGTGGCCGTGCAGTCCACAAGAAGTTCGGAGTTGGGGAGAGCTTCCATCTCGCTCCTAGTGTCACACTAGACAACGTGCTGCGCTCCTTTCAACGAGATTGCCGGTCGCGAGGAATAATCAGGATGGTGAGCCTCCACCGACAATTGCATCCGACGTGATGGGATTCGAGGGTTTAGTTCCGACATTAGTCAGATTTCCAGGCTGATCTGAGTGGTCTTGGTTGGAATCGGGACCAAAATTTGCTTCCGCTAGAATTACTCAGCCGCGTTTGCTTCCGCCTCACATCCGCCATCACCAATTCGTTAGTAGATGTAAGCCATAAAGCACCTCCCATAGTAACAAGTTGGATACTACTATAAGAGATGGAGTCTCCTCCACTTATTTCCCAATTCACATTCGCATTTTATATACACTTACACCCAACAATATTTTATCTCGGTTATTATCATGACTATCTTAATGCGAGGAAACGATGCTCTCGGCGTTAACCCATCTGTCGGCGTCGACGAACCTTTGTCTCAACATGGGTCCGACTGGGTTTGGGCTGTCACTGCCATTTACATTGCCTCCTTTGTAAGTTTTCATTTATTTCCGACGATCTCCAGCAGATGACACTAACTCACCTGGTCATATAGACTAGATTGGCCTACTGTGTTTGTCCTTCGCGGCACACGAGAGCCAAAGAGTTTTCCACTACATCTTCACCGTTTCCCTTCTTGTCGGCGCTGTGACCTACTTTTCTGAAGCATCCAATCTGGGTTGGAGCGCTATACAACAGGCCGATCACCTTGACAATGGCACGACCCGACAGATATTCTTTGCCAAATACATCAACTGGAGCGTCTCTTTCCCGGCTGTTACTCTGGCGCTTAGTTTACTATCGGGCAGCGCTGCTATTAATGCAAGTCCCCCCAAGTCAAGCTAAGTTAAGTCAATTCAAATATGAGAATCCTTAAGTATGTCAAATCAAGGTAAAATCTTTCAGACTTACAAATCATTTAAATCCCTAGATTCTCGATTAGTAATACACTATAGGGTAGGGGTTAATTGGTTTTTTTAGGTAGATTATAGTATTTTAACTATATGATTAAAGTTAGGCTTATATTTCCTATGTTTTCTAGCCATTTAGAGCCTTATATTTACTATAGCTTAATCCTAAGATTCTATATAGCTATTAACTTCCCTCTTGTATTATTATTTTCATCCTACTGAGCCCGTTATATACCCTATAAAATAGTGGCTTTAATACTAAGCTTTATATCCCTAACTAGTAAAAATAGCTCTTAATATCCTTATAATACTACTAATGTTAGTAGAATGTAAGCGTATTTTTAGCTATGCTAAGCTTACCTTTAGAAGTTAGTAGTATAGCCTAGCTGATATAACCCTAGAGGCAATGAAGTGCTTAAAAAGCTGGAAAGCTAGCTATTAGGTATGCTATTAGTTCTAATGAGGGATTTTTTATATGTATGCGCCTTAGTAATATTCCCTAGCTTGAATAAGTTACTAAATTAAGTTAATTTCCCGCTATATAAGTTAATTATACACCTTTAAAGTTAAGCTCTTAAAAAAGCTAGCTTAACTTAGATTAATAGTAGCGCTACTATTAAGCGTATTATAAATAACAATCTTTTATAATATCTTTATTACCTAGCTTTAGGTCCTTACTTACTATTATATGCTAAATAAGTACTAATAAAGGAATAGTAAGCTAAGGGCTAAATATATATAAAGCGCTAAAAGCGCTTATAAATTAGAGCGTTTTATTAGTATTATAAGGACTTTAGAGATTAATCTTATAATATTATAACCCCTACCTTTAAGTTTATAGCACTATTATTACTAACTATTTATTATTATTATACTCTTTACCTTTTAGCTCTAATAGGTTAATCTCTCTTATATATATTATACTTAAAAGCCTAATAGAAATAAATATATCTTTTAAATCCCCTTTATATTTAATCCTTCTTAATACTATTAGGAGTACCTAATTATAAATAGTTATACCCTTAGGTATTAATAACCTTATAGGTACTAAATTAAATACTTACCTTAAGGAATAGTATAATATATATATTCTTTAATATAAGTATACCCTCCTTATAGTACTTAAAAGGGGTAAAACTATTAATAATACTAAGTATAATATAATAATAATAAAATACCTATTAACTATTAGTAAGGATATAAAGCTCTAAAAGTAACCTTATAATAATAATAATAGCTAATTAAGGCTAATAATTAAGGTACTTATTTATAAGGGAATTAACTAGATAGAGCTATAAGGCTTTTAGAATACTCTATAAATAGCCTTTTACTTATAATTATATAACTTCTATAATAAATTATAAAAGGTATTATATACTAATAGCTACTTTAAAGGTAATATATAGCTCTAATAGAATTAATATATAAGCTATAATATTTATAATAATTACTCTTAAGTTACTTAATTAGGCTTCTTAAGCTAGCTTAAGGCTAGTATTAATAATCTAAATACTTACTATCTTACTATTATTAAGTAGCTTAAATATATATATTAAGGTAATAATTAGTCTTTTTAGGACTTCCTAAGGGCTTATATTAAAGTTAAATCTAAGCTACCTAAAGAGCTTCCTCTAAAATACTAAGTCTCTTAATTCCTTTAGTACTTAATTAAATGCTTATATATATAAGTAGTTAGCTAAGGCTTTCTAGCTAGCTAGTAAGTAATAAAGAGTATAAGTATATAGGCTAAATCGCTCTTAGGGATATTCTTAACCCTTAATTCATAAGGGTATTAACCCTATAGTAATAACTTATATTTAACTACTCTTATAATACTTACTATTAGCCTACTTAATATTACTCTACTATAAATCCTACCTATTAGTAATAACCCTATAGTAACCCTAATATTCTACTAAGGTATTACTTACTTTAAGTATTATAAAGTTAGTTATTACTCTAAAGACTATTAAGCTTTAAATTATACTATCTATATTAACCCTTATAAATCTATATACTATACTAATAATATATATAGTAAAGTTAACCTTATTACTAGTAGAATATAACTACCTTATACTACTAATATATAATAGGATTTAAGCTAATAATCTCTTCTAGCTAATATTATTATAACTTTAATTAAGAGGATAGTAAAATACTAAATATATTATTAGTAGCCTAAAGTGAATATACTATTAGATTCTAAATCTAATACTATTATAATCTACCTTTAGATACTCTTAGAAGAGTAATAAAGAGTATACTTTATACTAATTAGTAAATTAAACCTAGCTATTAAAAGGATCTAAATAGACTTTTATAGAATAATTTATATCCTAATAAAGATAACTAATAACTAAAGAGTTATAAAGCGCTAGAATATTAACTATATAATAGCTAAGTATATAATTAATATTATTTTAAGATACTCTTAGTACTAATAAGTTAATATTTAAATCTCCTTCTTATTATTAACTTAAACTTACCCTTTTAGTCTTAATTAATTAGAACTAGCTATTTCCTAAAAGTAAATTTAAATAAGTATATAGAGTGCCTAAATAATACTATTAATTATACTAAGAATACTACTTATAACTAATAATAAACTCCTAACTATACTAAGAGATAGTAATAAACTAATAAAAATACTAATCCTTAATATATATATTAACCTTATAGTAATCTTCTCTATTAAACTTATAGCTTAGCTTTCTTCTTTAAATAAGTATATCTATATAATAAAGATTAAACTAAGTAAAGACTCTCTTTAAGAACTTATTTATAGCTTAATAGTAAAGAAGCTAGAAGTTCTCTATAAATATCTTAATATAACCTTAGGATAAGAATAGATCTAATATTTAATTAGCTCTATTAAAGCTTTAATCCTATTTATACCTAAGAAAAAAGGTAAGTTATAACTCTATATTAATTACTATATATTAAACTAAATAATAAGAAAAGACTATACCTTATAACCCTTAATTAGTAAAATCCTAGATTAACTTTAAGGAGCTAAACTCTTTACCTAACTTAACCTTTATAATATATACTATTAGCTATATATTTATAAGGGTAATAAGTAGAAGATAGTATTTTACTATTAATATAAGCACTTTAAGTATATTATAATACTATTTAGATTAATTAATACTTTAGCTACCTTCTAAGAGTATATTAATAATACTCTATATAGTATAATTAACTAAATTTATATTATTTACCTTAATAATATCTTTATTTTTAGTATTAACCCTATAGAATATAAAAAGTATATTTAATAGGTTTTTAAACACTTAAAGTAGTATAAACTATTTATAAATATTAATAAGTATACTTTTAGTATAGAAAAGGTTAATTTCCTTAGCTTTATTATATTAACTATAGGGATTAAGATAGAGCTTATATATATCTTAATAGTAGTATGTTAGCTATTATTTAACTATATATATAATATTTAGGTTTTTCTTAGCTTTATAGGGTTTTATAGGTAATTTATTAAAAACTATAGTAAGATTATTAGTCTATTAATAGACTAACTAAAGGGTAACCCTTTAGGGAACCTCTAGCTTAATAATAAGGAGAAGGAAGTATTTATAAAGATATAAGCTATATTCCTAATAGTATTAATCTTAATGCATTTTAACCTAAAATGCTTACTAAGGATTAAGACTAATACTTTAAACTTTATAATTAGTATAATACTATTATAACTCTAGCTTAATTACTAATACTTAGTAGTATACCTATTATATAAGCTCTAAAGAGCTAAGACTTATTACTTAACTCTAGACTTAGAGATACTAATAATTATTAAGTCCTTTCGAACTTAAAGATACTATCTTACCTATATAGTAATTTTATTTATTTATTTATTTATTTATCTTATTATACTATTTTAACTAATAATATAGGTTATTTAGACTCTCTTCTTTCTATAGAAGCTAGGAAAACTATATAAGTAAGTAAGCTAGCTAGCTAGGATAAAAACCTCCTCCTTTTCTCTAATACTCTAATAGTATCTCTAAAAACTAAGATTGTAACCTTAGGCTTTTTATTCCTTCTAATTATAACCCTCCTTCTAACCTACCCTTATCTTATTAGGCTATACACTACTATAGCTATAGTCTAAGCTAATTAGATATATTATATAATTTACATTTGCTATTTCTTATGCTATAGATTAGTATAGATTAGACTAATTAATAAGGTAGATTAGCTAGGTCTACCTATAGCTACTAGGGCCTTATAGTCTTATCTAATAGTCTATACCTAATAGGTATACTAGGTATATAGGTTTAATCTCTATTAGCTAGCTTTTCTAAGGAGGGATTAATTCCTTAGTTATAGCTTAATTAGAGATTAGGGCTTTAGCTAGAATTAAACTAACTACCTTTATAAAGGCTAACCTTAATAGTAACTACTCTACTATAGGGGTACCTATATAGTAATAATAATAGAAGTTATTACTAACTATTTAAATTATAGCTACCTTATAGATAAGATAAAGTTATTAGCTAAATAAGCTAGTACTCTTAATAAATTATTATTATATAATTTCTATATTACTTATAGGCTAAGGAAAAAGAACCCTACTAATAGCCTATTATAAAGACTTAATTTTAATAATAAAGAGAAAACCTAAAAGGGCTAATTAATATAACTAAATATCTTCCTTAAATAATTTAATAAATATATTATAAAGAAGCTATATCCTATTAGTATAATAATAAGAGAGAACCTACTAAGCTATAAGCTTACTAATAATAATAAATATATTTAGACTAAGTTATACTTAATTAACCTTATTACTAAAAGGGTAATTTCCCTTAGTAAGAAAGTAACCTACCTTTAGTATATAACCTTAAGATATATTAAGATTTAAAGGGGTATTACTATAAACTTATAGGTAATAAGTATATTAGGTAAATTTAATTTAATTTAATTTATTTATACCTAATTTAGCTAATAGCTTTCTAATCTCTCTTCTAAGTAACTTAAACTAGTTTATAATAAGAGGGAAAAACCTTAATAATAAGCTATAGGATAAAAAACCCCTTATTACTCTTACCTAAAGGGAAAGTAAGTTAAGCTTAGTATATATTTATAGTAGTATATAGTATAGATAGGTCTACTTTATAAGAAAAGCTAATTATATACTTATAATAATAAATCCTTATAGAGCTTAGCCTAAATTATATACTAAAACTCATTCAATCCTAAGGTAGGCCTAAATCACTTATACTATTCCTTATCCTCTTAGGTATTATCCTTCTTATTAACTAATATTAGTATACCTTCTCTAACTTTTAATAGTATTTACTCTCTTATTAGGTTAATTAGCCTAAATACTATAGGGGTAGGATCTAAACCTAGGTCTAATCTAGCCTAGGGCCGCTTTAAGGGCTACTTAAGCCCCCTCTAGGTAAGGTAGTTTAATACTATAGATAGTATTAGTATTAATAATACTATTATATCCTATAGTAAGTATACTATATATCTATACTACTTATTTAGAATACTAAATTATATAAATCTCTTTATATAGGTATTCCTTACTTATTCTTACTCCTTCTATACTATATAGTATATATAGAACTATATTAAGTATAGCCCCTTATAGTTATAATATACTATAGGGATCTTACTAGTAAAGGTAGGATATACTATATCTCTTATATAATAAGACCCTCTATAATAGCTATACTTAGCTTATTCCTAATAGTATTATATAATATATTTAAAGTAAAAGTACTTAAAGTACTATCTAGATTAAATCTCCCTTAAATAAGGCTTAATCTAATAAACCTTTATAGTTATAATTATACCTTAGTTATAAAGTTTATTTATATCTATTAGTTTAGTTAATAATATAATTAGTAATTAATAAGGTTTAGCTATATAATAGCTTTATAATAGTTTTATAGTATATACCTTAATACTATTTATATATTAGATATTTACTATAAGGTTCTTAAGTAAGCCTTCTATATAGTTAGTTAAGACCCTTTTAGTAACTATTATAAACTACCTTAAGACTTAATATATATCTATACTAAAGATAGTAAGGATTTATATATTATCCTTTAGGCAATCTATAATTAGTCTATAAAAAATAATTATAATATCCCTACTAAAGAGGTAATATAAGGCTACTATAGGAAAGGGATAATCCCTTAAGAGGGTATAATTAATAGATATTATAGTATCTAATAGTATATAAGATATAATATTAGGAGTTATACTTAGTAACCTAATAATAATCTCTTTAGTAAGGTAAGAAGGGACTATCTTAAATAGTAATACTATAGGGGACTAAAGTATCCCCTTATTATAAGTAATTTAGGCTTAAGTTAGGTCCTTAGTAGGTTTCTAAAGGGTAGTTAAGACTACTTTTTTAATAGTAAGTATAATTATTTCTATAAGAATAGGTAAGATTAGGATCTCTTTACTTATATATTAGGTATAGCTTATAGTAGTATTAGCTAAGATAGCTACTATTTTCTAAACTAAAGAGAAAGTAGCTATTAGGATAATTACTTTAAGTTTATTTTTAGTCTTAATAATAAGGTCTTTAAATTAATTATAAGTTATTTCTATACTAGGCTTAGCCTATAGTTAGTATAGGTTTTATAGTAAAAGATTTTCCTTAAGGGGAGGAGGGGGATAGTTTATAACCTTAATATCCTCTATTTCGCTTAACCTACCTATTGTATGCAATATAGCGATAATATAAGAGCGAAAAGAGAGTAAAGAAAGGTTATAGAGAAAGATACTTAAGTTAGAATTAATTTTAAGTATATAGCTAAAGTATAATAAGGGTAACTATTAAATGTTTATAAAAGGTTAGTATATTAGGTAAAGCTATCCTAAAATATTAATATTTAGATATATTTATTATTAAGAAGGGATACTTTACTTAGAAAATAGTAAATCTATATAAAGGTAATATATAAAGTATTAATACTAATTAGTTACTTTACTGCTTAGGATAAATTTATATATTAAGACCCTTCTAAAAGGAAATCCTATTACTATTTTATAATAATCTAACTATTAAGTACTAAAGAGTTATTTAAATACTTAAGTATATTATAAGAGATTACTTTTAGCTAAAGATAAAGAAAAATATTAAGGTTTATATTAAAACTTATAATCTATACTAAAAGATAAAAGTAAGGTATTACTAACTATATATTATAGTCTAAGGCTTTACTCTAGCTTAAGCTAGATAAAGAGGTTATCTTCTAATTATAATAAGGCCTTATTATAGGATTAGTTAATAGTAAATAGATATTTAGCTTAGATAGATAAGAAGCTTTTAGCTTTCTTCCTTTCTTCTCTTAACTTTAGTAATAACCTTATTCTAATATCTTTTTATAGCTACTTAAGGGCTAGCTTATTATACTATATAGTATAGTAAGGGTCCCTAGATAGGTAGGCTAATAGGTTACTAGTAGGGATATAATAGGGATAAAGAGGACAGTCAGAAGGGGATAGAGTTTTTAGGAGGAGATATTAACATTAAGAGAGAGAGGGATCATCATAGAGAGATAAGATAGAGAGATTTTTGTTTTATTTTGCAGAGAGATTCTTCCCTTCTTGTAGAGAGATGAGAGAAAGAAAAGCTCTTTAAGCTTAAAGCTTAAGTTCTTTGCCTTTATTTACGAGAGAAATTAAGATCCTTCCTTTCGAATCGCATCACGAATCTACGTCCACCTTTTGTCCCTCTTGAGACAGTTATCAAGCTGGCGGTAGGCCCTATTGATACCTTACTAACATTCGTTCCTACTGCCGACTTGATAATCATCCTTATAAGATGCTTTACTGCTAGATGGTACTAAACATAAGACTGCTAGAGTACATACGTGCAATCTAGTGCAGCTTTAGGCTGACCGATGAAGACGCCTGTACGACGCTTTTCTATGTACCCTCTTAAAGGATTGCTATTGAGTTAGGGTGTTGTTTTTAGTCCCTTTCCGCTGCTAAAATAGTAAACTTATATTACTCTTAATACTAATAGAGCTTTAGTTAAAAGTCTTAATAGATATAATTATAAACTTTTTACTATACTAAAAGAGTAATAAGTATTATAATCTAAAGCTTTACTCTAGCTTAAGCTAAATAAGAAAGTTATCTTCTAATTATAATAAGGCCTTACTATAAGATTAATTAGTAGTATAGTAAGAGTCCCTAGATAGGTAGGCTAATAAGTTACTAGTAGGGATATAATAAGGATAAAGAGGATAGTTAGAAGGGGAT
>WPDF01000424.1:0-12856 GCA_019137265.1 Neonectria coccinea | reverse complement strand
AAATAAAGGTAAAGAACTTAAGCTTTAAGCTTAAAGAGCTTTTCTTTTTTTTATCTCTTTATAAGAAGGGAAGAATCTCTTTATAAAATAAAATAAAAATCTCTCTATCTTATCTCTTTATAATAATCTCTCTCTCTCTTAATATTAATATCTCTTCTTAAAAACTCTATCCCTTTTTAATTATTCTCTTTATTCTTATTATATCCTTATTAGTAACCTACTAGCTTACTTATTTAAGGACCCTTATTATATACCTCCCTTATAATCTAATAATTATCCTTAAGTAGCTAAAGATTATATATAAAGAAGAAAACCTCTTTATATAAAATTAAATAAAAGAAATAAATATATATAGTAAGAAGTATCTTATAAAAGCTTCTTAAAGATTAAATTTAATAAATAAAGAAAATCTATTAAATAATTTATCTCTTTATTCTAGAATTCCTCCCTTTATTAGAAAGTTATAATCTTATAGAAAGAATTATTATTTTCTTTTCTCTTTTATATAATATTATTCTTCTTAAGTAATCTTTATAATTATAAGTAATATAATAATATTATAAGTAGAATTAATAAGGTTTACTTATTAACTTAAAGAGATTAATCCCTTAAGGATATAAATTATAAAGATTCTTAATTTAGGTAAATAAAATATTAACTACTTAATAATTTAAAGTAAGTATATTAGGTTAATATTAATTATTATTTTCTTTACCTTATTACTTATTTTAAGATTATAGTATATTTTTCTTTCTTTTTTAATCTTTTAACTATTTATAAAGATAGGAATAATATTATTAATAATCTAACTAAATAAGATAGTTAGGGTTTATACTATTTAGATCTTTAAAGGTATAAGAGCTAGTAAAGTATTTTCTATTAAAATATTACTTTATACTAAGCTTATAAAGACTTCCCTTATTAAGATATTACTCTTTAAGGCCTATAAGGATAATAGTGCTTAAGTAGGTATTTTTAGTAAGGGAGATAATAAAGTCTTAATCCTTTTTACTTTCTTTATTAGCTTTAATATTAATCCTATAGAAGGTACTCTTAATAGGGTCTATTTAAGTAAGTTATTAGATAAAGAGATTAAAATTAAAGTCTTTCTAGTTTATTTAGCTAGGGTAGAGAATTATAAAGGTAATAATAAGATTTAAATTAGTAATTAATATATTAAGTTATTAAAGCTAAGTAAGATAATACTTTTAGGCACTTTATAGCTATATTCTATTAAGAGTCTATTAATAATACTATATTCTATCTTTAAGTAGATTTTAATAAGATTATTAAGCATTTTAAACTTAATTTTAATTATATTTAAGTAATATATTAAAGAGCTTTAGATTTTTTATCTAAAAGGAATAATAAAGTATTAGATTAAATAGTATTAATTTAAGAGCTTATTAAGTCTAACTTTAAACTAAAAGACTATTAAGAACCTACTATAGTTTATATAGATATCTAATATTTAAAGCTTTATATCTTTTAATAAGAATTAGTATAGAGTATTTAAAGATTACTTAACTATATAGTTAGTCTTTCCTCTTTTATACTTAAAGTCCTTAATCTTTAGTTCTTTTATAATTATATAACTAAAGAAGCTTTTAACTTAATTAAGATTAAGTATTTATATTTCTTTCTTATTTCTCTTTTTTATCTTTTTAGGCTATTTAATCTTTTAGTCCTAAAAATAAAGAGTAAATCTTACTCCTTTAAGTAACTTATCTATTAAACTTCTCTAAATAGTAAGATTCTTTATAGTAATTCCTTTATTAATTATTTATCTCTTTAATAAGCTAATTAACCTTTAGATAGTTAGAATAATAAGGAAAGTACTAAAGTAATTATATTCTTATTAGCTATCTTAATAAGAGGTAGGTATTCTAAAGATAAGGAAATTATAGGGTATACTATTCTTAGTTATAATCTCTCTCTATATAGTAGTAATAGCTATAAATTACTTTTCTTTCTCTTTCTTTAGAGTATTAAAAATATAAAGGTAAGCTTCTTTTATATTCTAAATATAAATAATCTAATAGGTCTAATTAATAAAATAGATAATTCTAATAAGGAGTTAATAGTTAAACTAAGTTTTTTATAATAATTAGAATCCTAAGGTAGGTTAATTCTTTAAGATATAAGCTTTCTTTAGAAGGAGCTTAATTAAGTACTTAAGTTATTCCTATTAATTACTTTAGATATTAAAAATATTAAGATTAAGGCTATTAAGAGTAATAATAATTAAGTCTTTTAGATTATAGATTATTAAATAAAGGAATATAAGAAAGCTAAAGTTAGTTAATATTTTCTTATTCTAAAGATTACTTAAGAGATCTTATAGGTTAATATAATATTCCTTTTAAGGGCTAAAGTCCTTCTTACTAAAGTTTAAGTACTACTAAATAGATTTAATCTAAGCTTAAATCCCTTCTCTATCTCTAAGGGTAGAGTAATTTAAGTTAATATCCTTCTAATATAACTAATTAAGCTAAAATAAATAGAAAGTAAGTTATTTATTTAAGTATTAATTAAGGGGTATTTTAGATAGTATTTTATTATAATATAAAAAGCTTTATTTATTCTCTCTATTATAAATAAGTTCTTTATAAAATATTAATTCCTTATTAAGGTAAAAAAACTATTTAATCTCTTTAGTATTATTAAAAGTAGCTATTATAATAATATTTTAAGGTATATTAAGATTCTAAAAGATAGATAGATTATAAGAAAAGTAAGGAATAAGATAATTATTAAGATTTTAGGCTTAAAAGGAAGAGAATTAAAGCATAAAGAATAGAATTAAGATATAGATTTTACTTAAGGCTAAAGTATAAAGAGAGCTTATATAGTAGTATTTTTAAGAGTATATATATTTAGTATTTTCTTTACTATATATTACTATTTTATTTATAATAGTAAATTACTTTAATAGTAATTATTATTTATTAAAATACCTTACTAGATTTACCTTACTTAATATAGTAAATATAAATACTTACTCCTTAAAAATACCTTCTTTTTCGCTAAAAGCCCTATTAGATTAGCCTTAAGGCTTAAATTTTCTTACTTAATACTTTTTTAATTATCTTTCTCTCTCTTTCTCTTTCTTCTCTTAACTTATCTTTTTCCTTATAGCTTTCCTTACTTTCTTTCTTCTTTAATTCTTCTTTAGTATTTTAGCTAGTTATAATAACTACTTATTAAGATAAGTTTATTATCCTTTTAGATCTCTCTTAGTTAAAGCTCTTAAATATTTATTATCTTACTAAATATTATATTAATTCTAGCTTATTTAATTAATAAGCTAATACTTACTAGAAAGGCTATAATACTATTCTCTTTAAACCCTTCTCTATATTATACTTTAATTTAATTCCTACTTTAGTAAGTTTCTTTTTCTTTCTTCTATTTAGATAAGTAATTTAATAAGATACTTTTCTAAGTCCTAAAGTTATTCTAGGTTTAGTTCTATAGTTTTTAGGCTCTTAATTAACTTAGCTGCTTAATATATATAGAGTTAAATATTTAATTCCCTTCCTTTAGTAATTATTTATCTTTCTTTATTTAGTTCTTTTAATAACTTTCTTTCTAGGATTTAATAATTACTTTTAGGATTAAGCTTCTTATAATATATACTCTTTAGCCTATCTTTATCTTAGCTAAATAGGCTTATTTTAATAGTTACTTTTTTACTATTCTTTCTTTTTAGCCTTATTATCTTAAGGCTCTTATTATTACCTTTATTAGGGTTATTAACCTAATTATATATTATTATTATATTTATAGCTATTTATTAATAATAACCTATTTTAAAGAGTATATTTTAACCTCTTTCTATATTTATATCTTAATTTAAAACTTCTTAAGCGGTTAGTATACTAATTATATTTAGTATAATTATTCTAATTATAATTAGAAGTTTCTCTTTAGATATTTAGCTTTAGATTATTAGGAAGGTCTTTAGAAATTCCCTTTAGGTAGTAAAGCTACTATTCTAAATATATTAACTTTCTTTACTTTTAATATCTTTAATTCTTACTCTTACCCTTATATTATCTTAAAGTATCCCTTTAAGTCTAATAGCTTATCTAATACTAAAATCTATAGATAGGCTATTTAGGTCTCTATTTAGGCTCTTTATAATAAATACTAAGCTTTTTAGTAGGCTAGATTAGTAATTCTTCTTATTAGAAGACTCCCTCCCTAGAATAAATAATAAGTAGTAAATACTTAATATCCTATATTACTATTTAGCTATTATTACTTTCTTCTCTTCTAGATAGGCTTTCTTTTTCCTATTCTTCCTTTACTATAAGGTTTATTTATCTCTTAGTAAGTATAAAGTTTAGTTTAGGTAATTATTTTAAGGTCTTTTTCCTTTATAGATATAGTTTATTTAGTCTTCTTTAGTAACCTAATTATCCTCCTTCTCTTTACCCTTCCCTATATAGTAATATTACTATTCTTAGCTAGTATTATATCTTAAGTATCTTATTAAACGCTTAAATAGCTATATACTAATCCTTAGCTTTCTTAATTATCTTTAAAATATAGACTTAGAAATCTCCTTTAGGCTTTTTTTAATTTCTTTCTATCTTTTCTCCCTTTAGAATAAGTTTCCTTTTAATATAAATCTATTAGAAGAAATATTATCCTTTAATAAGATCTTATTTACCTTCCTTTTATATATTATATTAATCTATACTATTATATCCTTATAGTTAATATTTAATCTTAATTATTATACTTTTATATTTCTAATTATTATTAAATTATTCTCCTTCTTTTAATCTTTAAGAATAATCTTAAAGACTTTTTAGGCTATCTTTTTATTAATATATTTAATAAGATACTTAATATTACTCTTCTTTAAACTATAAATATTTATTATTTCTAGTTTAAAAGGAACTTAATTACTTAATACTCTCTCTTTAGTACTTCTTAAGTAGTAATTAAGTATTCCTATTTAATTCTTCTTACTATAAGGAATATAATCTTAATACTTTCTAGCTAATAGCTTATTAATATCTCTCTAAGAATAATTATATAATTAAAGGTAATCTTTATACTCTTAATAAAAAGTATTCTTAAAATAAAGAGGATTAATACTATAAAGGTAAAAGCTATATATATCTTTTAGTTAATAAAGATATTACTTAAGTAGACTTTAATATTAATTACTCTTACTATTAAAATATAATCTTTTAAGAAGGAAGTAATTTTAGCCCTAATAGGTTAGATATTAAGCTTATTAATCTTAATAATATTATTTAAGATAATATTTCCTTTTACTTTAGTATTAATAATAGCTTCTTAAGTATAATTATTAGGGTTCTTAAGTCTTACTTATAGCTTTAGAAGATCTTAATATAATAAGATTACTTTAATATCTTAAGATAGGATTAAGATTAAATTAACCTATATAACTCTCTTATTAAGTACTTTTAGATTAGGTTTCCTAACTTACTTTCTATAAGAGATTTTTATTATTAAGTTATAATTTATTACTAAATAATCTCCTAAAGTAAGATAGGAATTATTATAAGAATTAAAAAGTAATTCCTTTTAACTAATTATAATAGAGTTAATACTATATTACTAAGATAAATTATTAAAATAAGTATTAAAAAAGCTTAAGTTAATTTACTTCTTAATAATATTTATTTTAATCTTTTCTAATTATTTTATCTTATAGTTAGAGTTAAGGTTTATTTAGATAGTCTTTATAACTCTATTAGTAAGGTTAATTAATTCCTTTACTATAGATTATCTAAATTCTAAGTTATTTATAATAATCTAAAGAATAGTAACTTTAATTTTTATAATTAAGACTCTTTACTTTAGAATAACCTTATTCTTAATTAATAAAAATAGATAAGAATTACCTTTAGGACTACCTTTTATAATTATTTTAGCTATCTTTTAATCCTTTAGGTTTATCTATTTAAGGATCCTAAGAATTACTATAAGAATAAACTAGCTTTATTTAGACTCTTTTAGTTCTTTATTAATTCTTTACCTTTTACTAATTACTATATTAAATATAATATTATTATTTAAGACTTTAATAAATTCCTTATAATCTTCTTTATTAATTAGAATAATATTAAACTATATAGTCCTATCTATAAGGGGGTTTCCTATAGAGAGTTTTATTCTTCTATTAGTTCTATTAATAATTATATCTTTATATAAAGCATTTTAACTCCTTTTTATAAAGTTTATTATTAGGTTTTACTCTTTTTAATTAGGATTTTAATTTTAAATAGTAAATCTAAATATTAATCTATTAAGAAACTCTATAGTAAGTAACTTTAGGAACTTTCTTATTTATATAATAATAAGTTTCTTAACTCCTCTAAGGAGTTCTATTTTCTAAATAAGCTTTAAAGAGAGGATAGCTTCTTTTTAACCTATTTAAGCTATATTTACTTCTAAGTTAAAGTTATAATAGTTAGCTTCTTTATCCTTTTATAGTTTATAGTATTAATTTAGAAAATAGCTTATAATATAATAGTAGAAATACTTTATTTACCTTTACTTATAGCTAATATTAATAAGGATATCTTAACTATCTATTTTATAAGGTTTTATCCCTATAGGATAGTTACTATTAATAGAAGGATAGAAAAGCCTTTACTTATTAAGATTCCCTTAGAGTATAGCTATAAAGTATACTTTTAGGTTCTTATATCTCTTTAAGATATTAATGCTTATATTCTAGACTATTTTAGTAAGAGAGTTAATTATTATATCTATATTTAGCTTATTTAAAGGCTAGGTTTATTATTCTATATCCTTCTCTAAGGGTTTTCTATCTAAACTAAATTCTCTCTCTTAGGGTTCCTTAATTAGGTCCTTAAAAGATTAATCCTATTCTAATAAATATATAATAAGATTAATTATAGTATTATATAGCTTAGATTATAAGTCTTAAACTAGAATATTCTTCTATTAATATATTTAGATAATAACCTTATAGAATAAAGTATAAAAAATAGTATAGGAATTTCCCTCCTTAAACTTCCTACTATTATTAAGAGTATTATATAACTCTCTATAGGTTTTAAGCTAAGTAAGAATCTCCTTATTTATTATATTCCTTATAGATTAAGTATTTATCTTAAGGACCTTTTAGAAGAGTTAAATCTATTATTCTTTATTATTATCCTTAAAGATTTTAAGAAGCTTTATTTTAATCTTTTCTTAAGTATTATATTTAATAGCTTTTAGGACTTTCTATTTAATATCTTTATAGATAAAGTATAATATTAGCTAAACCTTTTTTTTATTTAAGTAGATTTATCTTTTAATATAGTTCTTAAATATCCTTAGGTAGCTAAAGATATTAATCCCTTTAAAGATATAATTAAATATATAAATTAGAATAAAAGTATTAAGATCTTTACTTATCTTTCCTTTCTCTATTAGGTTAAGAAGCTTTAAGCTTATCTTATTATTCTTTATATTAAGTTTAATTAGTATTTAAATTAGTAAAAGGTCTTTAATTAAAGGTATAATAAGTACTAATTAGAACTTTATATATATATTAAATTAGATTAGTTTTAAGAGTACTATCTTTATAAATATTAAATAAAATACCTTCTTTTTTTTTTTCTTCCTTTTTACTTTAATAATAATAATAAAATTATAATTATAATCCTTAGGATCCTTACTTATTAAAGAGTAATTCTTTCCTTTAAATATAGCTCTTATTAGCTATAATAGAATAAAGCCTTAATTACTATATTATCTCTCTTAAGTAAATAATAATATAATTAAAGAATAAAATAAATAATAAATAAATAAAAATACTTAATAAAACTTAAGTTAATTATAATCTTTATATAAATCTCTTTAAAAATCTCTTAGTAAAGATTAAAACTCTTAATTTTAGCCTTCTTATTATTTAGTATTAATATTATTATTTTTATTAATATTATTCTTATTTTTTTCCTTATTATTCCTTATTTCTTTATTCTTTTTTTTTCTTTTTCTTTTTAATAAACTCTTTCTCCTTTTATATTCTTTTAGCTTTTAATTCCTTATAATATAAAGAGTTACTAAAGCTAAAGTAGCTAAGTATTAATCCCTTATAAGAAACTATATAATAATTATCCTAATAATACCTTTTTATTATTTAAGCTAATATATATTCTTTCCTTATTAATAGCTTAATAAGGTTAAATAGTATTCTTTTTCTTATAAGAAGTCCTTATAGCTATAAAAATCTAATAATATTATATTATAAAATACTTTTAAGTTTAGGTTTACTTTATTTTCTCTTAGAATTACTATAGTAAAAAAGTATATATAATAAGTAGTAATATAATTTAGAGTTTAAGTATTTATTCTTATTTTATTTCTTATAGTAATCTTAATTAAGCTATATATTACTAATTTTATTAGTTTAATTTATTATAATCCTTTAGGATCCTTAGGTTTAAGGTCTTTTTAAGAAGGTTATAATCCTTTCTATCTTTTATTTCTTATTATCTTTTTACTTCCTTTAAGTTTAATAATAATAGCTTAAAAGTATATTAATTAATCTTACCTATTAATATAGTAAGGGTCTTTAGATAGATAGGCTAATAAGTTATTAATAAGGATATAATAAGGATAAAAAGAATAGTTAGAAGGGAATAAAGTTTTTAAGAGGAAATATTAATATTAAGAGAGAGAGAGATTATTATAAAGAGATAAGATAGAGAGATTTTTATTTTATTTTATAGAGAGATTCTTCCCTTCTTANNTAAATCTATATTTACCTTTTATCCCTCTTAAGATAGTTATTAAGCTAGTAGTAAGCCTTATTAATATCTTACTAATATTTATTCTTACTACTAACTTAATAATTATTCTTATAAGATACTTTACTACTAAATAGTACTAAATATAAAACTACTAAAGTATATATATATAATTTAGTATAGCTTTAAGCTAACTAATAAAAATACTTATATAATACTTTTCTATATACCTTCTTAAAGGATTACTATTAAGTTAGGGTATTATTTTTAGTCTCTTTTTACTACTAAATTTAAAGGTTATAATAGAGTAGTAAATTAATTAATTTAGCTTAATAAGTAAGATTAATTAATATACTTTTAAGCTATTATTATTAAACTTAAGGGAAGTAAAAAGATAATAAGAAATAAAAGATAAAGAGGATTATAACCTCCCTAAAAAGACTTTAAACCTAAGGACCCTAAAGGATTATAATAAATTAAACTAGTAAAATTAATAATATATAGCTTAATTAAGACTATTATAAGAAGTAAGATAAAAATAAACACTTAAACTCTAAACTATATTATTACCTACTATATATACTTCTTTACTATAGTAATTCTAAGAGAAAATAAAGTAAACCTAAACTTAAAAGTATCTTATAGTATAATATTACTAGATTTCTATAGCTATAAGGACTTCTTATAAGAAAAGAAATACTATTTAATCTTATTAAGCTATTAGTAAAGAAAGAATATATATTAGCTTAAATAATAAGAAGGTATTATTAGGATAATTATTATATAGTTTCTTATAAGGGATTAATATCTAATTACCTTAGCTTTAGTAACCTTTTATATTATAAAGAGTTAAAAGCTAAAAGAATATAAAAGGAGGAAAGATTTATTAAAAAGAAAAAAAAGGAAAAAGAATAAAAAAATAAAGAATAATAAAGAAAAAAATAAGAATAATATTAATAAAGATAATAATATTAATACTAAATAATAAAAAGGCTAAAACTAAAAGTTTTAACCTTTACTAAGAGATTTTTAGAGAGATTTATATAAAGATTATAATTAACCTAAGTTTTATTAAGTATTTTTATTTATTTATTATTTATTTTATTCTTTAATTATATTATTACTTACTTAAAAGAAATAATATAATAATTAAGGCTTTATTCTATTATAATTAATAAAGATTATATCTAAAGGAAAGAATTACTCTCTAATAAGTAAGAATCTTAAAGATTATAATTATAATTTTATTATTATTATTAGAGTAAAAAGAAAGAAAAAAAAGAAGAAAGTATTTTATTTAATACTTATAAAGATAATACCCTTAAAACTAATCTAATTTAATATATATATAAAGTCCTAATTAGTACTTATTATACTCTTAATTAAAGACTTTTTACTAATTTAAATACTAATTAAACCTAATATAAAGAATAATAAGATAGGCTTAAAGCTTTTTAACTTAATAGAGAAAAGGAAGATAAGTAAAGATCTTAATATTCTTATTTTAATCTATATATTTAATTATATCTTTAAAGGGATTAATATCTTTAATTACTTAAGGATATTTAAAAATTATATTAAGAGATAAATCTACTTAAATAAAAAAAAGGTTTAATTAATACTATACTTTATCTATAAAGATATTAAATAAAAAGTCCTAAAAGCTACTAAATATAATACTTAAGAAGAGATTAAAGTAAAGCTTCTTAAAATCTTTAAGGATAATAATAAGGAATAATAAATTTAATCCTTCTAAAAGGTCCTTAAGATAAATACTTAATCTATAAGGAATATAATAAATAAGAAGATTCTTACC
This sequence comes from Neonectria coccinea, assembly GCA_019137265.1. Classification (NCBI taxonomy): domain Eukaryota; kingdom Fungi; phylum Ascomycota; class Sordariomycetes; order Hypocreales; family Nectriaceae; genus Neonectria; species Neonectria coccinea. The sequence continues at coordinate 2,287 of WPDF01000424.1, read as the reverse complement.
TAGCTTAAAACCTATAGAAAGTTATATAATATTCTTAATAATAGTAGGAAGTTTAAAGAGGGAAATTCCTATACTATCTTCTATACTTTACCTTATAAGGTTATTATCTAAATGTATTAATAGAAGAATATTCTAATTTAAGACTTATAATTTAAGCTATATAATACTATAGTTAATCTTATTATATACTTATTAGAATAAGATTAATCTTTTAAAGATTTAATTAAGGAACCCTAAGAGAGAGAATTTAATCTAGATAGAAAACCCCTAAAGAAGAATATAGAATAATAAACTTAGCCTTTAAATAAGCTAAATATAGATATAGTAATTAACTCCTTTACTAAAATAATTTAGAATATAAGTATTAATATCTTAAAGAGATATAAGGATCTAAAAGTATACCTTATAGCTATACTTTAAGGGAATCTTAATAAGTAGAGGCTTTTCTATCTTTCTATTAATAGTAATTATCCTATAGGGATAAAACCCTATAGGATAAATAGCTAAGATATCCTTATTAATACTAGCTATAAGTAAAGGTAAATAAAGTATTTTTACTACTATATTATAAGCTATTTCTTAAACTAATATTATAAGCTATAAAAAGATAGAAAAGCTAGCTATTATAACTTTAACTTAAAAGTAAGTATAGCTTAAATAGGTTAAAAAGAAGCTATCCTCTCTTTAAAGTTTATCTAGAAGATAAGACTCTTTAGAGAAGTTAAGAAACTTATTATTATATAGATAAGGAAATTCCTAAAGTTACTTATTATAGAGTTTCTTAATAAATTAATATTTAGGTTTACTATTTAAAATTAGAATTCTAATTAAAAAGAGTAAGACTTAGTAATAAACTTTATAAAGAAGAATTAGAATGCTTTATATAAAGATATAATTATTAATAGAACTAATAAAAAGATAGAACTCTTTATAGAAAACCCCCTTATAGATAGGATTATAAAGTTTAATATTATCCTAATTAATAAAGAGAATTATAAAGAACCTATTAGAGTCTTAAATAATAATATTATATTTAATATAGTAGTTAGTAAAAAGTAAAAAACTAATAAAGAACTAAAAGAGTTTAAATAAAGCTAGCCTATTCCTATAGTAATCCTTAGGATCCTTAAATAGATAAACCTAAAGGATTAAAAGATAGCTAAAGTAATTATAAAAAGTAGTTCTAAAGGTAATTCCTATTTATCCTTATTAATTAAGAATAAAGCTACTCTAAAGTAAAGAGTCTTAACTATAAAGATTAAAGTTATTATTCTTTAGATTATTATAAATAACTTAGAATTTAGATAATCTATAGTAAAGGAATTAATTAACCTTACTAATAGAGTTATAAAGACTATCTAAATAAACCTTAACTCTAACTATAAGATAAAATAATTAGAAAAGATTAAAATAAATATTATTAAGAAGTAAATTAACTTAAGCTTCTTTAATACTTATTTTAATAACTTATCTTAATAATATAATATTAACTTTATTATAATTAATTAGAAAGAATTACTTTTTAGTTCTTATAATAATTCCTACCTTACTCTAAAAGACTATTTAGTAATAAATTATAACTTAATAATAAAAGTCTCTTATAAAAAATAAGTTAGAAAACCTAATCTAAAAGTACTTAATAAGAAGGTTATATAAGTTAATTTAATCTTAATTTTATCTTAAGATATTAAAGTAATCTTATTATATTAAGATTTTCTAAAGCTATAAGTAAGACTTAAAAACCCTAATAATTATACTTAGAAAGCTATTATTAATATTAAAATAAAAAAGAATATTATCTTAAATAATATTATTAAGACTAATAAGCTTAATATTTAACCTATTAAGGCTAAGATTACTTCCTTCTTAAAAGATTATATTTTAATAATAAGGGTAATTAATATTAAAGTCTATTTAGGTAATATCTTTATTAACTAAAAGATATATATAGTTCTTATCTTTATAGTATTAATCCTCTTTATTTTAAGAATACCTTTTATTAAGAGTATAAAGATTACTTTTAACTATATAATTATTCCTAAAGAGATATTAATAAGCTATTAATTAGAAAGTATTAAGATTATATCCTTTATAATAAGAGGAATTAAATAGAAATACTTAATTACTACTTAAGAAGTATTAAGAAGAGAGTATTAAGCAATTAAGTTCCCTTTAAACTAGAAATAATAAATATTTATAATTTAGAGGAAAATAATATTAAGTATCTTATTAAATATATTAATAAAAAGATAGCCTAAAAAGTCTTTAAGATTATTCTTAAAGACTA
>WPDF01000042.1:0-71529 GCA_019137265.1 Neonectria coccinea | reverse complement strand
CGCCCACGGCGCACACGCCTCCTGCCTCCCAGCCTGGCACGGCGCCCTCGACGCCCCGGACACCGCCAACGGTTCGACCACCTTCGGCGACGGCTGCTGCCCGCTCGACGGCTGCGGCCACGCCTGCCTCCCCGGCAAGTACAGGGCCGAGACAACCACGGCCCGCTCCGACGAGCTCGGCCGCGCCGCCGTCGAGAAGACGCGCGCCCGCGAGGACCGCACCAACAACAGCAGCCGTCGCTCCAGCCCGCGCCCGGGCCTCGACCGCGCCGTCAAGAGCGACAGCAACGATATCCCGCAGAGCCGCGCCGTCGGCATGGCGCGTGAGGCGCTGAACAAGGGCGGCGGCGGCGGCATCCTGAGCTCCAGCCCCGGTCGGTCTCTCGTCACCGGGGAGCGGGAGAGGCGCAAGAGCGTCAAGTTTGCGGGGCCTGAGAAGTGAAGACCATTTTTTGCACGATTTGTTTGTTTGCTTTGTGGGAGATATACGCACGGCGTACGGTTGGATCTTTGTCATTTTTCACGTGTACGGGTAGGATACCTTGACTATAGAAACCAATATTGAGCATAATACGGGGATCGTTTTGATACCCCGAGACATTAGTCTAAGTTCACGATTTGTAACTTTGCCTATGGTTGTGTGATTAATACAATATGATGCAATGAAGGTAATATTGGTCTCCCATGGACTACTCCACCATTCTCATCTCAAAATAGAACATCTAAGTAACGCTGATCAACCCAGTGCGAAAACGCCCTGCCACGCTTTTTTCATTTGGAAACATTCTCTCTCAATCCCTTGGTTCTGAGGGTGAACTTGGTATCGCCTTCGTCAAACGGCAGTGACACGACATCTGCAAGGCTCTCCACCACATTATCCGGCGTCGCGTCACCATTGCTCTTCATAAGTTTCCTAAGCGCATCGCCGTGCTGGCTCATCATCTCACTGTCAACACTGCCGCGTCGACTCCCGGTGGTGCTACTGCCGTCTCCATCAACTTGGGTAGACATGGTCGACATCCTGCCCTTGAGTCGGCCGGCCCAAAGACCTCGAACGCCGCCCTTTTTGCGCTCGGGGACATCTTCTGTCCCGGCGCTGCAGACGTAGAGCAAGTACTTGAGGTTGGGGAGGGAGTGTCGGATGTCGACGACCTTGAGGCCTTGGGATGAGCAGAGGGCTTCAATGTCCTTGTTCAGGAGGAACCAGCCGTATTCGAAACGCCACTGGCCGACCGTGGACCCTCCTCGGGGGAGATAAAGTGGAAACTCCCGTCGTGAGACCGTCTTTTCGGAGAGCTGGGAGATGTCGTCGCGAACATATGAGCGGGACCCGAACGCATCAATGGGATACGGCAGGGGGTGTGCGAGATAAAATTGCAGGTGGCGTGTTAAAAGAGACACGAAGCCCAGGCTAGCGGAAAGAACATCCTCGGGTATTTGTCTCGCGGTGACCGCATCGTAGGTCGAGTTTGGAAGGGGAATGTTGCAGATTTGAAACGACAAAGGTGGAGCGTTGGGTATCGGCGTGATGGGGAAGATATCAGCGAGATCAGAGCATATGCGGCGGCGTTGCCCCCGGATCTGCTGCTCGGTCGACTCGACAAGCTTCTTTGATGCCTGTAACTGTTCCTGGTTGTTCGCAATATCCTCCTCCGCCTTGGCCTGAATTGCTCTCCCGTCGGCAATGGCTGCTCGTCGGCTCCTCAGCGATTCTCGCAGATCGTCTCGATGCTTCTCAGCAAGTCGGTTCGCTCGTCGCTGCGCCGTGACGTGTCTCTCGGCCAAGGTGACAGCCTGCTCGGCAGTTTGCGAGTTATTCGCGGGCCTCTGCTCCAGGATCTGATTGATCTCAGCCATAATGCGTTGCTGGGTTTCCATGGCGTCCTCGATGGAGCTCTCGAGGTTGGCCAGCTTCATGAGTGCATTGTACGACGAGCTTGCGATTTTGGGCGCTTGCTTGGGTTCGGATATTCGGTTGGGGAAGTCGAGAGAGTAAATTCCATCCTCGAGGTGGAAGACGAGAGCGTTCGGGGGGAATCCCCTATCCATGAGGGTGCCGATGAAGTTGAGACGTCGCAGGTCGATGAACTCTTCCAGCAGAAAAAGCCAAGAATCGTGTTTCGGTCGCTTCGCCCACAGGCGGAGGGTCAAGATGCATGATCTCGAAATGGCGGGTTCGGAGTCACCTAGATTGAAGAACTGGAAGTTAAAGTTCTTGGGATGCGGTTAGATTACGGCGCGAGCCAGGGCTTGTGTCGCATGTTTGCTTACTGCCGACCTCTCCCGGACCTCGCTCACGTAGACGGGCTCGGCGCACCCGTTGACGTGTAGCGTGTAGAAGACATCTCCGACCACATCGTCGACCAGGGCCTCGAGCTTCTTCTGCCTAGCGACGGGGTTGGCGTGCGCCAGACTCAGGCTCGTCCTGCGGACATTCTGCGGGCGCACGGGATCGGGGAGCAGACTGGCGTTCCTGAGGTTCTCGGACGATCGCGACGGGTGCAATTGGGACGACTCCCTCAGAACCTGGAGCTTCTTAGGGCTGCGGTTGACATCGACGTCGTCGGTGGTGCGCAGGTTGGCGGGCGCAAAGGACAGGTTGCGCAGCCAGACGCCGCGGAGGTGTCGCAGCTTGCGGTTCTGGGCGAGGAGACGCGGGCGACGAGGTTCGGCGAGGGACGACGACATGGCGTGGGCATGCTGCACCGGGGGGGCAGCTGAAGACTATAACATTGAAGGAGGAGCTATTGGACGTTGAGGTGTTTGGTGTTTGGTGTTGGAGAGCAAGAGAAGAACACGGTGCAGAAAAGCAATGTAGACGGAGAGGGGCGGCGTCGTCATGGCAAGCTCCGAGCTTGAGCTAAGGTCCAGTGAGGTCACGCTGCACAGCGACTGCAGGCCTACATAGTAATAAACCGCGATAGTTGCATCCCCGTTTTAGTGATAACTGCCCGGGGGACTCTGTCTCCCAACTACTCTTTCTCATTCACACGATAACGTCAATTTCTTAGAAATACGGCATGTCCTTGAGTTAAAGTAATTATACGCGCATTTGTTTTTGTTTGGGTTCGCCTACTCTCCCATTGTGCACGTGCTACTACCCTACAACTTCAGATCCTCGAGGTTCTCCGTCTGCTTGAAGAGGTTCACCAGTGGCAGGAACAGTTTCTCTCCTTCGCCCTCTGACTCCGAATGGAAAATCTGCTTCAGATCCTCCCACGTCTTCCAGTGCCATCCCTCACACTTTTGCGGCTCCAGCACCTGGGGTTCGGCCGCCTTGTCCTCCATCTCGCAGAGCACAAACAACGTGATGTAGTGCTTCCCAGCCTCCACAAAGACATCGTTTGTCACGGCGACAATCTTGACAGCGTGGACCTTGAGGCCCGTCTCTTCCAGCACCTCCCGCTCGGCGCACACCAAAAGGCTCTCGCCGTGGTCCAGATGACCGCCCGGCAATTGCCAAGTTCCTATTTCCGTTAGCGACACATTCTTCAGCGATTAAGATAGAGTTGAGGGGTGGAAATTACCTGCACCGTGACTCCCCATGCGCTTCCCCGTGACAAATTTGCCATCCGGGCCGTAAATGATGGCGGAGACACCAACTCGAGGATGAGGCAATTCCGAAGCCATTGTATGTACGAGCGTGTGTTTTCTTTTGCGATTTCTTTTGTTTGGGGTTTTCTTTTCAGATGCGAGGTTAGCTTCGGGGACAGTTTGGGGAGTGATATATATGTCGGGAACGAGAGTGAATCACAACTTTAAGTATTTATCGACAAGGCCGCTGGCTGACTCATTCGAGGCTATGTTAGGCGTTCCCAACACAGCCCACAGCACCGATGGCCGTCCTTTTTCTACTTACACAAGCGACATTCGAACATTCGACCTTGCGAGGACAAAGGTCGCAAAGTCACGCACACGAAATGAATCACATGGGAACATAAGTTCACCTCCATCAAGGCGTGATCAACCACAAAGACGCACTCATTAAAGTGCGAAGGATTTCACTTTGCCGGACCCTCCGAGTAGACAAACAAATATCCAATTTCTCAAGACAACGCCACTTCAGAAGAATCGACATGGCAATCGGAGTGCCCGGCCAGTGACGTACCTCATCAAACTCGACGGTCCGCTTTCGACTGTCGACAGCGTGATGACGGCTGGGTGCTTGAGCACTGCGCCCAAGCTCCTGCAGGGCACTGACAGCTCGGGCTGTTCAGCAGCCTTCTGCGCGATTGATGCGGCCACTAAAGCAAACATCGCGACGTCCGTAAGCTTCAGTGACTTTCAGCCTACCTTCATTCGCTACTCCAAAGCCTCCAAGGACCTGTCGCCAATCTCACGGGCTCCAACACTCGGTATCGACTCAATTATGCCCCAACATCGCTGCAACAGAGCCTCGTCAACGCCATCGCCATCACAAGACCAGTTCCCGGTTTGGTACTTCTTCTACGGAACACTCGCAGACGGCGATGTTCTTGCACGTGTCTTCGGCGACGAGCAATAACAACAACCACCGGCTTATGATTATCGGAGTGCTTCTGTCCGCGGCGGAGTACTCAAGACATGGGGCGGTCGCTACCAGGCGCTCTTGGACGACCCAGGTGGTGGGTGTGTGGCGGGCAGTGCACTTCTGCTTGTGGATGAGAACCAGGAGGATGCGTTGAGGGTATATGAGACTGATCAATACGAGGTGGTCCGGTGTACTATCGAGATGGACGATGGTTTGGTGGAGGGTCTGACGTTTAGATTTGTGGGCGAAACAGACCGATTAATAGCATGTGAGCATCAGGAGCGCCGTTTCTTGAACCTACGCTTACTATATTATTAATGCCCATCGAAAAAACATTACCATACTAAGTTGTGAGACTATATATATCAACCTAGTGAAACTAATTAGTTTTAAAAGTAATGCTCCCTATGCGCGAGTCATCATCGTGGAGTTTACTAGGGTCTTACGATCTAAAGGAGGCAGCCATATTAGGACGGGAGAGGAGCCATGCAGTCTCGGGATCTCGTACAAGGCCATTGGAAATGAACTGCAGCGAAGGTAGTACCGCAGGTTTAAAGACCGACTAAGGAGTATCGCAAAAGCTTGGCGTCAAGAAGCTATCTAGTCCAAGTACTCTAAGGCTAATCCTATCCCTAAATACTGTCGCTTATAATATCTAACCCTGACCAACACAAACTACCCTCTGACCCTCATCCTTATGTATTAATCGAATTCCCGGATCTTAGGTTACTAAGTGTTAGACTCCTACTTGGTGGATATTTATCTTTGCCTAACGTTGCTATGAGACCTTAGATACTTGTTGTCTACATAGCAAATGTAGCGTGCCCCTAATAATATTGCTCGTTTCGGCCAGCTATGGACATATTCTTTTCCATGTACTCGTTCCTTTTCAACAAGATCGGAAGTGGAAAGTAACCCTAAAGAACTGCGTTAAGAACAGACATGGCCACAACAGTCATCTTTCCAGAACCGATTAGGTTCCTTGCTCTCATGCAACGAGATATTCTCACAGTCGTAAGTCTGACCCTGGATCTCTTTAACTCGTTCATTGAGCCAGACATGTTGAATTCCTTCCAGACGGCGATATGCAGGACCTGTCTCAATAGCCGGGATTTCCTGTCTTGGAAAACGGTAGGATTGATTGGTTTGACCGGAAAATGGGACCGGAAAATTCCCCGATGACCCCACTTTTGAATACGAGGACAGTGTTTTAAATGAGGCTCTGATGTTGAAAGTGCTGGACCGGGAACTTGTGTTCATATTCTTCTCCCTGAACTCGTCATTCTACCAGACCTTATCTCAAAGTCCTCAACGCAATCATGTCCCTTATCATTCATCACCTCCACGTCTCTCAGTCGGAGCGAATTCCCTGGCTATGCGAAGAGCTGGGCATCGACTATGAGCTCAGAACATACCAGCGAGCTCCTCTCTTAGCCCCGCCCGAGTACAAAGCCTTGCACCCTATGGGCGCCGCACCCGTGATCCAGGACGGCGACCTGACCCTCGCTGAGAGCTGCGCGTGTATCGAATACATATGTCACAAACACGGCGGCGGCAAGCTATTCCTAGGCGTCACCGACCCGGCCTACGCCGACTTTCTCTACTGGTGGCACTGGGCCGACGGTACCTTTCAACCCGCAGTGGGCCGACTCATGATGGCACAGTCGGATGGATCGGGTAGCGAGAGCGTCCTGGTGACGGTTGCAAAAGACCGGTTCAGGAGAGCGTTGGAGGCGCTGGACCAGAGGCTGCGCGACAACGAGTGGCTCGCGGGGAGCGAGTTTACGGTAGCGGATGTGATGGTTGTGTTTTCGCTGACAACCATGCGGTACTTTTCACCGTACAGTCTGCAAGAGTACGACAATAATCTGAAGTACCTTCAGCGTATCGGCAAGAGGGAGGCGTATCAGAAGGCAATGAGAAAGTCTGACCCTCAGATGGAATTGGTTTTGGGACCTGAGCCACCGAAATAGAGGGCATAGATACAAAACGATGACAGGGCATTGATGAATTCATGTCGTTAAAATAGAGTAAAACTACCTCATCTTCTGAAAAGTAAACAAACGACGCCTTCTGCTCATAATGCTATTTCTCGATTGCATGTACAATGATAGTCGTTGAAGCCTTAGACGGTCCCGCTCGGCCCAACTCCTTCGATGAACTCCTGCTCCCGCTCCAAGATCTCCCGCTCAGCCTTGGTCCGACCTTCCTTGGGCAAATACTTTAGAATCACCGGGATGAGGGCTGCAAGTAAGGTACCAAAGCCCGTAAACGCGCCAGTGGTAGCGAAACCCTTGATGAAGTCGGGCCCGTCAGACGCAGGCCAAAGACGACTTCCATACACGGCAGAAAGGTTACCGATGGAGTTGACGAGGGCCACGACGACAGCCCGCTTTTCGGCAGGCAGGGAGATAACCTCCGAGGTCCAGTTCAGAGTCAGAGGGAGAGCCGTGTAGAGACCAGCGATGTAGAAGCACAGCATGGCGTATAGAACCTTGGAGTTGCTGACGGCAATGCACACGAGGGTACAGACGAAGCTAAGACCCAAACACCCGGTGATGTGCCATTGTCGGTCGCCAGTGCGGTCAGCCGTGTAGGACAGCACGATAAGGAAGACGGCGCCAACCATCCAAATCGGGATCGTCATGTACTGGGCGTGGACAGAGGTGTAACCCATCGACTTGACGATTGTCGGGATGAAGTAGGAGATGATGCACGAGCCGAGATCCATGACGAAGAGAACGATGAAGAGGTACGTTCTGGCATCCGCCAAGGCCGCCTTGAGAGACTGCCAGTGCGTGAGGTGGATGCCGTGTCTGGTAGCACTCGTGTTGCGGTCGTGAATCATGCGCACAACCGCCAACTGACGCTCCTCAACCGAGAGACGCTTGGAGCTTTCGGGGAAGTCGAGGAGGACGAACTTGAGAGCAATGGCCACTGCGACGGTGCAGCAGCCTTCAATCAGGTACAGCCACCGCCACCCGCGAATGCCTCGGACGCCTTCCATGTTTCCCGTGATTGCACCCGCAAGCAACCCGCTCAGGGCGCCAGAGCACACCGACGCAGTGAAGAAGATGGAGAATCGTTTTCCTATTTGCCAATGCTAGGGCTTGTCCTAGTTGATGAACACGGGGGCTCAGAGCGTACCAATCTCGGCCTTCTTGTACCAACATGTCATCAGGTACAGGACGCCAGGGAAAAAGCCAGCCTCGATCGCACCGAGGAAGAACCGCAGCGCCAACATGCCCTTGTAGTTGTGAACCACGGACATCACAGCGCAAATGGCGCCCCAGACGATCATGATGCCGGGAAGGTACAGAGACGGCCGCGATCTGGTGAGAATCATGTTGGACGGGACTTCACAAATCAGGTAGCCGATGAAGAAGATGGAAAGCAGCATGGCATATTCTGGATTTCAGGTCATCAGTAATTGTGCTTGGTATTTCGACGTGGGGAGTTGGGAGGATCGAGTACTCACGGTCATCAGTAAGTTTGAGGTCCACATCCATCCCAGCCACTTTGGCATTGCCCTGTGAAACGAATTAGGCACAGATCCCGCCATAAGATGATGTTGACCCACGATGTTTTGGCGATCGATATATGCTAAAATGTACATGAACCACAATGCGGGCATCATAATCATGTCCATCTTGCGCACCAAGCGCTTCTCGGCGTCGGGACCGGGCTCGTAGTCGGCGAGGGCACGCTCGAGCTCAAGATCATGTTCCGAAACATGGATGTCCTTGACGGTGCCATCTGCCACGTCTGTGGCCTTGGCATCCGCCTCGACGGGTTTGAAGTCGGACATGTTTTCAGGAACCGTGGCCCGGTATTGAGAATAATAGCGTGAGAGTCTGTGGGTTGTTAGGTCCGTTAGGGGAACTACCGTTGCAAGGAGACGTCTACTTATATGTCCGGAAAAAACATGGTTCAAGAGCTTATCTGATTCAGACTTCTTAACAGTGAGCGAGGGGCAATTCTAGCTTGTAGGTCCTTATCTGGCTACCTAACAACAGTGGTTGAGTGGGTGAGAGACTACGAAGTAGGGGTGCATTGATACGGTCAACGGCCAAATCGTCACAGGCCCGATTGATTCTCCACATGTTCCCCCCGCATTTTCCTTTATCACTTGCTTTACTGGAAAAGGACACCCCCGCTCCCTGAGCATGGCAAAGATAGCGTACCTAGTATCAGTGCCGGGAAGTCGATGCTGAACCCGGTAAGTTGATGCTGGGCTTTGAGGGGGATCAGCTCTCACACCGGGCCGGTCGCTTGGTTCTATGGCTGGCGGCTCGGCTGAGTCTTGGCCACCAGCATCGACCGGCCTGGGACCTCACAGCCCGGACCGAGCGTCAGAATGCCGGTACGCTTCTTTAAATCTTACCGGGGGCGACTTGTTGTGGGAGCCATGAGAAGAGAGTCTGTTCGTTTTCAAGAGGCACTACATGCGGAGTATTGTTCACGTATACGACCATGTATCGATTTGCTAAGAACCCATCTTGAACTGCTACTGTAGCCGTGGACCGATTCAGTCTTAGATCAATTAGGAAACCCATTCCTATCAATTCAAGTCTACAATAATGGTCCTAGTAGGCCGTGGAAGGGGATTTAGGAAACTGGAAGTCTTAGGTCTGCCGGCAGAGTGTGGGAAGCGGGCGATTGTCTGTTCCGCTGTATTGGCTCAGTTCATACGCTTCAATCATCGCTTCCGACTGGAAAGATGTTTCTTCTCTGAGCTCAGTAGCAAAATGTGTGTACAACTACTGCGTTTCGATTTATAAATTCTGGCGGCTTTGGCTTGCACCTCGAGATTGACCGGGATTGCCATTGCTGATGGTGCATAGATAATCTTCTCAACTACTAAGCATACGTATTCGAAGATGCCGCGTACTGATTGACTCAAACTCCAGACGTTATCTTCCTTTCGCGCTGAATTTAGCGTGGGCCTATCTTAAAGGCACTTCTAATAGTCATTAGTCATGATTTTATGTTATGCTACTAAGACTAATCGCTTTAGGGTTTCCAAATGAGGTTTCGCTGAGTGTAGCATTCCCATGTTTGTAGGATAAGAAGTGGCTTGTGATCCTTTGTTCGGTGCGGGAATTTATATTCGGACATCTGCGTTTCTTGTTTTCGTAGAGATTATTGAAAGGGATGATTGGCATAAAAAGCGTAGGACTGAGCCGGCACCATAATGCTGGCGTACATCCATGCCTTTTTCTAACTATGATACTCAGCACTCAAGAAAAGTTCCCGTTAATCAAGGCCCGTTTGGCTCGTTTTAATGACACCACTGCATTCTGCCTGAACGGCCTTAATGACTGAATTTCCGCCACCTTGGCCTCACCGGACCGGGACACCGAGCTCACCTAAGATGCAATGAAGCGAACTTCTATGCCCGGTGACGCAATAGGGAGTATGGGGAATCCTGGCGCCACGTAGCGCAAGGTCACGACCCCATAAGTCCTGGCTTGCAATCAAACGTTCAATCGGACGAGAAATAGCTGGTCTCTTTCCTTGGGAGTTCTGAGATCACACAGCACTGCTCGAACCCGGGCATCAACGAACCCATTGATACTGGAGCTGGCTAAATGGACTTAACGGGATCGTTTTGCGGAATTACTCATACAGTCGTTTAAATTACCATCAGGTTGGGACACCGACGTTGAACACCACGATGAGATGATTCAACACCTTGATGCTAGAGGGAACACCGGTCCATCACTTAGTCTAGCCCGTCGGATCTAGTCGGCACACCACCGGCTCCTACCTGGCAATGTCGAGCAGAACCCGGGACTCCGGGGGCCCCAACCGTTCGCGCCTTGCGGAACCTTGAGCAGAGCGGGGGAACCGGCTAGATAGCATTTGCGGGGCGTTCCAGTATTCACGCCTGGAATAATTCACTACCTCATTCTACTGTATAAAGATTGTACTAAGCCAGGATTCCATCGAGATATCACGCTGTAAACCTCCCACACCTTCAGAACCACCCTGGTTGAGAAACGACGAAAGCTGCATCAGTACGCCATGTCTACCTCCAACAAGCATGTCGTCTTCGACGTGGTTGGCACCTGTGTCTCATATGATGCCATTTTCGATGCTCTCGACACACGTCTGGGCGACCGGCTTCGTGCTGAGTGCATCAAGCCCAAGCTATTAGGATACACATGGTTCGAGGCTGCCGAGCGCGAATACACGTACCTGAGCATTTCTGGCCGATACATCCGCTTCTATGATGTTTTCCGCAGCCTCTTCTACCGCATGCTGTGGATGGCTGGCATCGAGGAGCCGCGCGAGTTCGCAACGGACGACGACCTGACGTACATCCTGGAACAGTTCATGCACCTCGACGCCCGGCCGGGCGTTGCCGAGTGCTTCCAGATCCTGCGCGATGCCGGTTTCACCTGCTGGGCGTTTACGGCTGGCGACGTGAACCGAGTCAGCGGCTACTTCACGCGCAACAACATCGACATGCCGGCGGAGAACTTCATGTCGTGCGACACGCTGGGTATCGGCAAGCCGGCGCCGGAGTCCTACCAGCCGCTTCTGACGCGTTTCGCCTGCGAGGAAGCGTGGTTTGCCGCCGCCCATATGTGGGATGTGTCCGCCGCCAAGGCAACCGGGTAGGTTTCATCGCCGCCACTGTCTTGCTTGCACTATTCTAACTTGGGGCTGTTGTGCTTAGGTTCAAGGGTGCGTATTGCACGGTATGGGAGAAAGAGCCCTGTACTGATCTGTTTGGTGCAATGGATGTCATGGCGGATACATTTCCGGACATGGCGCGTAAGATTGTGGCAGCATCCGAGGCAGCTAAGCCTACAGTTGTATAGAGCTTATCTAGAAATAAGTACAAATAAATGTGATGGGCCTCTTGCACAAGTATTGTGCGGACGTTACGTTGCTTGCCGTGTATTTAGCGGGTACACCAAGACTATTATGGTCTGCCGATCCTCAACCAGCGATAAGGCTCCTTGGCTAACAGGTTTCCAATCTTGGCGTAGTTAATGAATGTTGAGAAAGGCAAATATCAACGGAGGCAAGTGTGCTATTTCCACGGCACTGTTTCCCTCCTTTAGCTGAACACATGACAACATTTTTGTAGTTGCAACCTAACTGGCTGGTGACGGCTAGCTGCCAGAAGAGAATCGACCTGCGATTGCCACAGACACTCGATACTGAGTATGCGGGGTTGACCCCTGATAGTTTGGCTTGTATCGGTGTCGGTGATAAGTCACTGGGGCTACTTTTAGCCCCCGGTCGTCATGTCGTAGGACCGGGCAAGTTGCCGGTCTCGGTGAGGAGTGGTGATCTCAACCGTCGGCTTCAGACAGGCTGGTCAACATTTGTGCCGGTCCATTGTTCTCGTGGTTATGATTCTGGGGTAAGCCTGAGTCAATCTGTCTTCCAGCCGGCCCCTCTTGCTCTGTTGCACGTTTGTAATCTGTATCCAACCCGATCATTCACCCGGAGCTCCTCACCATACCGGAATCTGGCACTCACATGCCCGAAGCGGGTCCGGAGGTGGTCTGCGCTCTTCCTTATCTCCAAGTCCGACTCAAACAGGACTCAAATATCGAGTATATGAGACCACTGCGTGAGAGCAATCAGAAGAGTGGTTATCACGTTCGTCTGGCCTGATTTTGGTTATCATTGCACGTTTGTCGCTCGGTATCAACCATTGTTGGATGGCCAACGAAAGTGCGGTGTCATGTCCACATCCAGCCAACAAGACCATAGCCCGGTGCGTAATCCTGTTCCTTCATTTTGGAACGCGGAATCGCGTCCTCTTGATGATTATCGTAGCACAACGGAGCTACCTTCGGTAGCCGACGTCGTCATCGTGGGAGCTGGCTTTGCCGGGGTTGAAACAGCATACCACATACTCAAAGACAACCCCAACCCCCCCTCGATCGTCTTGCTCGAGGCTAGAAAGGTATGCTCTGGGGCAACAGGTCGGAACGGAGGCCACGTGAAGCCCGACGCATACTTCAACGTCCCAAAGTATACCAAGTTGTACGGCACCGCTGCTGCCGCGGAACTCGCCGCCTTCGAGGCATCCCATGTTCTTGCGCTCGAGACCCTTGTGGAGAGTGAGAATCTTGACTGCGATTTTCATCTTACAAGGGCTGTTGATGTGTATCTGGACGCGGACCACGCGAGAAAAACGGAGGCATCCTATAAGGCACTAGTTAAGGCGGGCACTGTCGATTTACGGGATGTCGCCTTCGTTCCAAAAAAGGACGCCGAAAGAGTAAGTAGCCTGGGGAGTTGGTCCTCCTGCAAGGTTCTGACAGTTATAGGTCTCTGGAATCAAGGGCGCGCAATGTTGTTTTTCTTTCACAGCGGCTCATTTATGGCCGTCAAAAATGGTTCACCAACTGTTGGAAAAGCTCCTCGGTAAGGGTTTGAGTCTACATGCCAATACTCCAGTATCAACAGTATCATCAGCGCCGGACAGCTCTGGGACTTGGATGGTCAACACTCCACGCGGAACCATTAAAGCTCGGAAGGTCGTCTTCGCCACCAATGGCTACACAGGTCAAGTTTTACCGGAATACCGCAATAGCATTGTTCCCACTCGCGGCATTTGCAGTCACATTGAGAGTCCCAAGCATCAGAATTCTCCTCATCTCGTCAACACCTATGGTATCCGTTTTGATGCCTTGAATAACGACTACCTCATCCCTCGCGCGAACGGCAGTATCGTGGTGGGCGGTGCAAGACAGCGGTTCTGGCCCAACAGAGATCGATGGTTTGGCAACGTCCGAGACGACGAGCTCGTCGAAGAGGCTGTGTCGTACTTTGATGGCTACATGCAGCGGCTTTTCCGAGGATGGGAAACCAGTGAAGCCAAGGTCAAGGAGATCTGGACCGGTAGTAAGATAAGACCAATTCCGTGCACTTGAATGTTGAGCATTAACGTCGGTTAGTCATGGGTTATAGTTCCGACTTCATGCCGCATATCGGCGAAGTACCGGATAAGCCAGGGCAGTTCATCATTGCCGGTTTCTCTGGCCATGGTATGCCCGAGATCCTCTTGTCAAGCAAGGGTGTTGCAGGTATGGTACGTGACGGTATATCCTTTGAGAAGTCTGGACTTCCACGAATTTTCAAGACGAGCAAGAGCAGGATATCTTCCAAGACTAGCTTGCTGGAGGAGTCAATGGAAGAAGTATGGTCTGGTAATGCTAAGCCTAAGTTACGAGACCCTGATGCCGCCGGCCATGCGACGTCCTAGCGGTAGGCAAAGCTGTCAACTGCTTCAACCGGAACAATGATAATCCACAAGGGCTTTTGCCTACGGCGCTTTCTGCCTGCGGCGCCATTAGCCTGCAGCGCTTCATTTGAATGTGATTATACCCTCCGGGGGTCCTCCGGAGGCCCTCCGGGGGCCCTCCGGGGGCGACTACATCGAGCCCTTCTCACTACGCTCAGGTTGTATTAGAAGGAGGTACGTATCTAATGGTACGTACATATAGGGCGAATCCGTTTAAGCTCGGCTAATAGCCGAATGTAGCGTATATTTAAGCTAATAGCCGAATGGTATTTTCTTAGTGTAAACCTTATATACCTTATTTTAAAGAGGTAAAGCTAGAAGCTATAGCCCCTTTTACTATATAAGTAATTATATTATACTATATAGCTTTACCTAATAATGCTTTAGCTAGCCTTTACTAAATAGATAGCTTATTAAAGCTAAAAGGTAGAGAGTATAATAGTAATAGATAGTTAGTAGTAATAGCGCTATAAACTTAAAGGTAGGGATTATAATATTATAAGATTAATCTTTAAAGTCCTTATAATACTAATAAAACGCTTTAATTTATAGGCGCTTTTAGCGCTTTATATATATTTAGCCCTTAGCTTATTATTCCTTCGTTAGTACCTATTTAGTATATAATAGGATTTCCCCCTTTCTAATAACCTATCCTAAGGCGTTAGTTATATTAATAGAGCTTTAGAAAGTTCTTACTTTAACCTTAGCTTAATTCCTAATCTAGTAATAAGCTAGTCTCTTATTAGCTTATTATAAGCTTTATATAATAGGCTAGCCCTTAGGCAGCTATAGAAAGATACTAAAATAAGGTTATTACTAAAGTTAAGAGAAGAAAGAAAGAAAGCTAAAAGCTTCTTACCTATCTAAGCTAAATATCTATCTACTACTAACTAATCCTATAGTAAGGCCTTATTATAGTTAGAAGATAACCTCCTTATCTAGCTTAAGCTAGAGTAAAGCTCTAGATTATAATATACCCTCCTTCTTTAGGAAGTTAACTAATAGGTGGTTTAGATTGCTTATACTACTACTCTATTATCCTTAATAGGCTTAGCTATATGCATAATGTATCTATTTAGTATAGTCTCCCTTCCTAAGGGAACTTAAGCACTTAAAGGAGCGCTTTTTTCTAAATATCTAATAGGGAATTCCTTTATAAAGGCTAGTTTTCTATTTATNNGAAATAGATTAGTAATAATACCTTACTACTTATATAGTATTCCTTACTATTTAGCTAGTTTATAACCTAGTTTAATTATATAGTCTTAATAGACTTAATTAGCTAGATTAGATTAGTTTAGCTATATATAACTTAGTTTAAATAGAGTCTTAGCTAATTAGCTATTAGAGTATAGTATAATATATAGATCCTAATTAATCTAGCTAGAAATTAGCTTAGTTTAAACCTATAGTATATTTAAATAGAATAATTATAATAGGCTAGCCCTTAAGTAGCTATAGAAAGGTGCTAGAATAAGGTTATTACTAAAGTTAAGAAAAGAAAGAAAAGAAGTTAGAAGCTTCCTACCTATCTAAGCTAAATACCTATCTACTACTAATTAATCCTATAGTAAGGCCTTATTATAATTAGAAGATAACCTTCTTATCTAGCTTAAGCTAGGGTAAAGCTCTAAACTATAATATACCCTCCTTCTTTAGGAAGTTAGCTAATAAGCAGTTTAGATCGCTTATACTATTACTCTATTATCCTTAATAGGCTTAGCTATATATATAATATATCTACTTAGTATAGTCTCTCTTCCTAAGAGAACTTAAGTACTTAAAGGAGCGCTTCTTTCTAAATATCTAATAGGGAATTCCTTTATAAAGGCTAGTTTTCTATTTATCCTTAGAAATAAGTTAGTAATAATACCTTACTACTTATATAGTATTCCTTACTATTTAGCTAGTTTATAACTTAGTCTAGTTATATAGCCTTAATAGACCTAATTAGCTAGATTAGGTTAGTTTAGCTATATATAACCTAGTTTAGATAGGGTCTTAGCTAATTAGCTATTAGAGTATAGTATAGTATATAAACCTTAACTAATCTAGCTAGAGATTAGCTTAGTTTAAACTTATAGTATACTTAAATAGAATAATATATATATTCTTAATTTTAGTTAATTTAAGCTTAATCCTAACGGCTAATAGATCTACTAACAGCTGAACCTACCCACTTAAAAACCCGGAGCTCTAATTATACTCACACTTGCGCAATAAGCCTACGCGCAACATATAGACACGTAACTAGCACGCAGCCGGCGTGCGCCCGCCCCGGTACTACCTTAGCGGGGTACTTTCCTTCTTCTTCCTCCCTTTTTTCCTTTTTTCTTCTCTTTTTCTTCCTTGCTCGATAGGAAGGGGGATAATTCCAGTCCTAGCATGAAGGACTATTTTACTCACGCACCGCGATAGCGCAAGGGACCCAATTTAGGTCCGCTACGGAAGCGATATAGGTTTTCATCCATTTTGGTTATTCTTATATCTTTATAGAGTAGAAGCACTATCTACCTTTTAGGTCTATAGCGTATAAATAAATAAATAAATAAATAAATAAATAAGCTTAATCCTAAATAGCCCTCTCTTTTATATACTTATTTAAAAGGGAATTAATCTCCCTAATTAAAGATTTCTTCCTCTTTAAGTATTAGTTTAATTACGCTTAAACTAGTACTAAACTATCCTTATAGCTTAAGGTAATTCTATTTAAAATATCTAATTTTATTATAGTAAAAATAATAATAGTATAGTTAGCTATATTTTATATTAACTAAATTAATCTATATTATATTATTAGATTAATATAAAGTATTATTATTAGTAGGGTTATTAGGTTAATAGTCTTTAAAGACTCTATTAAATCCCTTTAGTAAAGTAGTAAAGAAGGTATATTTATTAAGCTACTCTTTACGATTAAGTTATTTCTTAATAAATAGCTATAATCTAGTTATAAGGATAAGTACCTTATAGTTATTAGGCTATTAAGTTATACTTACTTTAAAGAGTATAAATTCCTAGCGATTAATATAATTATAAGTACTCTCCTCCCTCTATTATTACTATATAATTAAGTAAAGACTAATATATTATTACTTATAGGGCTTACTAAATATACTCTTAATATAAATAAGAAATATATTAGGTTAGTTATTATAGTCTCTATTTTAAGATACCTTTATAATATATAGTAGAAATATACTCTTAAAGGTACTATTAAGCTATATATATATATAGAAGAATTATACTTAAGACTCTCTAATTATAGGTCTATTAATAGCGAATTTTATATATATTAAGATTAATTAGGAGGGAAGCTTATTTTAACTCTTAAGCTAGTTAGGTATAGGTAAAATTTAGCGGTAGGTATCTATTATAAAGATCTTACTCTTATAAGGGGTTTAGTATAAGAGGAACTTTAGTAAATATAATAGGCTAGCCCTTAAGTAGTTATAAAAAGGTATTAGAATAAGGTTATTACTAAAGTTAAGAGAGAAAGGAAGGAAGCTAAAAGCTTCTTATTTATCTAAGCTAAATACTTATTTACTATTAATTAATCCTATAGTAAGGCCTTATTATAGTTAAAAGATAACCTTTTTATCTAGCTTAAGTTAGGGTAAAGCCTTAAACTATAATATATTTACCTAAATATAGCTAACTCTTTATACTTACTTACTATTACTATTTATACTCTTATAGTTATACTATCTTTAGTAGTAAGTTCTCTTTTTCTTTATTAGATTATTACTACTTACTAACTTATATATAGCCCTTTAGGACTATTATTATCCTTACCTTACTAAAGGATTACCCTTATAATATTAAGTTACCTAAGGAGGTAAAGGATAAAAAGATAGAAAAGTAAGGAGTATATAAATAGAGTAAGTAATAATAGTATAGAGGCTATACCCTTATAGTAAGCTTAATTAATAAGTAGCTAAACCTCTTTACTTTTAACTTATTCTTTTACTATTTATTTACTAAGTCTAATATAATTAGTATATACTCTTTATAGTAGTTAATACCTTATAGTACTTATACTTTATATATTTTATCCTTTCTTTAGGTAATTAAATTAAATTATTTTTTATATTAACTTATTATTTAACTCCTTACTTATATACTATTATTAAGCCCTTATCTATAAAGTCCTTTATTAATACCTAGGAATTTATATTATAATTATAACCTTCCTACTTAATAAGATATTCCCTTTTACGCTTAAGATCTTAATATATAATAATATATTCTACCTTATAAGCTTTATTAGGGATAAAGGAATAACTTACTAGCTTAATAAGTACTTTATTATAGCTTATATAATGCTTAAGGCTTAATATATTAAAGATATTATATACTAATACTATTAAAGGAAGCTATAACTTAGCTATTAGCTTATAATCTTTAATTATCTTCTTAATTTAATAGGGCTTAATAAACTTCTTAGTAAGCTTATAGTTAGATTATTATAACCTAATATTCTTTATATTAATAAGAATTTAATCTCTAATTATAAAATTAGCTATACCTTACTTATAGTTATACTACTTTATATATTATTCTTAGCTCTTATATAATAGCTACTTAATCTTATTTTTTATCCTTTATATCTATTTAATCCTTTCTTTTATATCTTAATTTAGCTTATTAATTTTTAGGATTAAGTTTCTAAGGGTAAGTAAAGTATATCCTAATAGTACTTCTATAGGTAATACTTTAAGAGCTAAATAGACTAATATATTATATACAAATTAAGTAAGGTATAGCTTATCTACCTAATTAGTTTAGGCTTTATTACTAAAGGTCTATAAGTAATATTTAATTAGCTAATTTTATTTCTCTATTTAACTATTAGTCTAAAAGTAGAATATAATATTAAGTTACTATTTAGTCTTAAGGTAGGAGTAGAAAGTTTACTAAAAAGTACTTATAAAAATAGATCTATAATTAGATATAATTCCTTATAGTAAGCTAAAAAGTAAGAAGATTTTTTCTAAGTAAAGAGTAACTAGCTTATTACTTATTAGCTATTTATTTATTAGGAGGTAAATACTTATCTTTATTAGGTAGTTAATTACTATTAATATTATATTATAAGACTTATTACTCCTTTAGTATAGTAGGAGATTTATAATTATATCTATTAAGACTTCTAACTAAGGCTCTATTAGTATTAAGAGTGGTATAAGTTTATTATATAGTTAGTAGTACCTTACTTTTATCTTTTAGTATAGATTATAGGTTTTAATATAAACCTTAATATCTTTCTTTATCTTTAGCTAAAAGTAGTCTTATATAATATACTTAAGTATTTAAGTAACTCTTTAGTGCTTAATAGTTAGATTATTATAAAATACTAATAAAATCTTCTTTTAGAGGGGTTTTAGTATATAAATTTATCTTAAGTAGTAAAGTAACTAATTAGTATTAATACTCTATATATTACCCCTATATAAATTTACTATCTTTTAGATAGAGTATTCTTTCTTAATAATAAATATATCTAAATGTTAATATTCTAGGATAGCTTTACTTAATATACTTATTACCTATAAGTTTATAGTAATACCCCTTTAAATCTTAATATATCTTAAGGTTATATACTAAAGGTAGGCTATTTCCTTACTAAGGGAAATTACCCTCTTAGTAATAAGGTTAATTAAGTATAACTTAATCTAAATATATTTATTATTATTAGTAGGCTTATAGCCTAATAGGTTCTTTCTTACTATTATACTAATAGGATATAGCTCCTTTATAATATATTTATTAAATTATTTAAGAAAAATATCTAGTTATATTAACTAGCCCTTTTAGGTTTTCTCTTTATTATTAAAATTAGGTCTTTATAATAGGCTATTAGTAAGGTTCTTTTTCCCTAGCTTATAAGTAATATAGAAATTATATTATTATTATTATTTATATTATACTATTCTAATTAAATTTAGGTTATTTAGACCCCCTTCTATTATTAGGTAGAATATAGAAATTATATAATAGTAATTTATTAAGAGTGCTAGCTTACTTAGCTAATAACTTTATCTTACCTATAAAGTAACTATAATTTAGATAATTAGTAATAACTTCTATTATTATTACTATATAAGTAAGGTAGTATCTTTAAGTTTAAAAGGACTTAATAATTATTAGTATCTCTAAGTCTAGGGTTAAGTAATAAGTTTTAGCTCTTTAAAGCTTATATAATAAGTATATTACTAAATACTAATAATTAAGCTAGAGTTATAATAGTATTATACTAATCGTAAAGTTTAAAGTATTAATCTTAATCCTTAATAGGCATTTTAAGTTAAAATACACTAAGATTAATACTATTAGGAATATAGCCTATATCTTTATAAATACTTCCTTCTCCTTATTATTAAGCTAAAGGTTCTCTAGAGGGTTACCCTTTAGTTAGTCTATTAATAAACTAATAATCTTACTATAGTTTTTAATAAATTGCTTATAAAACCCTATAAAGCTAAGAAAGACCTAAATATTATATATATAATTAAGTAGTAATTAGTATATTACTATTAAGATATATATAGGCTCTATCTTAATCCTTATAATTAATATAATAAAGCTAAAGAAATTAACCTCTTCTATACTAAAAGTATACTTATTAATATTTATAAATAGTTTATACTACTTTAAGTATTTAAGGACTTATTAAATATACTTCTTATATTCTATAGGGTTAATACTAAAAATAAGGATATTATTAAGGTAGATAATATAGATATAATTAATTATACTATATAGAGTATTATTAATATACTCTTAGAAGGTAGTTAGAATATTAATTAGTTTAAATAGTATTATAATATACTTAAAGTGCTTATATTAATAATAAAATACTATTTTCTACTTATTGCCCTTATAGATATATAGCTAATAGTATATATTATAAAGATTAAGTTAGGTAAAGAGTTTAGCTCCTTAAAGTTAATCTAGGATTTTATTAATTAAGGGTAATAAGGTATAATCTTTTCTTATTATTTAGTTTAGTATATAATAATTAATATAGAGTTATAGTTTACTTTCTTTCTTAAGTATAAATAGGATTAAAGCTTTAATAGGGCTAATTAAATATTAAATCTATTTTTATCCTAAGGCTATATTAAGGTATTTATAGAGAACTTTTAGCTCCTTTTATATTAAGCTATAGATAGGTCCCTATAGGGGGTCTTTACTTAGTTTAGTCTTTATTATATAAGTATACCTATCTAAGGAAGGGAGTTAAGCTATAAGTTTAGTAGAGAAGACTACTATAAGGTTAGTATATATATTAAGGATTAGTATTTTTACTAGTTTATTATTATCCCCTAGTATAGTTAGGGGTTTATTATTAATTATAGGTAGTATCCTTAGTATAATTAGTAGTATTATTTAAGCACTTTATATACTTATTTAAATTTACTTTTAGGAAATAGCTAGTTCTAATTAATTAAGATTAAGAGAGTAAATCTAAGTTAATAATAAGAAGGAGATTTAAATATTAGCTTATTAGTACTAAAGGTATCCTAAAATAATATTAATTATATACTTAGTTACTATATAGCTAATATTCTAGCGCTTTATAACTCTCTAGTTATTAGTTATCTCTATTAGGATATAGATTATTTTATAGAAGTTTACTTAAGTCCTTTTAATAGCTAGGTCTAATTTACTAACTAGTATAGAGTATACTCTTCACTACTCTTCTAAGAGTATTTAAAGGTAGATTATAATAGTATTAAATCTAGGATTTAATAGTATATTCACTTTAGGCTACTAATAGTTTATTTAGTATTTTATTATCCTTTTAATTAGAGTTATAATAGTACTAGCTAGAAGAGACTATTAGCCTAAATCCTATTATCTATTAATAGTATAAAATAGCTATATCTTACTAATAATAGGGTTAGCTTTACTATATATATTATTAATATAGCTTATAGATTTATAAGGGTTAATATAAATAGTATAATTTAGGGCTTAATAGTCTCTAGAGTAATAGCTAACTTTATAATACTTAAAATAGGTAATACCTTAATAGAATATTAGGGTTATTATAAGGTTACTACTAATAGGTAGGATTTATAGTAAAGTAATACTAAATAGGCTAATAGTAAGTATTATAAGAGTGGTTAAATATAGGTTATTACTATAGGGTTAATATCTTTACGAATTAAGAGTTAAGAATATCCTTAGGAGTAATTTAGCCTATATACTTATGCTCTCTATTACTTACTAGCTAGCTAGGAAGCTTTAGCTAACTATCTATATATATAAGCATTTAGTTAGATACTAAAGGAATTAAGAGACTTAGTATTTTAAAGGAAGCTCTTTAAGTAGCTTAGATTTAACTTTAATATAAGCCCTTAAGAAGTCCTAAAAAGACTAATTATTACCTTAGTATATATATTTAAGCTACTTAATAGTAATAAGATAGTAAGTATTTAGATTATTAATACTAGCCTTAAGCTAGCTTAAAAAGCCTAATTAAGTAACTTAAGAGTAATTATTATAAATATTATAGCTTATATATTAATTCTATTAAAGCTATATATTATCTTTAAAGTAACTATTAGTATATAATACCTTTTATAATTTATTATAAAAGTTATATAATTATAAATAAAAAGCTATTTATAGGGTATTCTAAAAGCTTTATAGCTCTATTTAGTTAATTCCCTTATAAATAAGTACTTTAATTATTAGCCTTAACTAGCTATTATTATTATTATAAGATTACTTCTAAAGCTTTATATTCTTATTAATAATTAATAAATACTTTATTATTACTATATTATATTTAGTATTATTAATAGTTTTACCCCTTTTAAGTACTATAAAGAGAGTATACTTATATTAAAGGAAGTATATATTATATTATTCCTTAAGGTAAGCATTTAGTTTAGTACCTATAAGGTTATTAATACCTAAGGGTATAACTATTTATAATTAAGTACCCCTAGCGGTATTAAGAAGGGTTAAATATAAAGGGGATTTAGAAGATATATTTATTTCTACTAAGCTTCTAAGCGTAATATATATAAGAGAGATTAATCTATTAGAGCTAAAAGGTAAGGAGTATAATAGTAATAGATAATTAATAGTAATAGTACTATAAACTTAAAGGTAGAGGTTATAATATTATAAGATTAATCTCTAAAGTCCTTATAATACTAATAAAATGCCCTAATTTATAAGCGCTTCTAGCGCTTTATATATATTTAACCCTTAGCTTACTATTCCTTCGCTAGTGCCTATTTAGCATATAATATAGCTAATCTATTTAACTATAACCTTAACCTATTAGTATATTATAACATATTGCCCCACCTCGTATAGTGTCTACTTCCCACACCCAGAATAAAATAAGTAGCATAGAATCTAGACTAACAATTAATTATTATAAAAGCGGGAGTGGGATCGCAACGAAGTCCAAGCCGATTCGGCAGCCAGGAACTCGGTTCGTTTCATATAAGATGTTTGAATCCAGATCAACTAAGCAGTTGAGCCTTCCAATATGTTCCCAAGGCGCAGGTCGTTGTAGAAAGGGCTCTGCAATAGCGGTTTAAATGGTATGGATGCAGGTTCAATTCGGGAGGTAAGTTGGCTGAACTGCATGGATCCAACGTTGCAATGAGGGATAAACACACGCCTAATTAAAACCTCAGTCCGCAGGCTAAGACGCCGCACCTTTGCGTCTACACATGTTATGTACTAGTGGCGGATCTAACATACGATGAGTCTGTGGTGTTGGTCCCTAACCCTAAGACCTGGTCCAAAAAGTTTGCTTGACCAATGCGATTGACTCTCACTGCTGCCTGGCATCTTTCCCAAGATTATTTGGGTTCTGCTTCTCAACGGAGCATTTTTGACGCCCTCTCCCGCCGTACCGTGCACTTACCGGTATTTGAGACACGTCTTATGGGACTTGGATCCCTGCCGGGACTGGTCAGCAATTCTGAAGCGGACTCATCGGTGGGAGCACGAGTTGTTCCCATCTGTCGTAAATCTGTGAATGGAGTTGATCAGCGATGATGAGAAGGTAGGGGGTTATGGCAAGACATGTATTGATCTCCGGTCTTCTCGAGAGACGGCCAAGCCCTTAACATATAATTAATCGGCGAGTAAAAGCCGGAATGGTAGGTCCTCGATAGTCCTTGTTTCATCACCGATGCCTCCATTAGCATATCACAATAGAATACATCACAAATCTAGCCATAAGCACATTCAATTTCTATCCTGGGATGTTATATACTCTCTTGAGGCGCATCATTGACCCACTTGATCCTTCCAGTCACAAGTCCCTTCTCTGGCACAAAATCGAGAACGATCCCTTTCTTCACAATCGGAGAAGCAAGCATTCTGAACAGCAACATGTCACCTCCAAGATATGGCCCCACGCAATCGACAGCCTTGTACAATCCATTATGCCAAGCTGTGATGCGTGTATACAAGCTCGAAAGCCGCATGCTGTTCTGGGCCATCCATTCCGTCTTCTTCTTGTACTCTGCAAATGCCTCTTCTAGGGTCTTGGTATCGGGAACCGAGTTGCCTTCCAATAGCTTGTGGAGGACATTGGTAAGGGCGGCCACACCCTGCCAGCCCTGGTTGAGTCCCAGTCCCGAGTTCGGGGTCATCTTGTGCACCGAGTCACCCAGAAGTACGATACGGTCCCAGTGCCAAGTCTGGACGAATCCCTCTTCGAGGTTGAGTAAGCGAAACCACTTCCGCGCAGCCCAGAGATCTCCGAACTTCTTGTCCCGCGTGATCTGGCACTCCATGAGTGAACTGGCAAACGACTCGGCGTCTTCGTCAGTGTATCGTGTCGACTGGCTGATGGGCGTAGGAAGCCGCTTATAAGCGAGAAACCAGCCTTCATCCTTCAGCATGAACGTTTGTATGTTCATTCTGCCGTAGCGGGTCTCCCACAAGCGGCCGGCTTCCATGTCGGGGACTCGACCAATATTGCCGGCCAGCATCTGATACTCCGCTACCATGGGCGACTCGCTGTCGGCGACTTTGACAGACGATTTGAGCATCAGGTCACGCATCATCTTCCGTACCGTGCTGTACACGCCATCGCAGCCAACGACGATGGACCCTTCTTCGGCCGTGCCGTCGGAACAATGTACCGTGACGCCCTGAGCATCCGTGTCGATGGAGACAACCTTTTTGCCAGTAAGGATACGCGTGTCCCTTTGTGGAAGATGGGTGTGGAGCAGCTCAAGGAGCTTCTGGCGGTGAAAGAGCATCCAAGGGTGACCGTGGCTACCATACGTCAGCTAAAACCCAGTGTCACAACAGGCGATATACCGCTTACTTTTTCTCGATTTCTGCGTAAAGATCAGAGTGATTGATTTCAGAACCGTCAGGCCAGTGGTTGTACTTGTCCTTCACTGGCAAATACACCTTGCGGCCCTCCTCGAGCAGACCGAGCTGATCGAGAATCCGGACGCCATGTGGCCAAAGCGCGAGGCCCAGGCCGGTCTTTTCCACGACGGCATCGCGGCTTTCGAGCAGGATATAATCAATCCCGGCCAGAGACAGGCTGTGTGCGAGACAGAGACCGACCGGACCTCCACCGACAATGACAACGCGGAATTTGCCCTCCGACGATGACATCTTTGGTGACCAGGGCGGCTGAGATTTATATAGAAGTCTCAAATGTTCTTTATGGGGTGAAGGGGTTTATTATGCTTTATGTATGCCCGGCACCTGCAGGCCTGAGGCATCCACCCCTGTCCGAGACAAGCTGGGAGCCATTCACCCATTGTTGCCCTCAGCCAAGTCAGCACTAAGGCCAGCTAGGTAGTCACCATATGGGAAATAACTATTTATAATACTAGTCGCTGCCCAATTGCTATGACTGTATATATATATAACGTGTTTGATTTGGTGGTATATGGGACTTTGAATCACCAGGAAACAAGAGGACGGGAAAGATAGTGGAGTCGTTATTTCGGTAACAGAACTTTCCTCGGATGAAGTAAACCCAATTTCGGCGGAACCGTCCAATGTCCAGACTAAACCAGCCACAGCTCAGCTTAGAGAAGCAGAAGGTTAGCTCTATAGACGGAATTAACCTTCAGTGTCCTCGAAGTTCGTCTCTATGTAATTACACTCGACAGAATAACCTGGCTGAGAACATGACACAGAATAAGCCACGTACTGAGAAAGACTGAATCAAAGGAGAGGAATCTGAAAGTTGACATGGTGATAGGCATGCGTGGGTAATGAAGGCACTTGTCATCAATACTGAGGTAGGTAAGTATCTTAACTTCGTGTCTAAATCTACCCAACGCCTCCGCGGTAATTGGCAAAGCTAACATTAAATGGTTCAGATTTACGGTTCACGATCTTAGGGCAGAGGTATAACATATCAACGTCCATACGTGTAAAATATCTAGGTTGTGAGACTAGAAAGGCGGATTGTTTATATTAATAATATCTTGGCACGCCAAGGCTGTCTGAACAAGTATGTAAGAGTGGCCAATAGCGAAGTCAGATCATGGCCGGAACCAGGCAGGCGGGGATATGACATAAGGACATAACATGCATGGGTCGCAGTATGTAGTACTTGAGCTGCTGCATGGGTCGCTCTGCAAATGCTCGGTCAGCCTACGTCAAAATAGACCAATTCACGGCTCGGAGGATGAATAAGGATCACAAGTGTTCGTTGACAAGGTTTGAACCAACAAACTGGAATTTATCGAAGCTTTAGATAAGATCAACCTCCTTCCTCAAGCCCTCCCAATAGTTATCCTGGGGGGGCTCATTTGGGTTGTGTTTCTGGTAGACCCAGGCATAGCCAACACGTTTATACATGCCACCCTTGGGTCGAAGAACAATGCCCTTCAGGATCTTTCCAGCGTCTAGCAGAAGAATAGACATGTTGTTTCCATGATGAGATAATAAATCCTTGGAATCAAAGTTGATTCGACTGGCAAACTTGGATGTTTCGATGGTAAGCTCTGAATAGCTATTCTGTTGCCATTCCTGAGCGTCAATAGGCAGCAACGGGGCCTCCAAGCGAAGCACCCGATTCGAAGTGTCGGTAAAGTCGAGGGGGTCTTTCATTGGTGGAAAGACGCTGGCCCTGGTACATCGGATCAGAGATCAGGAGACATCGGTGAGGAAGATGCCGCTTTTGGAGTGAAAGGAAGCCCATGACCAGCTTGGGAAACAAGTCAGTTTCTCGGCGTCCTTGTCTTCGTAGTTGGGCTCCCACATCAGCCCTTGAGCTAAGTGAGAGCGGAACACCCCCGCGAAGTATTCATCCTTGTGGAGTTTTGCAAGCTGGTCTGCGAGCCCGTGAATAGCAGCGAGACGATCAGTGCCGTAGGTAAACCTCATGCTGCTGTATTCTCGGAGTATCTCCGCCCACTGCTTTCCCAAATCGGTTCTTGTCGATCGAGAAAACATAGGTCCATGTGAGATGAGTCTTCCCTCTCTCCTGGGCTCGGGAATATCGTTCGGGGCGCAAGTTTCGGACATTTCTTTGCTGCCAAAGCATTGCTTCAAAAGCCCATTTCTGGACCAGTGCAGGATCCGAGGAGATAGAATGCGCTCTTGGAGGCACCAACCTCTCTTGAGTGTGGAGCTGGATCAAATTCCAGGCTGAGGGTGCGCTGTGGAGGGAACACATAGACGTACTCGTTTTTCTCTTTCTTGAACCCAACAACGCACGGCTGTGTCGGGTATTTCGAGGCCGGTCACTCTTTAAAAAGACCCTTGCTGCTGTCCGAGGCTCCAAGTGCTGAGACGAGGCAATGTGCATTTGACTAGTACGAACCCATCATTGGTGACTCCGATATCCAATCTTTGACGTACTTGTCTGTGGCGCAGGGTTGAATCATGCACATAGCGTCAACCCAAAGATACCGGATGTTCATGAGCTGAGTAAGCTTCACGGCGTCTTGGATTGTCTTGGGAAGGCGTTTTGTGTCAATGGAGCGTTCGCGACATTCAGGTTTGCTCGTGTTGTTTTCGCAGACTCATTGGTGTCGCCCCAGCTGTAGCTGAGGATGAGATAGTCCAGCGTGTTGATATCGGGGAAATCTCTAAGCGGCGTGACTAAGCGGACCATATTGTTTTGTCCATCCCCAACATCAATCAGACGTTTTGGTATGCGATATTGCTGGTCGGCGTTGAGGTTGATTCGGCAAGCTGGATGTCTTCCAGGAATGGAGCCGTTGCAGATGGCAAGAGAAATCTTTGAAGAAAGTCAAACGACAAGGACCAATAGGCAGCTCATCATGATCCGGGTCTTCGCAGATGACCCGGGCCCGGAAAATGCGACAAAGATAACATCCTGTAGCCGCTGACTCATGAAGAGCGGTGGATAAAGCGTGGTGGTCAAGATTCACCATCTGGTCGCCTTCTTTGGTTGCTGAGCCTTGTAGCTCCCACTCCGCGCAATCCCACGGAATTTGACGGCATTTCAGGCACCTCCATTCTGTAGTGTGAACCGGGCTGTCTTCGTTGGCCATTTGTGCTCGAGAATATGGTGATCCTCTGAGTAGAGAGTATGAAGGATGGGAAAGATGAGTTCGGACTTATAGCCTCGTCCTTTGCGGCCTTTTATTACCTCTTAGAAGCGCCATGCATATCTACCACGTAACCAAGAGCAAGCCACAAGTAACCACAGATATTCCAGCCTTTCTTAAATCAACTACGAGTGCGGGGAGTCAAATGACGGAGGGGTACGCTCATACAAGGTGCAACATCGTGTGACCTAGTTTCGACCAGAGCTATAGCATGGCCCATCTTTCAAGCAGAAAGCCGAGGTGATCTTCAACTCCTGCCGTATCGGCCTCAACATCAGATGCCAACAGGTCTTTGATGTCCTCCAGGTGCGGCAACACAAAGTCGAGAGGCAAATCCTTCTCGACAGCCTCCTGGCCCCAATCTTCCAGATATGGGCGAGCAGCCACGGGGATGGGTTTCTTTAGGGCCCAGGCCAGTGCTTGTGCAGCCTGGAACATGTGCCCGGCCAGCTTCATGGTGCGGGTGGAGAGTCGAGCCATTATACTCTGTCTGACGAAGAGATCGTGGGTTTCTAGGTCGTCGAGCATGGGAATGAGGTTGTGCATCGTCGACAGGATGGCTCGCGTGACTAGCCCGTCGAACGGCCACTTCGATATGTACAGCTCGGCGATTCCGGTGTCTTCCCTGCAAGCTTGAAGAAGGATGGTCTTAACAGTGGCGTTTGGACTGTCATACGGGGTCTCGAAGAGGGTGTCCAGAGGGAGATGTTGAAGGATGGTGTAGGTGATCTCATGTTCGTGCATCCTAAAGGAGTGAGTTTCTATTGGCCACTGGCGAGGCAAGACGCCGATGGGATATTAGATTTAGGAAACACACCTTAGGAAGCATGTAGATGGCGTCGGATTCTTTTCGTAACAGAATCTCGAAGGTAATTCTTCTCTAAACCGCCGGAGCCTAGAGTAGAATGCCTTGCGAAGGAGGATATCTGCGTCGCTACCTCTTACGGCCTTGCCAGATGTCAAGTGGCACATCAATTCATTCCAAAGCTCGGCTAGTCTGCAGTTATGGACGTTTGCTCCTAGAACTAATGGTACCCTGCAGTTAGAGCCTTTGATGGGTCGATCGAGAACATCGACGTTGCCAATTCCGTCGACTCCTGCGGTTTCGTAGCCTGGAAACAATATGGGCACGTTTGGAGCTGGCAGGATGGACGGTTGGGCGTAGAAAAAGGCAACGCGGCTAGACGTGCGTGAGTTGGAATCAGTATTAATAAAAGCTTATACAATGAGAGAGTGCAAACTCACCTCTCTATGGTAAAGAGGCCCCAGAGTGCGCTGGAAATTACACGTCTTTCTTGCGCATTGCTTGGTCCACTTGTTTTGAGATCGTGGAACCTCTCCTCGAGACGAAGACGGCGAAGCATGGTGTAAGCGGTGAAGCGGTACACTCGCGCAGCTCTATCACTTCCCCCCAGAGCTGTGGCAAGATACATGAATATGAGACCCTGGACGGTAGGGATGGAGGCACGGCCTTTTTCGCGATCGAGAAACATCTTTGCCTCTTGGAGGAAGCGTTGCGACAAGTTTTGTTGGGTCCGAATGGCGAAGAATCTGGCTCGTTCTGAGAATTGCTACTCAGAATGGTCAGTAATGTGAGTGAAGAGCCTTATTGCAGAGGTTTGGTCGAGGACAATTATAACTTACACATCGCAAGGCGCATATAGCATTGACAAGTAAAGGAGAACACCACCTGGCTTTCTCAGCATCTCCAGCTACCATGTCCTCCAAGAATGAATCACGATCAACGGCACAGCAATAGTCCCAGGTGAAGAGGTTGGTAATGAGCTCAGATAAGAGCCCATCGTCAATGACGACTGTCCACGGACGCGCGTGGACTTTTATGGCACTGTTGCTTAGGGCACTATCGTCGAGCTTGGCTAGTTGTGAAAGACCCAGCCGGTCGTTGGATCCAGGACCGGGGAGGAGCATTTCGGCTTGCCTCACAGCCTCGAGGACACGGAGGGGATCGCCGGATGCCCGGAGGCGGAGGAAGATGTCCTCGGATTCCGCGCGGGGCTTATTGCGCAGGAGGAGGAAGAGTTCTCGGTACCGGACATTATCCTGCTCAAGGGAGTTGTGTTTTCGCTTTAGAGTGAGCGCAGTGGCCTCGTTCGCGTCACTGTTGTAGATGCACTCATCGCGTTTCTTGAGACAGGGCCCGCAGACTGGTTTGACGCCGTTGCACTAGGCGAGAGAACTGGTTAGTCGCGGCGTCGTATGGTCCAGGTGGTTCAATGAAGAGCTTTAGTATTCGTACTTTGGTTTTCCTCCGACGGCAGTTATCGCAGGCAGTCTCGACTAGATACCGCTTCGGCCTGGCCCTGGGCGGTTCTCTCGGCGTAGAAGCTGCGGATGATCCGGAGGTGGCGGCAGGAGTGGGGTAACCATCCCCGGCATCGTCTCCGGGAGCGGTATTTTCTGGAGTCGGGGCCGGAGCGGCGAGGATAGGAACGAGCTTCGGCAGTTGGCTCCGCTTCATGATGGGTTTATCGGGCTTGGAGGACGGAGGCCAAGGATCCTCTGGTCTCGACGGTAGCAAAAGCTCAGAGAGGAGAACGCGCGACGATGGAACCAATCATTCCGCCGGGAGAGGTTTCTGACTAAGGGCGGCAGAGTTGGAGAGCTGCAGGGCCTAGAATGCTCTATGAAGAGCTGGAGATGTCGTTGCGTTGTTTGTGAGACATCAACGGGCTACGGGTGGATCACGGTACAGATGCCTGAGATGCCTGAGTACCTGAGTACATGGTCTACGTCACTTGATGTGATAAACGACAGAAAATGATTTCTAGCCGACCTCTGTATTTCCCCACCACGATGTCCTGGATGAAGCTGGATGGTGGTGAGCCCAACTGAGACAGGATGTTAATTGCCCATGCTAACAAGCGGCCTTAACTGCACCTTTTTCTTCTTCCACATTCAACTCCTCTTTTACGCATCTCATCTCACATGCTGGCCATTCTCCGTTGGGTTTCATTGGGCGGACGCAAGGTCAAGTGGCATGGGTCGCTGAGGCATCTCGGACAAAGCTCCTCCGGCTGTCTCCCTCGGACAAACCACGTCAAAGCGGACATTCTGAATGCCCACCGTGAGATGGCCCTGCCCTTTACTCCCCGGTAAACAGCTCACCCCCTTCGGCTCACCTTCCAGCAAATCCAGTCACCCTCTCGGCCATGGCCAAACTCGGAAACGACATCGGGTGGACCCGGACTGGGGCGCTCCTCGGTCAGCGGGCAGCGGAGTGGAGGCGCCGCTAGCGGGCCCCCCGCGCTGGGTTTTCAGTGGCCGACCAGTGGCCGAGGCCCTGTAGCGATGGATCGCCAGTGGGTCTACCCCCAAAGATAGTGGTCCGATGTCCCCCGCTAAGCCGCCCGCGACGGGACATCACGCCCTCGGCTGTTCTTCCCGACGCCTCCCGTCTGCAATTCTTCAACACCACGGCTGGACATCACGACGCTTTCCTTCTGCCTCACACGCGCACCGCCGCCACCACCACCACCGTCCCGCCGACCCGATCCGACTCGCGCCAGCAGAATGACGAATCCCAAGGCCCCGCGACGCCCAGGCCGGGACTCCAGAGTCTCCCGCGCCTCGCCCGGCGGCACCCTCTGCAAGACCTGCACGCCATGTCGCCAGAAGAAGGTCCGATGCGACGGCGCTCGCCCGCAGTGCGTCGAGTGCACCACCAACAACCTGTCCTGCGTCTACCCGCACGATGCCCGACGAGAGCCTCGACCGTCCCGCGCCCGCGTCCAGAGCCTCGAGGCTACCGTTGCCGCCATGCTCGACCACATGAAAGCCTCTGGGATCCTGCCTCCCGAGATGCAGTCCACCTGGACCGCCGAGCTTATGGACACAAACGACTCTTCGCATGCCCCCGACTTCACCTCCCACGGCCTCAGTCGCCTAGCCTCGACCGCCGCCATCGCAAGCCCGCTTCCGACCCCCACAGCGTCCACCGGTGCCCACGATATGGGCGCTGGCTTCCTCTCTTCGCCCCCGCGAAGCAGTGTAGGTCCGACCGACGGCGAAACGAAGCCTCAGATTGGCAACTTCAATCTCATTCTTTCGGGCGCAAGCCATTCGGTGCATCAGGGCTCGGCGGACTCGAACCTGAGCTCGAAGGCGTCCGTACGGCCTATCAGCAACGACGGCAACGGCGACGGCGTCAGCGGCCTCTCTCCCAGCGAAGCTCGAGTCGCCGGTGTCTTCCACGAAAACGGCTACGTATCTGCTGTCCATGGTCTGGCTAGCATCATGAATCCCACGTCGCGCGCCCAGCACCGAGAAAACATTTCCACCATGACCCGAAAAGGCGACGATGCCATCTCAGCTTCCAAGGCCCGTCTTATTAGCAACGCCGCGCTCCAGCGGCAGAGAGAAGCTCGCATGTTCCGACGACCGCAAGATTTGATGGACCTCGACGGTTGCGACCCGGAGCTGGCTAAGCATCTGCTCGACCTGCACTTCAACCGGCAGCACTACGCATATCTCATCTCGTACCGTCCGGCCTTCATGGACAGTCTCGCCAGCGGAGGCGGCCCATTTGTCAATAAGTTACTGCTCAACGCCATATTCTACTCGACCTCCCTCTACAGCGACCGCCTTTGCCTACGCGGGGACCCGGAGGATCCCCAGAGTGTCGGCCGGCGATTCTACGACCGCTTCCGTGAGCTACTGATCGACGAGCTGGACAAACCAAGCATTCCGTCCGCCCTGGCGCTTCTACTGACCAGCGTCTCATTGGTTTCTCAGGGCCGTCCCAGCGCAGGCTGGAGTCTCTCTGGCACCGCCCATCGCATGATCATCGACCTGGGCTGCCACCTGATGCTTGGGCCCGACTACCAGAGCACAGCCGGTGTAAGCAACGAACGCATGTTGCGCCGAGACCTGGAACAGGAGATGCGCAAGCGCCTCTACTGGGCCGCCTTCACGACCGATGCCACCCAAGCCTTGTACCTTGGCCGACCCTGCATGTTCGCTTCGGCGCAAGCCAGGGTACCGCTGCAGCTGCTGGATACGTTCGAGGAGCTCGAGGAATGGCAACCATACGCGGACCCCGACTCTCCTGCACAAGCGCCACCGCCATATGGCCCCCAGCCTGCTCATGCCGTGTCGACATTCAGCAGCCTGGTGAGGCTACTGCAGATCTCCACGAGGATCAACGACCTGTACGGCATTCAGTGCATGAAGCACAAGGCAGAGTATCTCTTAAGCAAGAAGGCTTCGATCGAGAAGGAGCTGGAAAAATGGCAGACTGGTCTCCCTAGTCACTTACGATTTGACCCCGACGATACCCTCAACATCACGCCCCCTCCTCATCAAATCACCCCACAGTGAGCAAAGCCCGCCCCTTTCTGCCCCACATGAAGATGCTAATTTTGCCCGCGATAGCACGACGTTTCATGCCATGACCATCCTTCTCCATCGCGCCTTTTTGGAGGAGGGACATCTCCGACGACACTCGGATGAGACCGCTAAGCGACGAGGCGAAGAAGCCTGTGTCCAAAGCGCTCTGATGATTCAGAAGCTTGTCAGACGATACCGCGAATCGTTCACCTTGCGCCGTGCTCCGTTCTTACTTTCGTACGCAGTCTACTCGGCAGTCATTGCCATTCTTCGCCAGGAGCGTCGCGAGAGGGGCCAGTTCACCGAGCCCATCTCTTTCTTCTGGACCTGTCTCAGCGAGCTGCAAGTTGGATGCAACTTTGGCCTGAAGAAGCCCCTGAGCGTCCTGCAGGATATGGTCCGAGAGTTCCAAGTCAGCATCAAGGAGGGCAGCGCTGCCGGCCAAGAGCAACCGCACCCTGCCGGCCTCGATGAGAGCTTCTTCTTCCCTCTCGCTATGACTCCGTCCAACGGGGGAATGCCACATACGCGCCCAACCGCGAACTACCTTCCCACCGTTACTACGGAGTACATGGGCGGGGTGATGGACCATGTCGATCCCGTCTGGGGGAACTCGCCGGGGCTACTGGACTTCCTGAATGACCAGGAAAAAGACATTTCGCAAGACGCGCTGTACGGGCTGTTCGCACCGTCTCAACCTTTTCCGTGAAGGTTGTGAGCACATGCAACCCCGAGTCCCGAGTCTGTCGGAGACCCTAAGTCCAGCATGTGTGCATATATGATGAGGTACGCTAATGGACATGGATGGCGTCGAGACTAGCAATGAGGGCCTAGTTGCCGAGGGATTGAGAAGGTTAAAGCCTGGGAGTCTCGATGCTGGAAGACTTTGGCTGTACAAATATACACGGCTGGCTGATCTTGGGTCATTAATGGGAACGAAGATCCTGAGTTGCATCTATTGGACCAACTAGTATGGAGTACGGTAGCTCAACTGCTTCTTATATTAGAAACCTTTTCGGGACAGCCTTTCAACTGTCAGCACATGACTGAGTCAATAGTTGTGCCTTGCTTAGGTCACGGTCTACTACGAATTACGCCTGCATGATGGAAAACCTTTTTGCTTTTTAATACGGATAATTAGGGTCTTAGAGTTGTTATTATACTATAGCTAGGCGCTTTAGCTAATACTTAGAGGCTTACAGTTTATTATTAACACTTTACTACCCTTAAGACTTAGTAGGCTAATAAGCACTTTACGTAGTTTAGTATTCTATATTAATATTTTAACTATTATTAAAACTACTATTCAAACTACTGTTTTTACTTATTTATAGTTTTTATTATATACACGCGCACCCTACAGACATCCAGACACGCAACCAGCACGCAGCCGGCGTGCACCCGCCTCGGTACCGCCTAGGCGGGGTTTCCTCTCGTTCTCCCTTTTTCTTTTCTCTGTTTTCTTCCTTGCCTTATAGGAAGAGGGATAATTCCAGTCCTGGCAAAAGGACTATTTACTCACGCGCTGCGATAGCATAAGGGGCCTAACTTAGGTCCGCTATGGAAGCGATATAAGTTTTCGTCTAGTTTGGTTTTTCCTGTATCTATATAGATTAGAAGCACTATATACCTCTTAGGTCTATAGTGTATAAACAATTAATAGTTTTTATTATATAGTTAGGTTATTAGGTTAATGTTTTAAATAGAGTATAATAGTCTTCTATAGTTACTAAGGATAAAGTGGCTATCTTAGAGCCGTCTAGAAAGTTAAGCAAAAATGAGAAGCCCTAGAGTTACTATGTCCTTAGGGGCTGCGGTGTTTAATCCTTGTGATTCTGCTATGGTGATAGAATAAGTGAGAGATGTAAGGAGGTAGGAGGGTCTGGAGATTACTCTCTAGAGGCGTAAACGAGAGGTGGGCCGACAATAAGCACAATATCAACTCGACTAAGGGCATAAAGGAACGAAGTTGAGTCTGGGGAAGGCGACTGGGAACTGAAGTGACATAAATGAGGGTGTTAAGTGGCGCGGGGTTGAAAGGTATCACCTACCGCCCGATTACTATTGGCCGATATTTCTAGCCTTAGGCAGAAGCCTTCTCACGTCTATTTGAGGTCACTGAATGTAAATCAGGCTGTCACCTACACGAGACTAGGTGGAGTAAGAAGGCTCTTTGACTCGGAGATCGGGCTTCGTAATTTCAAGAAATGACGCTAAACCGCGGAAAGGTGCACATCTTCAGTTCAGTAACTTAAACTCTTCTAAGTTGACTTGAAGGCGTTGGGGGCCGCTTAGCAAAGTCGCACGTCGGGACCGCCCGAGACTGCCAAGAATCCACGAGGCCTCATACTGGCCAAGATACGGCGTTTCGAGTCGGTGAGGATGAGTTTGGGGATTGTATTGGCTGCCAGTGATACTGTGACTATGCGATCAGAGAGAATGGCCTAGACTCCTCGAAATCGGGGGTTACACGTACATAAAGATGGCTATTTTTGTGTTAAATGGTGTTCTGGAGGGCGTCATCTGATGCGGTGACCGCTTCATAAATCGCACCTTCATCTCAGGGTCTAAGACTGGTCAGCCTACAGCCTAACTGCAACTCAGACGATACTTCACTGCCCATTATCTAATTCTTGTCAGGCTATAAATCCAAGAAACATGGCTGTGGCCGCTCTCCTTTTGTTTACATTTGCCCTCCATCCTATCGCCGCTGGCAATGCCACAGACATCCCAGGCCCAGAACGGCAAATACGAGGCTGAGTTGAAGAGCCCAACTCGAGAGGAACCTTGGGCATCGTCCGGAGCAGCTTGACCACGGTTTTCCTCTGCACGTGGACAGTCTTATGCCTAAATGTGCCTGCTGAGGATGAATCCTGCTCCAGTCGACTATGGAGAAAGTTCCGCTGGATGATGTTGGCTCTAAGCGGGCCAGAGTTCCTCCTCTGCTTTGCTATCGGCCAGTATGCGGTCTCGAGCCGATCTGTCGCTCTTTTCCATAGTTCCGGCTTCACGGAGTGGTCGATGCAGCATGGCTTCTTCGCCGACATGGGCGGGTTCGTCCTTGCGCCGCCCGACTTCCCCAAGTTCCCTATCAACTCCAAGCAACTGCACTACCTTGTCTCGCGGGGTTATGTCGCAATGCCCAGCGTGAGTAAGAGGGAGATCGACGATCGCACCAAGGCCAATTACTTTGCGAAGTTCGTGACCATCATGCAGACTACGTGGTTCTTGCTGCAAGTCATTGGCCGAGGGATTACCCATTTGCACGTCACCACCTTGGAACTGACAGCTGTTGCCATCGTCATCTGCACCTTCGGGACCTTTTACTGCTGGTACAAGAAACCAGTCGACATCGAAGTCCCCATAGTGATACATCCCAATGTCGATTTATCACAGATCCTCGTCGAAGCTGGGGATGTGGCATCGGCTCCATACAAACAAACACCACTGGACTTTATCGACGATCTCACTTTCGCCTGGTCTATCAATGTCATGGCTCGTTTCGGCCTGCGCAGCGGCCCTCGCCGTCGCCCTCTACGCCGTCTGGGCAACTGCCGAATTCCTGAGCTCGACAAGGCGGGAAGAACCCTGCTCTTCATTCTCACGTATATCTACGGAAGTATGCACATGATAGGCTGGAACTTCGTTTTCCCCACGAGCATCGAACGACTTCTCTGGCGCCTCGCTGCTGCTACCATCTTCGCTACGACCTTTCTGTTCTGGGCTCTCGATCGAGGTGAGGCTTGGTACTTCGACAGGGAGTATATGAAGTGGTATTACCTAATCACACGCAAGCAGCAGCCGGTTGATGAGAAGATTGGGCGAGACCCTGATCGTGAGTTTCATGCGCCAATGTGGGTGTTGTTGTCACACTTGCTCATCGCATTTTGTTATACAACGGCGAGGTTGTATATTTTCTACGAGGGCTTCTTCGGCCTTCGGGAACTACCCCATCCAGCGTTCAAAAGCGTAGATTGGACTCAGGCAATGCCCCATTTCGGATACGTCGACGTGGAGAGTTTTTGGAGTATTGTTAGCTTCTTTTCACCAAGAACTACTTAAAGATGCTGGTTAGAGGTAGATTCAGGGCTGCTTTTAGGGTTAGTGAGGAGCTAGGATATGGTTAGAGGTAGGATTCGGTAAATAGTATCGTGGTTACGGTGAATTGATATCCTTCGCAAAGAGCATAGAGTTGCAATGTCATTACAAAATCTTCGACAGTTGACCTGTCAACATAATGGTTCAGAGCCCGCTTCGAAGGTTTGATCGTTTAATGGGCGTGAATGCTTAAGTGGATAGCAGTAAGAAGAGGCTATGCACCTAAGCAAACCTATCCCGAAAGAAGCATTCCAGTCACATTCACGGTCGTGGGATAATCTGGGGAAGTGGGTAGTGCGGGGAATGAATGCTTTACACATCCCGAACCGAGGCATAGTTCAAATGCGTACCTAGTCGACCCTGTGTAGATGGATATAGCGGAATGCAGTCTAGACAATGGTGGATTCAATTGGAGGAGTTAAACAAGGTTGCATGAGGCGCGCATGACTAATGCGAATCAGTTCATTTTGTCACTGCTGATGATGCGATTGCCAAGCATACTTAATTGAGGGGAAGCATTCATCGAAGCGACAGGCGACATCAACCACATTCGTCCGTCAGCAACAGCTGAGCCGAAATTCCAAGACATCCGTCATCATGGCACCGGATACTATGCGAGCTGTTGTTTTCAAGGGTGTGAGAGACGTGAAGCTTGAGATGAGACCCGTTCCGGTTATTCAAGACCCGAAGGATATCATTGTCAAGGTGCGATATACCGCGTCATGTGGCAGGTAAGCAACGCCATAGTTGAAATCATTGAACTATACCATGTCTCTCACCTCTGATAGCCCCACTAACCTCGGCTTCTAGCGAGCTCCATGTTTTCCGAGGTCACCAGCCTTCCCCGACCGGTTTCATCATGGGGCACGAATTTACCGGCGTGATAGAACACATTGGTTCTGAGGTACGAGATATCAAACCCGGAGATGACATTGTATGCCCATTTACCGTGAGCTGCGGTAAATGTTTCTACTGTTCGCGCGGGTTTTCCTCCCAATGCGAGAAGTCCCTTTTATTCGGCACCGCTTCGCTGGATGGTGGACAGGCAGAGTACGTCAGGGTACCTTTTGCAGAAACCACCGTGGTGAAAGCTCCAAGCGGCATTGAGCAGCTGAAGCTGTGTCTCATGGCAGATATCTTCCCAACTGGGTACTTTGCTGCGGAAAATGCCCTCGGGAAGCTCGACTTTGCTACTGAAAGCACAGTGGTACTGATAGGTTGTGGCCCAGTCGGTCTGTGTGCGCTGGTTGCTGCTTTGGAGCATAAACCCAAAGCATTGCTGGCTGTTGATGGCGTTGATGCTCGGCTGCAAACCGCCAAAGACCTCGGTGCTGAGGCCTGGAACTATCAAACTGAACGAGAGGGGCTTGCGAAACGTGTTCAGGAACTGACTGATGGGCGTGGAGCTGATGTTGTCATCGAGGTTGTGGGCAACAGCGCGGCGTTAGAAATGGGATTTCAGTTGCTTCGGCCGTGGGGAACTATTTCAAGCGTTGGGGTCCACAATGGAGAGATTCCATGGACCGGAAATCAAGCCTATGGGAAGAACCTCACCATAAAGATGGGGAGATGTCCAGTGAGGAGTAAGTGTTCTCGACCAGCGGGTGGGATTGTTCGCTGAGTAAACACACCTAAGGTATCTTCGAGGAGTCTCTCCAACTGCTCGAAAAGAAACAACATCTCTTGAAGTGAGTTATTCCATCGTCGTCTTCCCAAGGTCTTCACTGTCTGACTCGTATTACAGCTTCATGACGGAGACGGTTATGCCACTTAGCCAATTTGTGGAAGGTTACGAGATTTTTGACTCTATGAAGGCTCAAAAGGTGATTTTTGACGCGGAGAAATAGAATGACATCAAGAGACAATTTGAGACCAACTTCTTCGGTATCCTGAAATGAACCCGTCGTGCTTTTGTTCCGCTTAGCCACTCACTTCCGGTAAGGGACAGGGTAAGAGTGTCCCAAAAGAGGATGCATGATGCATCGTGGTGGGGCAATGAGAGGAGAGAACTTTGACCCGGCAGTATGAACATGCTTCGGTTCTAAGCATTAGCACCATAGTATTGACAGACCGACCCTTTAAGCGAAAACTATTCACGTTATCAGTTCTTCCATAGAAAAACATCCTCTTTTCCACGATCGCTGCAAATACAAGTCACTCTCGTCCCGCACCACGTGATGTAGGCGCAGCTGACACCCCGCTGTGTCGAGCGGGGACGAGGTCTTATTAATCGCCAACCACGAATGCTCCCCAAACACAAGCCTCACTATTGCTTCAAGCAAAGAACCTGATTCCTGCCCGGCCTACCTTGAACAGGGGTAGTTAGGGAACTATTGTTCTTGCTTCGGCATAATGGATCCCATCACCGCCATTGGCTGTAAGCGCATCAATCATCACAGGGTTGAGACCAGCGACTGACGAACAATGGCAGTGGTAGCCGCCATCATCCAGCTCGTTGAGGTAAGCAACACGATCACCAAACGCCTCATCGACTTCGACTCCATTGGCCCAGACGGCGATCTACCACAGGCTTTCAAACAGATCAGAACTGTCCTGCCTCTCATCGTTGACGGCCTCCAGCGTATGCAAAGCCAAATTGCAGCCGGTCACGTCGTTGCCCAAACTCAAGCCGCACTTCACCCAGTTGTGCAAAGCTGCCTGTCAGAAACACAAGAACTGAATCGCATTGTCGACAAGGCTTTGCCGTCTGATGAAGCCTCTAGCTGGGAGAGACGGAAAAAGGCGCTCGCTAGTCTCAAGTACGATAAGAAGATTGAGAAAATCGCAGGCGCGATGAATGGGTATATCAACACATTGATCTTCTGTCAGGTCGTTGATATCTCCCACAACTTCAAGGTTGAACAGCCACCGCCGTATCAAAAGCCTTTTTGGCTGGTGCCATTTGATAGAAACGTGTCGTTTGTGGGACGCGACGCTATTTTTGATAGGATGGAGAGGGAGCTAAGTGTGGAAGAGGGAGGCCAGCCCAAGGCAGCTCTGTGTGGCTTGGGGGGGATTGGGTGAGTTGCACACACTCTGTATACGAGAGGACTTTCTAACGGATTATAGGAAGTCACAGGTCGCACTGGAGTATTGCTATCGAATGCGAAAGAAAGACGAGCGCTGCAGCGTGTTCTGGTGCAACGCTGCAACAGTCCCGCGTTTTGAGGAGTCGTTAAATCGCATTGCTAGCGAGTGCGGCCTTGTCTCAAAAGAAGAGGCGGGAATGGACGCGGCAGGGCTGTTGAAGCATTGGCTTGAGTTTCGACACGAAGGTCCGTGGCTGATGGTTGTCGACAACGTTGATGACGAAGATGTCTTCTTCCGGGAACAAATGAGAATTGGGAAAACCCCATCAGAGTGCATCCCGCATTGTGCAAATGGCTCGCTGCTATTCACCACCAGGAGTAGTGACATTGCTTTTGACGTCGCCAATCCGGCAAAGCCGATTAGTGTCCATGAGATGGACAAGGCCGAGGGTCTGCAGTTGGCGAGAAAGCGATTGCCCAGCGACACATCAGAAGAACTGCTCATCGAGTTACTTGAGGTGCTTGAGTTCATCCCTTTGGCAATCACTCAGGCAAGCGCCTTCATAGCGAAGAGACGCAAGACAGTACGGTATTACTTGGAACAATACCGAAAGAGCGACACGACCAGGACGAAACTTCTCAGCTACGAGTTCTCCGGCCATGGTCGGCCAGGGAGCTCAATGGAGTCTGTTGCCAAGACATGGATGCTATCGTTCGAAACAATCCGAGAGTCGAGCCCCAGAGCGGCGGAGCTGTTGTGTTTAATAACCTTCTTTCAACATCAGGGGGTTCCTGCTATTCTTCTTCAGAGCGAAGGGGAGGAGGAGTTTGACTTCCAAGATGCTGCTGCTGTGCTGAAGGCATTCTCATTCGTTCAAGCCGATGAAGCAGACTCAATGTTTAGCACGCACCGGCTAGTTCAATTGGCGACTAGATGGTGGCTTGAGAAGGAAGCGCCCTCCGAGACCGAGAGATGGGCATCTGCCGCTCTCAGATCTGTGGCAACACAGTTCCCGGAGCCAAATTCCCACCCCGGTGCTGAGTATTTCACCTTGTGTGAGGTCCTGCTCCCTCATGCTGAAGTCATGCTACAGTATGAGTTCAAGATTTATTCGCGGGAGGTCGAGCTTGCGAGGGCAAAGCTTCTTAGCTCATCGGGACGCTACCTGCACTGGACAGGTAGTTTTGACGAAGCCCGAT
The DNA here is from genome assembly GCA_019137265.1 of Neonectria coccinea. Classification (NCBI taxonomy): domain Eukaryota; kingdom Fungi; phylum Ascomycota; class Sordariomycetes; order Hypocreales; family Nectriaceae; genus Neonectria; species Neonectria coccinea. The sequence continues at coordinate 29,523 of WPDF01000042.1, read as the reverse complement.
GCCGGTTTGGACAATGCATGCAGATAAACCTGAAGCACCTTGGCGAAAAGCATGTTGAGACGATGACCAGCACCGGGTTGCTGGGATGGACAATTGCTGTTGTCGATGAGGATCCAGAAGCTGTTCCCTTACTCGAGCGTCTCGTCGAGCTTCGAAAAGAGTTTCTAGGCGAGGACGACCCTCGGACAATCGACGCATTAAGTGACCTTGCAACCGCAATTGCCGCAACAGGTGACTTACTCAAGTCAGAGACTATGCAACGTGAGGCAATGGCTCGGAGCGAGCGGGTCTTGACGAGGAGACATGGCGATACTTTGAACTGCATGGAGCATCTGGCTTCTGTCCTTGATGACCAAGGTAAGGAAACCGAGGCAACGATGCTTCAGCGCGAAGTCTACACCAGCAAGCTTGAATCGCTTGGACCAAGGCATATGAGCGTCTTAACAGCGGAGTGCAACCTCGCTACTATGCTGGGAGACCAGGAAGAAACCTACGACGAATCATATGAGATGTTTCAAAATAACATCATGAAGAAGAGGGAGGTCTGTGGACATGATCATAGGGAGACATTAGTGTCAGTGTGTAATTTTGGGAGTCTACTGGTAAGTATGGACGCCCCGGAGGAGGCAAAGGATATGTATGCGCAGGTGTTAAAAGAGATAGAGGATGGGCCGAGGAAGAACATTCCGTCAACTCTGGAGATGAAATACAGGATTGAGAGGTCCTTAATGTGGTTGAATAAGGAATGAACTTGCCCAGCCTGAGGTGGGTAATTTTCAAGGAGGGTGGATCACAACCAGAATAGTATAGTATTTATTCCAAGATTAGAAAAGAGCAGGCTATCATCTTTCCGGTGCGACATGGTTAGCTTCCTACCGTTATGACCTTCGCAACTGTATGGTAGGGGGTTTGTTGTAGTAACCCACCATTATACCAATCAAGCTCTATCAAGCCAAGTTACAGCAGAGCTGGACCAGTAACTAGACCAGCTACATGCAGGCAGTTCTTTTCTTGCGAAGAAGCCATCTCCACAACTTAATCTACCGTCCAACCCTGCAGTCAGCTGCGCGAATCGCCCAGGACGAACCACACGCCCACGTGGCAGTGAGGATTGCAAAAGCGTCACTTCAAACACTTTCAGACCTGAACAATTACACCCTTTACGTCAAGACTTGGCTACTCTTCTTTAAACACCTATTGTTGACGGCGTTTGGTAATCTATTGCTGGCGGTTGTAAATGCGAGTTCACTGTTTCCTGAACGCCTAAGGCATGAGTTTAATATTGCACTCGATCTGATCAAGCAGCTAATGCGGCTGTGGAACCGGCTTCAAGGCTTGCGGGATCTACAAGCCAAACTATTCAATCGTCCGATGGTGCAAAATCCAACGGGAGATGGCTCTTCCTACACGGACTATTCGTCTAGTTCTCTCTTATTCAGCGAACCATTCCCAGCTCTGCAAGTTAATTCGGCGTAGCGTAGATCACATAGTCTTCGGCAGATAGGATGGGCAATTGAGCAGAAAGTGCCACCGCGTTAGTCTATATGATGGTCACTTTGAAACCCTTCCTACTCTTCAGAGCCTTAGACGGAGGTCACAAATGATGATGATGACGGACTTGGTAAACGACGTACCGAGGCATGGCACAGGCCGTATGAGCTGGCCGAGTGTTTTCATTGACAATCATAGCCCACAGCTAACTCGACTGAGAAGAGGGGAACTTTGTGCTTCTGGTATTTGCTATAGTAATGGCCTATAGCTTCACCATCCTTCGCTAGGCAGTCTAGGTATTGCTTCTCGCCTGCATGACGCTAGTTCCACTTCCGAGCCCGGGCCGGATTTGTCCCCACCTCCCGGATTCTCGGTATGGCGGCATCAGTAACAGCAATGGAAGGCAATGACAAGGACTATCGGTGTAGCAGCACTCGAGAAGACAGAAAACTCTGAACTAAGTCTTGTTGGACCTGTACAACTCCTCAGTCTCTTCATTCAGCCACGCAAAAGGCAATAGAAACGGCCATGGACTTTGCCAGCTATACCCATGCCCTAACTAAGGCGCTTCCAGTCCCTGTTCTGGTGCTACTCGTTGTCTCTTTGCTTTTGACACTGCAGGTCGTCTATTATCGCCATCTTCATCCTCTGTCCAAATATCCGGGCCCCTTCTCGGCCTTATTTACCAATCTATGGATAGTCCAGCAGCTCTGGATCCTACACATGCCCGAAACGTTAGTCTAGCTACATGAGAAGCATGGAGATGTCGTCCGGATAGGGGCCAATCAACTCTCATTCAGGCAGGGCGAGGCAGTTTCTCGCATTTACAAAGCTGGACGCCATCTGCCCAAGACTAAGTTCTATGATGGATTCACTTCCTTCAACCCAAACTTATTTGGTACACAGGATGAAAGTGTAAGTTGTTGAGAGACTCAAGTAAATGAGAAAGGCTCCGCTAATAGGAACTTATAGATCCATCCCTTCGACGTCGTCGGATGGCCCACTCCTTTTTCCTACAATCTATAAAACAGATAGAGCAATACATCGATCAACACTTAATGCAATTTCATCGAAACCTCGATCATTACTCGGATACTGGGGAGGTATTTGACCTCAAAGAGCTTATCGCGTTTTTTGTTCTCGATGTGCTGGGAGACTTGGCCTTCAGGACAAGCTTCAACTCTCAAGTCAAACAAGACTATTCTGAGCTACCGTCTATACACAACTATATTTTCTTAGCTTGCCTTCTCGGAAGGGTACCGGATCTTATGTCTTTCCTCAAATTCATTCTTTCCTGGATCCCATTGCCATGGGTTCAGAACTTGCTCCGAGCTGGACAACAACTAAAGGACCTTACTTCTGACTGTGTAAGGTAAAGAATGGAGGAGAAGGTTGACGGCATAAATGATCTCCTCACATGCTTAATCAATGCAGTCGACCCTGAAACAGACGGTAGACTGACTGAACGCGATGTACAAACCGAGGCATTCGCATCCATATAGGTCAAGTTTCAGTTGCTAGCACTGGCCCATTAATCTAACAGGGACTCGGTGTCGCACGATCACATACTACTTCCGGAACCCTGACCCTCTTATTCGCGCATGTCCTTTAAACCCCTGCTATCTACGAACGGGTGACGGATGAAGTGGACGCGCACAGCTCAGCAGCATCACCGACGACATTGTCCCTGTCGATGATTTAGAGATAATTCTACCATACATGATGGCATGTCTCGACGAGAACTTTACAATGGTTTCGGTCTTTACAATGTCTCTGGAGCGGAAAGTAGTGGCGAAAGAAGGATTCATGATCGAAGGACACGTTGTTCCAGAGGGGGTGAGGATGCGGTCTACTCCATGTTTTACATGAGCTAACAACGAATAACAGACGACCGTCTTCAGTTTGAACCATGTGGTGCAGCATAACCCGAATATTTGGGGAGCCAATCACAATGTGTTTGATCCTTCGCGATTCCTTGGCCCCAATGCTAAACAACTCAAGCAGTACTTGAGCCCGTTTAGCATCGGGCACCGCATGTGTATCGGTCGCAACACGGCGATGACAAACATGTTAAAACTGGTATCCACGACCGTCAAATATTATCACTTGGAGATGGAGGATCCTGGGCGAAGGATATCCACGATGAGTGTGGGCATATCGGAGAAGGAGGGTCCGTTGATGTGCCGTATCCGGAAGCGTTTACGATAACACACATCCCGTCGCACCAGCAGCCGCCCCCGAGTTTAGGTCGAACAATGAATGGGGTATTCTGATGAATGTGAATCTCATGAGTATACTTTTCTGGGTGGGATTCAAGTGAAAACCAGAGTTGTGGCAAAAGCGTGCAGAAATGATTTCAGAATTGATGGGGAACCACGCCCCTCCCACTCTGGGCGAAATCAAAGAAGTTAGGTTCGATTTCATATGGGCTGTCAACGGATCTTAACCCTCAGAAAATCACAGTTCATGATCGCGATGGGGCTATCTTAGTCACTACACAAGCTGACATCCAGGTGGGTCCATGCAAAATTTTATCTCGAGTTGCGCACCGCTGACTTGGACAATCCACCTGAAAAATGCAACAGATACCAGGTTCATGCTCGACATGGAGAAATCAGAGTGCCTTTACGCGATCAAAGAGATCTCAAACGGCCATGGGCTCTTTGCCCTAAAAGAGATCAAGGCGGGCACCTTGATCATCCAGGAAGAACCCCTTTTGACGATCTCACGCGAAGAAGCTCGATCAAGACAAGAGTATTTGTGGGTGACATCAAAATTTGGGCAATTACAGATTGAGACCCAGTGTCAACTCATGAACCTGTACCACAACCCGAAAAAGCTACAGGAGTTTGCATTTCTCCAAGGCCAGAGGTGCCCAGACACGAACTTTGATTGTGCACTTGTTCTGGCCAAATTCTACACAAATGCTGCGACCATATCTTCAGGCAAATTGCAAGTGGGCTTATATCCCACCTTTTGTCGCATGAATCACTCCTGCGTCCCGAATACAAGCTGGATGGCCGATGACGTGACCGGGACTATGGAGGTCTACGCAGTGAGAGATATCAGAGAAGATGAAGAAATCACTGACTCTTACACGGATGTTGCGCGGTCTCGGACGAGTAGGAGCAAGGAGCTACGAAATTGGGGCTTTGACTGCGGATGCAGCGTTTGCCAAGGACCCGAGGCTGCCGAACACGACATACGGAGGCGTAGGATTGCACAGATCAGAGGGATCCTGGAACTTTACCAAGAAAGTCGCGAAGACCAAAAGCCCATCTTTGCTGAGATCCCCAAAAGTGACCTGGAAGCCCTGAAGCTGGCTGAGGAGAGTCTCACATTGTTGTCCATTGAGGAGCTTGTTGAGGATCTTGGTATTGCACATGGATGGTGCGCGAAGTTTGCACGAGCGGCTGGCTTAAAGGATGTTGCGGATTTTCACGAGGAAAGGGAGTTTGAAATCCTTATTCGAACGACTGGAGAGTGCAAAGAATGAGATCCTTGGTTCGGATTGAAACACATGGTAGTTCAATGCAGCCAAGGAGGTGAATAACTGGGTGCTGAGGAACTTGGTTTTTTCTTTTCCTTTTAGAAGCGCCTTCAAATTCCAGCCCCAAGTGTCGCCCCGCTCCAAGACATGTGCTCAGAGCCAGGCTGAACAGAGAATTCACCGCACATAGCATCTGGGTCAACGCCACGGCTCGACTTGCGAACGCCTGCAGGTGTGACATCACAGTTGCCGTCAGTGTAGTACCAGTTTATGGCTGAACTGGGGCTGGCCTGGAACACGGTGTTCTTCTTCTATCCAAGCAACTAGCCATGGCTGTCGGAACGGTAGAGCCCTTGCTTGTCTGCTGTGAGCATGGGCTTGACATCGGCATGGCTGCGGATTCGGCTTTTGGCTGACTCGGGCATGTCATTGAGAGGGTGCCGGTTTTCAGACGCCAACTTAGTGTGAGAAGGCTGCTTTTCGTCATTATGCTGGTAGGTATCAATAAAAATAAAATAAAGCAGGGGCTGAGACGTGGTTTATATCGGAAGTGCCGAGCCTGCTCACCTTGACCCGTGCGGAATGGGATCTGCCATTAAGAATAGAAGACCTTAATTAGTAACTAAACTTTCCGCATTTGATTTCCCTTCTACGGACCCTTCCGATTGCACTGCCAATACTGCCTGTTTGTGGGGAGCTTGCCAGATCAGGCAGCAGGACCCAATGGATTTCTAGCAATGGCTATTCTCAACGTTCTACCTAACGGAGAATATCCAAGCAGAAAAGAAATGCCAGTTTAAATACGAGCAGTTTAATTGTGTCATCGTCTGCCTGGATAGGCAACTCAGCCACGGTTGTTGCCCAAGTTATTGCCTAAGTTATTGCTCCTTGTTTGGCCTAAAATGCTTACACGTGCAGCTCAGCCACACGACAATCACTGATGTGAGGGGTATGCAGCTAGCAAACGATGAGATCAGGCTCTGAGAATTGAGACTCTCTTGAATCAAATCCGCGAGAGGATTATCCCAAGGCTTGGGTGAGCGAAGCACGTCGGTACTGGCTTCCTTGCCGCACATGGCGATGTGAGCTTGTCTACGGGTATGGACTTTGAATGTGACACCACGCAAGAACAAATGTTTGCTGACTCCGGCTTGACTAGGCACTCGGAGGATCTATGAACCAAGGCTGTGAAATCACTGAAGCCTGAGCTACGCGAATTGTTCACTTCAGACCAGTCTGACAGGCGGGCAGTCCTGGAGGTGGTTCTCTGCGCGGCTCAGGAGAAGCGGGAGCTTTGCATCCGGAAGCAGTGGAAGATCACGAAGAAGAATGGCGACATCATCATTCTCCGCGATGTTTTTGAAAAGATCATACAATGTGTCGACAAATTCAAGGCCCTTGGCAATGTGGCGGCCGAGTTTGCTCCCGGATACGCTTCAGTGCCCTGGGGAGTGATCAAGATGTTACTCCAGGTACGTCGAGGGGACCTAATATTTAGTATTCAGCTCGTCTCTGACGTGTGTAAAGACAACAGTCAACGACACGACAGCATTCGCTGCTATGATAGACGGACTTGAAGAGGCTACGAGCACTATTGCAAGGTGCTCTATATTCGAGACCGTGTACCTGAAGCAGCCAACATCGGCCACAGACCATCTCAAGGGTTCCTTAGTAGCCCTGTATGGAACAGTATTGAACTTTCTGAGAACATCCTACTCCTACTTTTCAACCAACACTGGGAAACGATTCATGAAAGTTACGCTTGAGCCGGTCAAGGAGATTGAGGATGCGATCAGACGCTTCAGAGCCAAGCAGGGCGAGGTAGAACGGACGGCTCAAATCGCGAGCATGGAGATCCTGCATGATACCTCCACACGCATGATCACTCTCACGACTATGGTAGGCAGCTTGTTGGTCCAACTAGAGATGGCGAACTCCAGGCTTGCAATTCTCAATCCTGAATCTCAAACCGCTCTCGTCAGAGACTCGGAGTCCATGAAAGCAGCCGTTGCTTCGATCATGGGGCCGAAAAGTCGCACAATACAGAAACCCTTCCGCGAAACCGATGATCTAAGCGTACCACAGAGAGTCATGATGTACGACTGGCTCTCCTCGATTCGCTACCAATCTCACCACCAAACAGAGACGCAAGGACGACTAAGTGGCTCTGGTGAATGGCTGTTTCAGAGCTCAGAGTTCCTCAACTGGACAAATTCTAGTATTTCGGGTACCCTGTGGCTGCATGGAATGCCGGGCTGTGGTAAAACCAAACTTGCGTGAGTGCTCGAACCTCGTTCTATCGGTGTTCGGATATAATGGAAGCAGCTAACCGCCAACCTTCAATATCCGCTCCGCCGTCGTCGACTTTGACCTCGCTCGCGCACAAAATCAGAGCGGTACAGCAGCACCCATTGCCTATTTTTACTGCGCTCGGATTAGTGCAGAGACTGGACGCTCAGAGCCTGACGAGTTCCTTCGCTGCATTGCGCGACAGCTTTGCCGCGATAACACCAACCTTCCAGTGAGCGATGATCTTCGGCACGCCTACGAGAATTCCGGAAACCCGCAGATAGGACAAAACAAACTGGACGTCGATGGTGCTACCGACTTGATCTTGAGTACTCTATCCACCAACCCAGGCACCATAGTTATCGACGCGCTCGATGAGCTTCGCCCGGAAAAGCGCCACCAGATATTCGAGTGTCTGGACAAGATCGTCAAAGAGTCATCCAACGTCGTCAAAGTGTTCTTGACCAGTAGAAATGACGGAGATATCGTTTGCCGACTCAACTCTACGCCTAACATCTATATCAGCGCACAGCACAATGGGGCAGATATCCAACGCTTCATCGCAGCCGAGCTAGAAAAGGCTGCGAGCAGTAAACGACTTCTGCGAGGCAAAGCTTCAGAGCGCCTTCAACACCAAATCGCTGATACGCTGAACCATGGAGCTCAGGGAATGTGAGTTCAGCCAACCGCAATTTAAAACGTCATGACAGAAAACTCATATCAGAAATTAGGTTTCGATGGGTCAGCCTGCAAATCCAGAATCTATGCGATCCTAGACGAATGAAACTCAAAGAAGACGTCCTTCAGGAACTTCGCCAACTCCCGCAGTCGCTCTCGAATCTCTACGCGATTGCCTTTGATCAGATCTGCCAACTAAGTCCGCCAAGCTATGAGATCGGTATCAGCGCTTTGAAGCTTTTGCTTGTTGCTGTCCGTCCTATTACTTGGGACGAGGTCCTCCACATTCTCCAGGTCTCTCACACGAGCATTCGTGGTGGAATTACTCGAGAAGAGCTGCTTGATACCACTTGCAACTTCATTGATGATGATGATGATGATGGGCGGCAGATGTACCCGCGATTTGCCCATCAGTCAGTTCGGGAATATCTTGAAACGCGCCCCGACTTTGCTCTCGGCGTCTCCAACGCAAGAGTTGCTCATGTGTGTTTGCATCACATTGTCGCCCCGGGAAGTGAGAAGACAAGACAATTTTGCTACTCCACCTTCTATCTCGGGAATCACTTGTCTGCTACGGTTCCTAAAGAAATGGCGCCACTTCGTCCACTCCTCGAACGACTTCTACTCCCTGAATCACCGGATTATACGCCAGGTCTGAAACCGTCTCCATCTGAACTATTCAACAAATGGAGGAGAAGTGTGCGCTCATTCGTTCAATCCAAGTTTCTTGATGTCAATTGCGCTGACTCGGCCGAAAACTGCGAAGCAACCCTTGTATCAGTCACGCCGCAGGTGTCTGTGCTATGGGTCTTACCGACCAACTGCCTGCACTACAACCAACTTCCTCTGACATTCTTGACATTGTCCCCTCCACAATACTCTGGGCTGCCTTTGTCGGGGTAGACCATTGTTCCTGGGAGGGTGTTATAGCCATGGAGTTGTACCGCAACCGAAGCTGTATGATGCTAGCCGTGATTCTGAATCGGCCGAGTATCGTGTCTACAGTTCGAAGTCTCCACTTTGACATCGACACACCTACGGCGTCAGGGAAGACGGCCTTGTGGGTTGCCGCAAAGCTTGGCAAACCAAGGATGACTCGAGAACTGCTTGTCTGTGGCGCGGACCCGAATCAGATCAACCAAGACACGACGGAGAAGCAAACAAGCACATTCATTCCACGCACCTGGAAACTTTATCACAACGCTGATGAGGCGGGTCAGGCTGATTAGGACGAGCCTGAAGCCTCGCAAGCAGATATCTATCATCGCAGGTCTACCACATCCATGGAATTCCACATTTAACAGGGGAACACTAGAGAGATCCAGAGTCCGTTTTATTACAAGAACGAGAGAAAGTCGGTTATTCATGCCGCGATGCACACCGCAAATGCAGCTGGGTGTGTCAAGACGCTGATCGACTTCGGTGCCGACGTGAACAGCCGCACGTCTCAGAACGTGACCTCACGGCAACACTGCTTGGAATACGGTAACTTGAAGAGCATGTTCGAAGTCTTTGCGATCCTGTTGAAGGCCGGCGCTGAAGCAGATGCAGTACTTCAGAGCGGGCCGACCATCATCCACGTAGTGGCAGCTATGGGCCATTGGGAGCTTATTCGCCAGCTTCTGGACATCGGGGCTGATTGTTCGTTAAGAGACGACCTCCAGCAATCCCCTCTTGGTCTAGCGCGACGATATGGTCATCGCAAGACGGTAGAGCTTCTCGAGTCCAGATACGGAGCAGGACCTCCGGTGCGGGTTGAGGAGGCTGTCACTTCGCAAAGCCAAGAGAGTAGCACCTCATGGTCAGGATACCCGACACCTTCTATACGGGTGGAAGATTATGAAAAATACACTCCAGCCACGACCCAGTCATCGCCAAATCAAAGCCAGCATCAATTTACATCCTTTGATAGTATTGTCAAGGAGGACACGACGGAGAACCAGATTTTACAGCGTAAATCCTCAGTTGGAAAGTGGTGGAAGAGGTTGAGGGCTACTTCGAAATAGGCCACGTTGAGAATGGAAATCTGGGCGGTCAATAGTAAGAAGGAACAAGGCGACATAAAGCGTAATAGGCATCATGCGAATACTGATTGGATTCTTTAAGACGTAACATAGCGGAGCTATCAACGATCGGTAAGTTAATCGATCTAAGGTTGTGCGTTCATATGATAAGCAATTTTCTATCAACCCATTATACATTGCATCTATGAGCCATGTAGGGTGAGATACTTACCGAGCGTCGAGAAAGGAGTCGACCAAATAAATGAACAGGTTCTACACCAGCACGTCTCTATTCGTGACTCGATGTCTTAAGGACCGAGAATAGTAGTTTATTGAACGATTAGGTTCAAATTATGAGAAAGGAAAAAGCGTACCCTGCCTAAGGCTGGGCAAAGCTATCACTCTAAGTAGTGACCCCTGATAACTAAGGCCCTACGTGCATTAGACCCATATGTGCCACTCAGCAATCACAATAGCAAACGTTGTTGGTCCTCCTACCAATACTCACAGAAGAGGGCCTTCAAAAGCGTGGTTCCAGTCTTGATGACACCATAGTTGAAGCAGAGTTTGAAAGCTGCGCAATGCCAAGAAGCATACGAATAACTGCCATCAAAGGGTTGACTGACCTCGCAATCAGACTCGACGATCTTGAAGTCAAATACTCCACAGATCAACATATACCCTGTGAATTTAAAAAAAAAGCATTGACTTTAGCTACAATGCAACATTAAAAATAATAATAGCGTCAAAGAGCAATGTCATTTTGAGGTTGGTGCCCCTTTATCTGGGACTTGAGCAGGGAAGCCCCAGTCCCCGCTATTTGTCCACGTAAGTCAATGACAAGGGGTTCGTTTCGTCCGGTGCCATACCCATGGCTGACCTCACTGTAGGGCACATGAATGTGCGTGCACGTCTTGGCGCTTTTATTCTAGAACTCCCCTTACCACTAACTACGACGACGCGTGGCTGAGTAAGTCACTTGGCAGGGGGACATTAGCTGTTGCGACTCAGTGACGCGGAAGCTTGGCTAGGAACTCACGATTGCGTAACTTGAGATTGACGGTGTCGGAGGCCTTTTAACTTTCAGACATTGGCATCTTTGTAGAGAGATATAAAGAGGGCTGGGGCTGTAATCTGCACATTGAACTTCAAACCAACAGCCAAGTCAGACGCTTGCAGTCACGGAAACTCTCGTTTGAACCATTCGAAGCCATGATTCCTTCTCTTTCCTCGTTTATTTTTGTTCTTGCTGCCTCGCATGCGGTGGCGGCTGCTTCGTGGAACACCACTTGTACCAGCAAATCGCAACGAAAAGCATGGTGAGCTTCTAGTTAATCATTTGAATCGATGCCAAATTGCTAAAAAGACATAGGAACAACATGACGGATACCGAAAAAGCGGCCTACATCGATGCCGAGCTTTGTCTCATGGCTCGTCCTGCCCAGACGAGCATTGAGGGCGCTCTGAACCGTTGGGATGAGCTTGATTGGGCTCATATTGGTCAATCCAACGTCATCCACAATGTGGTAAGTAGCTCAATTCTGACTATCATTATAAGGACCCAAATAGCTGATCAACTATCAGGGAGCCTTTTTGCCTTGGCACCGCTACTTTATGCGCGTACACGAATACCTACTTCAATCTGAGTGTGGGTATGAGGGTGGCCAGCCCTACTGGAACGAAGTACTCGACATGGACTCTCTCGAAGACTCCGTTGTCTTCGATCCCGATACCGGTTTTGGTGGACAAGGTTCGGACTGTGTGACGGATGGGCCGTTTGTCAACTTGACTCTTCACCTGAACGAGTCCTCAACATCTGCAAGCTACTGTCTCTCGCGCTCTTTCAACTCAAATGGCTTTCAGTCCGGCCAGCAGGCGAACCTGGACGAGTGCTTCAACACCACCACATACGAGGACGCCTTCGAATGCTACCAGGTCAATCCTCACACTGCCGGCCACTCTGCTGTTGGAGGCACAGTAAGTCAGGTATAGATTCGTTGTATGCGGACAAAGGCTAACCAGCTCGTGATAGATGCTTGACGTCGTGGGCAGCCCTGGAGAGCCACTCTTCTTCCTGCACCATTCCAACTTGGATCGTCTCTGGTGGACATGGCAGCAAGCCAATCTCACTACACGCCTCACAGAAATGGGCGGACGTAATGTCCCGCTCACTAGCTATCTGGACCAGAACGGCATGGAATACCCAAGTGATGCTATTCTCGACTACGACGGCGATGATAGCAATGTGACCACCTTGAACCATAACCTTTGGATGGTTGGAGTCATGCCGAACGCCACCATTAGGGAGGTCATGGACCTTGGCGGTGACCTTATTTGTGCCGAATACGTCTAGAAATTCTTGAATGTCATAGATTGGGTGGTTGGGTGGTTGGGACTTAAAGGCGTTGGTTTTCCTTACTTTTACATTCCTGCATGACCCGACTTCAAGGCAACATGTCACTTGTTTTAACAAACATTTACAATTGCACAGCTAAATCATTGGTCCAGTAAGATTGATAAATTTCTACACATATCATTCATCAAATACAACTCGGAACTCAAACAAGATGCGTTGGGCAAGGCAATATAGTAAGAACCCAGAATTAATTCAGGGAGTGACTGATGACACTCACAACACCACCTTCTACCCTGCTGCGACTGTAGAGCAGATCACTTTGCTTTTGTCCACTTCTTAGAGTTGCGAAAACGGGACTTGTCGAATTAATTTATAGATATGTGATTAATAATTACCGAACACAAGGCGACCAAGCCATCAGTAGCAAGTGACAATTAGTCAAGGGGATCGAGCAGAATGCCTCCGTATTGTTGCAGCGTATATACCCGAGTCTCTACCACAAGATCCTGGGGAACGTAGTATCGGACTTCCGGGTGTCTCTCCCGACACAGCCCCATATAGTCCCGCTGCCTCGCCAATAACAGCGTCAAGAAGTGGGAACTTCTCTGGCGTAATCTCATCAAACAGCCTAGCAGGTGCGCTACCTCCTCTAGCCTGTCATGCAAAACAGGCTCAACCCCTATGGTGTTTGCGTGCTAGGCGTAGTGTGCGATCCAGCTAGAATGAAATTCCCAGCTTCGAGCTGAACTTGATGATCCGTATCACCTGTTCTTTGGTTTCTAGTGAACGACTGCTGGTGTTTTTTGTTTTGGACCTAGTAACGACGGGCCACGAATCTTAGCTATCCAAGTTCAGGCAGCTTCATTATCTTCAAGACTTTCTTATCCAGTGATGTTTGTCGGTACTAACTTCCACCATTTTTTCACACCTCCCCACGGACCGACCCTCGCCTCATCCCGTATCCTACGGCCTCTGTGTTGTATCTCTCATCTCGCCTTCCCAATTGCTCCGTAGTACTGTCATATCAAAGGCTTCGGCAAAGAGCGTTCAACGCTGGCCGTGAAACGAGGTGTCTCAAATCGCGAAGATGCCATCTAGTACGGTCTCATACAGAGGACACTCCACAAAACCTGATGCAATGCGGCGTATGGCGGAGAAGGACTCGGGACGGGCCACTGGAATGTAACAGGGAAATATACGAATGAGGGAGTGGTAGCGATCTTTCAGGGCATGGATGAGGTGGACGCGGCGGCTCGCGAGGTTGGTCGCGGTACTTCAATAGGAGGCCTGTATTCTCCTCCTACAATAACAGACGCACAATACAAATAGTAACTCTTCGCAATACATTGCCGGTAAGACAATCGTTAAGTGCACTAACAATTGCATCAATGATAAGACTGGAGGAATGACCTTAGTAGCGTATCTGACATAGCTATACCTCACCGCAGCTAGTTCGTTTCATAATTCCGTTCTACCCGCCGTTGCCAATCCGTTTGCTTGCCGGTGCCGTATTAGCCGCCGTCGCGCTCGGAGAGCCCCCTGAACGTAACGGAAAATTCGCTATGCCATTCTATTGGTTCTCAAGTTAGCAATTTTCTCGATCCAAAACTGCCGGCTACCCGTTCACGTTTGGAATCGAGGTCCAGAGGAGTCGGCCGATCCTGTACATTGGCACCAAAGAACAACTCCTTTCATAGGAACAGGTGTTGGAAAAGAAGACTGCAGGGGTTGGCCATGGCTGTGTTTGAACAGTTGAAACCCTCCGTTCCGCGACATCAGCGGACATCGCCAGTTTCACTCAGCCTCTTGTTTCCGAATCATAGAGACACGCGTCGTATGAGATGTCCAGTTTTAGCGTCGATGAACATGTATATGAACCTCGTCTTCATCTGCCAAGACCTTTTGCCAAAGATCCAGCCAGCATCATCATTTTCCTTTCCATCCACTCATTGTCTTCAGAGCGTTCCCTATTCGTGCCAGGCGCACCTTTCTTTCAAAAGCAACAAGAACTCTTTTTCCAAAATGAAGCTACTTTCTCTCCTTTGCACAAGCATTCTGGCTCATCTCACCCTCGTTTCCAGTCACCCTACCTCCTCGACCGAGAGCCAGTTCTCCGTTCGACAGGTTAAAAACCCAAAGTTCACGAGAGACGGTCGTCGTGCCCTTGCCAAAGCGTACAGGAAATACGGCGTTACACTTCCTGCCGCCCTCAAACACGATGGGAAGACCCTCCGACGCCGCAATGTCACAGGCAGCGCGACGACTCTGCCGGTTGAGAACGATGCTGAGTGGTTGACACCAGTTGAAATTGGCACTCCCCCGAAAACCTTCCAGATGGACTTTGATACCGGGTCCTCGGATCTCTGGGTGTACAGTCCCGAAGCTGCGGCCGCTGGCGGCCAGACTCAGTACGTTGCTGCTGATAGCACCACCTCGCAAGATTTGGCCGGTGCTTCCTTCGAGATCCAATACGGCGATCAAAGCGCTGCTGCAGGTCATGTTGTGATGGACAAAGTCTCTATCGGTGGCCTCGCAGTCAAAGCGCAAGCTGTCGAGGTTGCCGATGAGGTAACGGCATCCTTCGCCGAGCAGCAGGATCTGGATGGACTGGTCGGATTGGCGTTCAGCTCCATCAATACTGTTCAACCCCAGCAACAAAACACTTTCTTTGAGAGCGCCAACGCCGAGCAGGGCGTCGGGCTATTCACCGCGGACCTCCAGCAGGACGCACCCGGCACGTACAACTTTGGCTTCATCAATCAATCAGCATTCACGGGCGACATCACCTACACAGACGTCGACACCACGGCAGGGTTTTGGAATTTCACTTCCTCGGGGTTCTCTGTGGGTAACAGCAATACTTCGCTTTCGCAAACACCCATCACGGGCATTGCTGATACCGGAACCACCCTTCTTCTCCTTCCTGGGGACGTCAACAAGGCCTATTACTCGCAAGTTCAAGGAGCTCAGTCGGACGACGCCGCAGGCGGTTTCGTTTTCCCTTGCGACGCGCAGCTCCCGGACTTTTCCTTCGGAGTCGGCAAGGCAGCCGTCACGATCCCAGGCACCTTCATGAACTTTGCTCCTGTCCAAACTACGTCTTCGTCGGGCGCTAAGCGGTTTAGACGGTTCAGAGGTCCTAAAGATATTTTTGCAGAAGCACTGGACACGGGAATGTGTTTTGGTGGTCTCCAGTCCAGTGATAGCGTGGGTGTTAATATTTTTGGAGACATCGCCCTTAAGGCTGCATTTGTGGTGTTTGATGGCGCGAATTCGCGCTTAGGATTTGCTAAAAAGGACCTTCCCGCTGCTTGAAACTGTCTCAGTTCAAGGAGGAATGCACGCATTGAATATCAACTGCGTCTTTAGCTCGGTTTACTGGAATCTTGACCCCCGAAACCAACTCCTTCATACTCGTAGTTGAGAAAGACACATCACACAATTAACAACTCGGCTGGCCCTTTTAACGATTTATATCCGCTCCCAATCAGTGACGAACAAGATCGATTTGTAATAACTAACTCAAGATTTCCGATTCATGAGTGGGTGACTGTTATATCAGCACAAAGGGGCCGAAAGAGTATTCAGGATTCACCCTTCCCACTAGGAACCTTGTATCTCGGAGAAGATAGCCACACGCCAAGAAAAAAACATGAAGCCTCAAAAAGCGAGAGCTAACTTGACTCTTTGGGATATTTTCAGCCTTCCCTGGCGTTCAAACTCAAAGAGGTCTGTATCTCTTCATTATGGCCCTCGTCTTCGCGGCTGCCCAATCATCTTGCGACATGTAGTTGAAAGTATCTACCACGTCTCGCCGGCGTCTATCCCAATCATCCTCTGACGGTGGCTTGCGCTCCCACGTGTCACGATAGATGCCAGTAGACTCGATGGGTTCCTCAGGATCGACACGCTCGCGGTTATCTAGGTTACCGAGAATTGGAAGGGGACAGTTTGGGGGCGGTGTGACCTCCGAGAGAAGGAACTGAGTGAGCTTGTACTTCTGTTCATCGAGGAGCTTGAAGATACGATAAGTTACGTCGCGTCGATCAGCGTGTAGGTATATGTCGTGGGACTAGGTTGTTAGCTGAGTGTTATGTACATGCAAGTCAAAAGCTCACCTCTGCATCTGCATCAGATGCCATATGACGTCGGTCAAAAAGGACAACACCGCCGAATATGCGACTTTCTGCCCAGTAACCAACTCCATCGGCAACACCTTCGGGGTACTGATCATAATCATGATACCAGAGGTGCCAAAAAAGGGTGGGCGGGTAACCATATGGATAAAAGGGCTTATCTTCCTCGGATGGTTTCCAGGCGACAAGATGGTTACTGGGACTCAGATTTGGTTCTTGATTGAACAACCAGATAGCAATGTGATGGATAGCTCTGGCGACAAGCTCGATCAGCTTTGTCTGAAAGGATCTAGATCCGGGCGCGGCGGCTTGATACGCGTGAAGAAGCTAGATAAGTCAACATTTAGATTGCAGCGAAGTATCCTGAAGGGGCAATTGACCTTCGAATCAAATCTCAAAGCCGTAGCATCAAAGGTGCTTCGAAGTTGTCGAGCTTTCTCGAGTACGCCATCCGAAAGTTCGGTGCGTTCGTCAAGGAGGGGATGTCCAGAGCAGACGGTTCCTTCGTAGGTATCTAGTGCTACATCTGATAGTGGTAATCCGTCAATGATCTGAGCGTATGTAACTTCGGCTATCGGGCTTGACAAAATATTGGAGACGGCGCGCGTGAAGATGTCACGGTGTTGGATCTGCAAATTTTGAATGGATTGCTGTTCTGACCAGGAGCCTGAGACCCCGGCTGGAGATGTTGCAGCATCTGCGGGCGCCATTTCTCGATGGACTCTATCAAGAGTTACACCTTGGCCGGGTGAGGCTGGTATCAAGCTCGAGGTAGAAGGGGTTGGCGTATAAGTTCTTCTCGCGACGGGTCGATGGAAGAATCAGCGGAAAGGGTTGGCGATAATTGACGCTAAACCCAAGAAAAGGCACGGCTCCTTAGATTAATGGAAAATATGAAAGAAGTGAGCTTGCGACTGAAGTTTCCCTGTGAAGACAACATGAACCACTGCAGAGAGCGTGGGGTAATCTAACCACGCATCATTGTGGCCTTACATGTGAGGTGTCAATCATCCGACGGCTAATTGAAGGGCCGACATGTCTGGACTAACCCAGGTTTCATGCGTGATTACTCTTTCTTACGCGCCCACCGGCCTCAGCCCGGCCAGGTATGCCCGCCAGAGATGCAGCCTCGCGCGGTCCTCACATTTGGTATTGGATGCGTCGTATCTAAGCGCCGACTAATTAAGCGCCAGAATGGAGGTCGCTTCTACTGCCTGATCATACATCATTATTTACATGGTTAGACTGTATTCAAGAATGCGACCAACAGCATCCATAGCTTGAGTCTCATTGGTGTAGACTAATCACTGGATGAAGGTCGCAGTCCTGCTGCCTTGCACTGCCATGATGGCTGCAAGAGGGCCGCATTAGTTCATTCACTGCGCCACTTTTGATAATAAATATAGATAGAACCAATGGAAAAGACCAAGCTCTACGTAGTGCCGTCCACTAACCCATCCTCAATGAGTTGGTTTCAGGTTACTCGGTCGTCGCTTGCGACCAACAGTGGTTGTCGCTAGGTTATCTAGGATAAGCACTGTTGGTTGCAAGCGACGACCGGGCGATATCGCGAGTTACATCAGTTTTGGATTGAGCTTTCTCGTCATACCTCTGATATATCCGGTGCATGGGGCTTGGGGGTTTTCTCTCTTCTCGCGGTATAAAGTCTCATACCACCCAGCGTTCATGGTCATTTGGCTCTTCATCCAAAACACCTACAACATCAAGCAGCCTCTTGTACCTTGTCCAAGCTAGATCCTAGTTGTGATCATTCTTCCTACTCCCTTTCTCTTTTCTTATATTTGCTTCCTGTGTCTTTACGGTACAGTGGGTTCATCAGCTCATTGAGACTGACCTTCACTCTCCAGCGTTGTTCACATCACAAAGACAAGCCCAAGACTCTACCAGAAATTTCAAGAGTACGACAGTAACAACCCTTAAATCCCAGACTCCTCACGATCCAATCTAACCAATCTTGTAAAAATTAGTTGATTCCACTAGCCGAGGTCTAAAGGCAACATAAGCGCAAGGAGTGTCCGCGGTCTCCAAGTTTATAAGGCTACGGGCGTCGGGACCCAGTCTGTCCCTCTCCGGCCGAATGACAGTCGATTTCGCCTTGCTAGAACTGTCATTGATCGGGGGCTTCTCATTCTTGAGAGTGAGGGTGGGAAGAAGGGACTCCACGATCTCGCAAAAGAGATCATCGTTGCTCTCAGACGAGCTCGAGGCCCATGTCTGTTTCCAAGAGATGACCGCGACTTCGTATATTTGGATTATTCTGTTACTCGATTCATCTCTCTCATGAGATCTAACCCTCCAGAGGTTTATCTTACTACGCTGCCGGGGGAGGCTTGCACTGTACGGTACGACTGGGCAGGCCCGGGGTCTACCATGGAAGACTTCCTCCCAATGAATGCCGGACATTTGCAGTTGAGTGGAATGGTATGTTCTGGCATCATTTGCTGCTCCAGCTATTCATCGTAACTAATCCTTTTGTGGCGATAGATACTCGATCAAATGGCGTCTACCCGTAACAACAACGAACTCAACATGTACATGTTTCAAATGGCTATATCCGTTGCACACGAAATGGGTCATTTTCTCACAGGCTACATCACAGGAGCTCAACGTCCCCGAACTCCCCCCAGCGTCCAGGTACCTGGAGCAATTGGCGAAGCTGGGTACTATTGGGAAGTCAGAGCTCTTGGGGGTATTGTTGAATTCTACTCTGACCCTAATGACCCGAACAATATCAACCAAGCCGGAATTCCCTACCTTTTCCAAGACGGTCGCCGCTCCGCGCCCGGTGTTCGGGTTTCTTCAACTTATATACAGAGATTCGTTGCGGGTAACAATGGTAGGTGCATATTTTCAGATTTTCACTCTGGCTTTGCCATCTAATAGAACGCACAGGATTCGAAATTCCCATTCCATCAAACTCCAGAGAAGCAGTCCAAACTCGCAGCCAGCTTGGGCGAACAAGTCACGAGATGGTTACACTTCGACGACTCGCCGCAGAGGCTGCTCAAGCAACGACAAGAGCTGGGAGGTCTAGTACGACCGCTGCACCGAGATATCGGGGAGAGCAGCAATACTACACTCAGGAATACTACTATTAAAAGATGTGCGAACGGTGGTCGAAAATACAGGCTGAGAGCCTCATACCTTGATAGTTGAAGCTCATGAATCACTGGATCAGAATGTTGGGTATTGCTATTAGTAATGATTCATTTGGTATTTGATGTTTCTTGTATTTCCCCGACTGTCTACCGCCTGGTAATTTGGCGTATGATATGGCCTTACTGTAAGCCTGACGAGAGTAAATCGGTTTGACAGGATGGATAAGCGTGACCATATTTCATTCCCAAGTCGCATCAGTTCGTTAACTAGAGAACCCTTCATATATAGTACAAGCACATAACATGCAGGCACCAGGAGGCATCTTTAAAATCACTCCTTTGGCATGGAATTATGATGCATTCTATGCTTCAAACAATATTGGGTAATAAGTAGAATTTATTTGAGCATTATTCTCCTTAAACTCCTTTAACCATGTTAATGATTGATCGTCAATGATTGATGATAGATCGACTTAAAAAGCAGAGACGAACAAGTGAGAAAAATCAAAATGCTACCATGTGTCCCCAAGGCTTGAAAACTGTTCGGAAACGATCGTAGTGTTGTACTCATGTCAACCTGTAAATTATCCTCATCGCCACTGCCAACCCTGATTGACTTAAGCTCAAGGGACACTCAAAACTTTCAGGCCATCTTAGAGTTGCAATAGTCTTTGTCTTCATGTTCTGCTGTAAGGACTAAAACTCTCGATGCATTATGCAGTGTTCTTAAAAGATCAGGAAACTTAGCCGTAGCCATACGTTGTTCGCACAGTCCTTATGGCAGTCTATATGGATCCATGATTACCTAGAGCATTTTTGTCGTTAGAGGCTCTGATTGATCGATTGTCCAAGTAGATTGTGATGTCTACCTAGAGAGATATTTCAGTGTTAAGTATAGTAATTAGATAGCTTCAACTCCAAACAAGCCAGACCATGCCTGTTAATTTGATTATAGTTAGAGACTTTATTTTAGTACCACAGTCTATCAGCTCTGCACGTGTCATTGACCCAATGCCACCACATAGCCAGTAGCATACCCAGAAAACACTGCAACGAGGCCAGAAATATATGACTTTGAGCTGAGTCTTTTATCTTAGCTATAGGGAACCGTCCACAAAGGTCCATTCTATACTTCCCCATCCTTAAACGGCCTAAGTATTAGAATCAGTTGCTCCATTGACATCACTCTCCAGAGGGCCAGCAACCTTCGCTTCCGCAAGTGGATTGCCATACTGTGCAAGATAATGGCATTCCTACAGCCTAGTTCAAACAATACTCGTGTTAGTTAATTCTCCAAACATTCGCTGAAGCCAGAGCTTAAGGTGGACGAACTAATCATCAACTTAGTTTGATTAAAACTATTTAGGCAGCTACAGTAGGTTTGACGCAAACAATTCAGGCCTGCCTCATACATGATTATTCAGATGCATATGATCAACATCGTTATTCATGATAAACTCTGTAAATAAAGCAGCGTCGATATTTTTTATCACGATACTATCATATTGTTATTCACATACTACTTGGATACCAATGTCATGCTGCATGGGAGTTGAAATCCCCGAACGTTCCACAGTCGTACGTTCACGACCGTAAGCATTAGATGGCATTCCTGACCTGAATAACACCAGGCGCTGCAAGGGTCCGCTCAGGAACAGCATCGGCCGCAGCGAAATTTTTACCGACAGTGAGGGCGGCGTGACTGAAACCTGCCATAACGTTCTCCGAATAAGGGAACTTGGCCTCCAGACTGACGGTATCCTTGTGCCAGCGGACATTCTCAGCCTTGACGCTGATGGGTAGCTGTAGTCCCGTGGTGTAAGTGATGTACAAGTTCTCCGATTTGCCGTAGTATTTCTTTGCAGACTTGGAACCCTTCAAATTCGCGGAAAACTTGAGTGTCTGATCCTTGGGTGCGACCTTGGCCACAGGGTCTCCGTTGACTAGGAGGGAGGGGAAGATCGGGAGCTTGATCTTCTTGATATCCTCCGAGCATGACCCAGGCACGACAAACAGCTGAAGGGCAGACCAGGCGAATGCGGCAGGAACGGTCGTCAGGAATGGCGATTCAGAAGGAGTCTCGCCCAGGTGAATGCGGTAGAAACCATTCTGCTCACCCTCTTGACCGATGACAGAGGAGACAAGGCGGACAATCTCGGGCTGGCCTTCTGAAGCGAAGATTACGTTGGCGTCCTGGAGAGCCCCGAGGACCACTGCTGTGAAGGTCTCGGCAAGGAAGATGGCGTCATCGAGCTTGTTCACGGGGAACTGGTAACGGCAAGGCGACGGAGCAAATTTTCCGGCTGATTTGAGTGTAGCGAGAGCTCCGATAGCATGCTGCTCCTCTTGCTAAACATAATGTCAGTCAAACAAGCCATCGAGAAAGGCTCGTGGGTAGACACTTACAGCTAGGATGGTCTTGATAATCAGCTCAGCCTCTACACGCTCCTTTTCTGGGACCTCATATCCCTTCACGCCTCGGGTGATGTTGTAGAGCAGAGAGTTGAAGAAGGCAACCTCGAAGAGTTCGTTGAAGGCAATGAGTTGGAAAGCGACCGTGGATCCGGGTCCCAGAGTCTTAGGCAAAGGCGCACCAGGCAACTTTCCGCCGGCTTGGAGGGCGATCTGTCTCTCTTGAGAGTCACTGGGGTTGGGGAAGCCGTTTTCTTTGGGGACGCCAAAAGATCGAGGGACAAGGCCACCAAGGGCAGAGCCAAGGAGGCCAGCTGAAGCAAGAAGAGTTGACACGCGCATATTGTCAGAGTGTGACTTGATTCAGAGCTGGAATTTTGATAAAGGTGAAAAGGTCTTTGAGCAGCTTCTTGTCATTATAAGTCAGAGCTGCGTGCCGCAAAGGCTTCGGAAAACGGCGAATTGAGTTCAGTCTGGACAGCCCATTCGGCACTTTCCAGCACATCGTGCTTACATCATGACGACATGGATGCAAATTATCCAATAGCTCGGTGTCCTCAATTTCGATGATTACCCCTCGTCAAACCTTGCGGATGTCGTCTTTCGGCAGTGACCCGGCCAAAGATAGAATTCGATAGTTGAGGGCCTCGATCGTCATAGATTTGGGACGAGCGGCACCCACCGTTAGTGAGGGATCTTTGAAGATGAACAGAGCTGGGGGACGGGGCCAGACTCTAAAACTCCAATTTCTCAGCTTGACCTTAATTGTCGACTCTATAGAAGCTTAGATGTCACATCGTGGCTCGATGCAACCACGGCGTATGTTTTCGGACCGTCCAGCCCTTGCAGCCGCGCACCCGAGTGTCCGAGCCACCCATATCGGATGAAGCCGTGTGTATTATCCAGAAGACAGACAGGAGAATAAGCTGGAAAAATAAATGGCCAGATTGGGTAGTGAGCTTCAAGCACGCTTAGCCCAAGACCGCAGCTACTGGACGAGCCTATTTACAACCGGGACGCTGTTCGTCCGCAATCTTCTCAGAGGCTTCCTTCCAGAAGATGGTGTTGTATGTCACTCGGGATCTGTGCCATCCGTAGGGCTAGAGCTAAAATCTGCCGTGAAGCTTAGCATCAGCACCCGGCCGAGAAGTACCCCAGCTGAAGTCTACGGTGCAGGATAAAACCTTACATGATGTCAGAATGTCGCTTTGACTGGGCGATGCCACCCCAGCCGCCAGACCCATGCAACCAGGTTGCCGGGTTATCGGGATCGGGAAACACTAGCTTATTTCGTGATCACGGTGGCTAAGTAGGTTTGTACTGGTAGGTGAAACTCTCGGGGAGTTTTGATCATCATTACCCGATGCTAAAGATGTAAGCGGAGAATATCACCCGCTCGTTTAGTCGGATCCAGGACCAAATACACAGAATTGCTTGCAGAAAGTAGAGGTTTAAAACACTCTTCGAAAATTTTCGGAACTCAGTCTATGGACTAATGCATCTTAAAGATTTCAGATGAATGGATGTTGGCGCATAACCGCAATAGAGAAACGTTGCGGGTCTTGTGGTGAGGAAGTTGAAGTCCGCCTCAAGCTGGATGCTGAGCAACATGAGTTATATGCTCGACAGTGGCGAAGACGCTAGAGATCTCAAATTCACCACCTGCAATCCCAAGTTTTTGAAGATGCTCAAATTAAAATTGAAGTTACGATATAAAGCGTAGTTCAATAGGTGCAAAGGTGATATCTAAGGATGAAAGCTCCTCTTCTTAGAGATTGCGGCCTGGTAATGCGTTTCGGTAATAGAAAGGCAGGCTTGTTTGTTGACGACGCTAATGTGTGAGTTAAGTCTATGGATACGCCATGGACTGATAAGGAGGTTCATAAGCTTGTAACCTCAGATTCTTAGGGCTATGATACCTGAGAACTCGGAGACGAAACTCAAGCACACTAAAGTCCATTTACATTTGTGAAGTCGAGTTCCTGCAACCAGCTACACACCAACGCATACTTAATGCTGAGGCCACAGCACTGTGCATTTGGCCCCAACCGTCGGGTTCTATTCGGCCAGCTGGACCATGTCATCTTGTATTCCTTTTGAATTGATACGCGTTTGGTGGTGCTCGAGACGAAATGAAACTTCTTGCAGTTACTTACCATGTTGTTCTGGATCAGCTAGGGGGTTTTAACACCATTGGCTGGCGCTTTGCTCGTGATGAGAGCTTTGAACGTCGTTGTCGTGGACGGCTTGTATCTCACAACGCTTATGTAGATATAGTAGCCAGCCCACAGAGAAGTGCAGTCCTTGCCAACGGCAGGGTTCCACTTAAATAAATCATGTCGAGCGTCTTCTATTGTGCAATAATCTTGAGAATCAGCCATCTTCAGAGGTATTCAAGTTTAAATACAAGACAGAAGCCTAGAGCCCGGATGAGGCCCACCTATCCGAGGTATTGAAGGATTCAATCAGGCCTCAGGCTGGCGTCCAAGGGTTTGGGATCCCAGGCCAGAAATAAGACCCAAGGCTCCCTCCCGCTTAGAGCTGCCATGATTTTCAGAACTTGGGCAGGGTGACGGGGATGGGCTGAGTTGAGGGTCCAGAAATAGGATCGATACGAGGAGTACTACGCTAATGCGAGTGGCTGATGAGCGACTAAGCCGAGTTCCGAGTATCTAAGCAACTCGGAACTCCGGGTGTTGTCCCCACAGACTCATGTTACCATGGCTCTCATCAGCCGTTGACAGCGAGGACGTGAATAAGACCCAATTATATGAGGAATATAAATTGTAGTCTTTAGAAGTTCAATTTCCGTTTCTTCAAATCACTTCCATACGTCCAGACGATCATTCTGCGACATCGTTCAAATCGCCATGTCAACCCTCATGATCTACGGGGCAGCCGGGTACACAGGACGAATGGCAAGCCTGCATGCGAAGAGCCTCGGCCTTGACTTTGTTTTAGCTGGCAGAACTGAAGCCAAGATCAAGGACTTTGCATCGTCTCTCAATGTCCCATATCGTGTTTTCGACGTCAACAATGCGCAGCTCATCGACTCGGCTTTGGGAGGTATCTCAGTCATCCTCAACTGCGCCGGCCCCTTCATGCACACGGCCGAGCCGCTGATGATGGCATGCATACGAAACGAAGTACACTACCTCGACATCGCCGCAGAGCTGGATAGTTATTGGCTTGCGGAACAGCTAGACGAAGAGGCAAAGGGAGTAAATGTCTTGCTCATGCCGGGATGTGGTGGCAGTGTTGCCATATTGGGCTGTTTGGCCGGTCGTGTTGTGGGAGATGTTAAGAGTGCCATCAGCATCGACATTGCCTTACATGTCGCTGGATCCATGTCGCGGGGATCAGCAACCAGCGCCACTGAGAACTTGACGACCGAGTGTCTCCAACGTGTTGATGGGAAATTGGTACCAGATGATGTCGGCAACACCAGGCAGTTCGATTTCGACAACGGAAAAGGGCCTGTTCCCGCGTTCCCCGTGACATTGCCAGACCTTATCACTATCTGGAGATCAACCAACGTGGCCAATATCAGGACCTTCGTTCACGTATCGGGCGACGCCTTCCCGACCGAAGACATTGCTCAGATGCCAGATGGTCCGACGGCTGAGCAGAGGGAGGCTAGTCCGTATCATGCGTCCGTCACTGTAACGGGGGACAACGGAACAGTCAGGAGCGCGGTTCTTCACACCGTGAACGGGTACACTTTCACCGGACTCGCATCGGTGGAGGCTGCGAAGAGAGTTTTGAGCGGACGTGTCCGAGGAGGTTTTCAGACACCTGTCGCTATTTTTGGCAACGACTTTGTGAAGACGATTGCGAATTCGATCATAAAGGATCTATGAACAGAATGGAGGTGCTTGTGGACGGCATTTGTTGTGGCATAGACTAACCAGAATACTTTCAACAAATTAAGGTAACAAACTCGTCATGATATTCGGCTGTTTTAGCCAAACTGATCTGGCGGTTGTCAGGTGGTGTCGTTTATGAATCATGGCTGCTGCCTTGAATAACACAACCATGCAAATAGCTGCCCATACCCCGACCCCAATTCGTGGGACAGCTCCACCAAATAACCCCATAGGGCCAGATTATCGGGGTATATATTTAGCTGTAGATGTCGTTGTAGCCTTGCTTAGGCGTGTTATATCTACGTTTAGGGATTGCATCTCAATTGGTACCATCTATGGTGGATAGTCAGAATGAGCCCAGAACCTCAACTAGATTTCGAATCAAGGCTCCATAGGCCGACATTCATGAAAGCCATTACATTCCGTTTTCAAATGGTCAGTCACGCGACAAACTGTCATCCTTCCAGGTCAACATGGTCCTTGCAAACTGGAGCCTCCGGACTAGCCGTCAGGAAATTTTATGTCTCTTGGAAGGTATTTCCGATGGGAGGGCCGTCAGGGAGAGAAGCGCGCAGATCGTCACTGGGCTGGGAAATGCTACTCTGACATCATTTGACACGGCGCGACTTTGGCCAAGGAGGTCGACACGGAATTCATGTCGTATTTTGGAGTCAAATGGCCTGAACCCCCCTGAGGCAGAAAAACCAGCGCCAGCTGTTGACGTGCCGTGGAATGACTTGTTTGACCGTGGGTCTGATCTCAGAGGGACGTTTGGCAATGGCTTTTTACTAAGATTGTCTCACGCGTTGCCGGTGGTGTCCACGCCACATATCTATGCAGTCGACCTTCATAAATGACAAGGTTCAGCTACAGACTTATCCAAGGCACGCTATCCTTTTCCCTCGCTCCCTAAGAACATGCTCAGGCTTCCCCATCACCTACTTGGCCGTGGCAGGCTTCGAACAGACCCAACTTACAAGATCAGCTCCATCGCACTACGTTCAGTCAAAAGTATACAGTCAGTATACCCTTTAGTAAAGAATGAGAGTGGCAGTTTCATTAGGTTGTGGTAGAATTCTGGTCCTCAATCTACCCACAGCCCAATTGCCCGCCATGTTCTACCCTGGCCGGGCGATATTAGGCCGAGAAGCCACAAATGAGCTGATCCCCTCCGTGCAATTCAGCTGCCTGCCGCTAGAGCTGTTTGGGCTGACGGTGGCTAAAGACAGCGGTCTAGTGTGACGGTCGGGTCTAACCTAGGGGTGTAGGGTAGGTCCGGGCGTGGTGTTTATGATCGAGTGGATCAGGACGTCGTAGTGAGCAATGTCAGTCACGGTCTGGTAATGGTAGAATAGCAGATTCAATGTAACCAAGTGTGTTGATAGCTAAAGAGCTTAAGGCTCTTGTCTAATGTGCTAAGTGAATGTGTATATATACTCTGTACTGGGTGTGGTCGAACGGTGTCGGGTTGTGTCGAACAGAGGCCGTTCGACGTGCATATGTAGGTTGGTGTCGAACCGTGTCGAACGGAGCCCGTTCGACACGCATATGCTATTCTCTCATGATAGGAAGGAAAAAGTGGGTACTAGGATGATTCTGCCGGTTGTGACCGCCTGGTCCCAACCTGGGCCGTGACATCTAGAGACGGGCCGCACATCAATCCCGCCCGCTACCCGTGCTGGCGGCGACGTGACGAACTATTAAGGGCTAGGGAGTGACAAGTACATGAAGTATTCATCATCCAGGTCCACGTTAAGCCTGTGGCTAGCCAGAATTTTCATCATGTGTGGGGTAAGTGCCGTGCTCCGAGCGAGACGGTGTTGTTTCTAATTTATTATATTGTGGCTGGCTGATGCAGCAGAAAGAGGAAAAGAGCTAGAGGTCTAGATTCCTATAGACACTAGAGGGAATGTTAATAGCATTTTGGTAGCTGTGCGTCTTCACACCGAGATATAGTATTTCGTGCTTTATTATTTATTATAACCAATCTATTATCTAGTTATATAATATTATGGATAAGATAAGGATTTAGACCTATAATAGTAAACTACTATTATTATCTATTAAGCTTAGTAATTATAATTTATAAGCCTAGCTAAGATTATAAGGGTTAATATAAAAACCTTATAAGCTAAGATAGCTTTATTTTAAGTAGAGCTAAGCCTACTATAAAGTAGCCTTTAGCTACCCCTTCCTTTTATAAAAAGATAAAGTATAATTTACTATATTATTTAATATATATCCTACTATAGCTTAAACATAATAGTTATAAGCTTAGATAGAATATATCTATCCTAGTAACTTTTATTATATAAGCTATATAAATCTATTTTCTCTCTCTCTCTTTTTAAGCTTAATTTAATAAGTTTAAGCCTATAATAGATTATTTTAATAAGACTATTAGCTTTCTCCTTATAAAAGTTAAGCTTACTAATAGGGAAAACTAGTATAAATAGCTTAATATCTTATATAATTATATAAAGGATTATAATATTTAGGACTCTATTAATCTAAATAAAGCTAAGCTTATAATTAATACTTTAGTCTAACTAATTATATTTATACTTAATTCTACCTTAAAAAAATTCTAAAATAAAAATCTTAAGGAAAATTTTAGAATTAATATATAAGAGTACTATAAAATAAAAGCTTAAAGCTTCTTAATTAAGCTTATAAGTTTCTAATATAAATAATAATTAGTTAATAATATATAAACTTAAATCTTAAATATAGTAGACTTAAGTATCTATAAGAATATTAATATATATCTAAATAATAAAAGCATAATTAAGCTTAATATATATAATTAAGAAGCTTAAAAGATAACTTTAAAGTAATTAGTTAAGGCCTTAAAAAAGCACTTTACCCTAAGAAAATTAAGTATATAAAAGGAAGTTTATTAGTATTATAATACTTTACTAAAGGAAGCTAAAAGAGTAAACTTAAATCCTTAAGTATAATACCTTAAATAGTCTAAAGCTTATATTAAGGCCTAAATAAATAAAATTAATAAGATTAAAAGAGTTAATAAACTTTATAACTTTATTAAGGTAATTAAGGCTAGATTTAAATTAGCTTAAGGTATCTAAATACTTAATAAGATTATCCTAATAAAAGTTAAAGAAAAATTATAGCCTTAAGACCTTAAAGTATTTATACTTATATTTAATATAATTAATTAAATTATAATCTATACTTAAGGAAAGAATAGAAGAGCTTTTATTATAATAGACTAAAGCTTATTAAGATTATTAAGCTTTAGTATAAAGCTAAGAAAAGCTAAATACCCTTATAATAAAATAATTAAACTATAGTATTATTTCCTACTAATAAATTATAATATACTTTACTTTATACTTACTAATAAAAAGTATTATAAGTATAAGTACTAACTAAATAAAGCTCTTATTAAGGAAATTTATACTTATTATAACTCTTCTAAGTAGAAAGGGCTAAAAGTAAAGAAAGATATAAAATTAAAGAATTAAAGCTTAAATAATACTTTTAATAATTACCCTATAGGTAGTATAAATATAATAATTATTAATACTATTATAGTAAGGGTCCTTAGATAAGTAGGCTAATAGATTACTAGTAGGGATATAATAAGGATAAAGAGGATAATTAGAAGAGAATAGAGTTTTTAGGAGGAAATATTAATATTAAGAGAGAGAGGGATTATT
>WPDF01000413.1:0-12479 GCA_019137265.1 Neonectria coccinea | reverse complement strand
AATTAATATATAGATATAGGAAGCTCTCTTAACTAAGAATTAATATATAGATATAGAAAGCTCTCTTAACTAAGAATTAATATATAAATGTATAAGGTTATAGCTTGGTATACTATATTATAAATAGTAGCCTTAGTATTAGTATCTCTTAACTAAGAATTGATGTATGGATGTAGGAAGCTCTCTTAACTAAGAATTGATGTATGGATGTACTAAGCTCTCTTAACTAAGAATTAATACATGGATGTATAAGGTTATAGCTTAGTGTACTATATTATGAATAGTGGCCTTAGTACTAGTATCTCTTAACTAAGAATTAATATATGGGTGTAGGAAGCTCTCTTAACTAAGAATTGATGTATGGATGTAGGAAGCTCTCTTAACCAAGAATTGATGTATGGATGTAGGAAGCTCTCTCAACTAAGAATTAATGTATGGATGTATAAGGTTATAGCTTAGTATACTGCATTATGAATAGTGGCCTTAGTATTAGTATCTCTTAACTAAGAATTAATATATAGGTATAGGAAGCTCTCTCAACTAAGAATTAATATATAGATATAGGAAGCTCTCTTAACTAAGAATTAATACCTGGGTGCAGGAAGCTCTCTTAACTAAGAATTAATATGTGGATACATGAGATTTACTCCTCTTTCCCCTATATAAGCAGGATCCCTTCTCCCCCCTCTTCCTACTAGTCTTAATCTCATACATAGATGCATGAGATCTAGCTCCCGCATACCCACACACCCCCCTACCTTCCTGCCCCACCTTCCCAATCCAGCCTAGCCGTACACCCGATTTCCCACACACCCTCCGCTTTCCCCCCTCTTCCTACTAGTCTTAATCTCATACACGAATGCATAAGATCTAGCTCCCGCACACCCACACACCCCCCCACCTTCCTGCCCTACCTTCCTAATCCAGCCTAGCCGCACACCCGATTTCCTATATACCCTCCGCTTTCTGTTATTAAGGAAGCTCTCTTAACTAAGAATTAATATGTGGATGCATGAGATTTATTCCTCTTTCCCCTATATAAGTAGGATCCCTTCTCCCCTCTCTTCCTACTAGTCTTAATCTTATATATAGATGTATAAGATCTAGCTCCTACACACCTATACACCCCCCCACCTTCCTGCCCTACCTTCTTAATCCAGCCTAGCCGCACACCTAATTTCCCACACACCCTCTGCTTTCTATTATTAAGTCTCTTAGCTATTTTAGCTCTAGCTATAAATATTCCCTCTATTAGCTTTCTTATCTTTTATTTAACCTTCCTTTCTTTAATATACTCCTTATAACTTATACTTACTATAGTATATATTACTATAGCTATTACCTATAATAGGTAGTACTATTAATAATACTATTAAGCTTAGTAGCTTTAGCTTACCTATTGCTATTCTAGCCTAAGATAACTATACTAATTTAATACTTAATAGTATTATATTCTTAAAGGATTAAGGGGGGCCTTAATATTAGTATCTCTTAACTAAGAATTAATATATAGGTATAAAAAGCTCTCTTAACTAAGAATTAATATATAAATATAAGAAGCTCTCTTAACTAAGAATTAATACTTAGGTATAGAAAGCTTTCTTAACTAAGAATTAATATATAGATATAAGAAGCTCTCTTAACTAAGAATTAATACTTAGGTATAGGAAGCTTTCTTAACTAAGAATTAATATATAAATATATAAGATTTACTCTTCTTTCCTCTATATAAGTAGGATTCTTTCTCCCCTTTCTTCTTACTAGTCTTAATTTTATATATAGATATATAAGATCTAGCTCCTATATACCTATATACTCTCTTACCTTCTTACCTTACCTTCCTAATCTAGCCTAGCTATATACTTAATTTCTTATATACCCTCCGCTTTCTATTATTAAGGCTATAGGCTAGAATCTAATAAGTTAGTATATAAAGATATATATAAGGCTACTTATATTAATATATATAAGATTATAGCTCCTTCTTTTATACCTAACTATATAATTAGGTTAAGGCTAGAGTTTTACTATATAAAGTTATTAGTAAATAGGAGTATTATTAATATTAAGAAGGTATTTAGGATAGTTAGTTAGTATAGTATCTTAGCGAATAGTTAGACTAAAGTAATATATTAAACTAGTAGGTAGCTAATAATATTAGGGAAGAAATACTAAATAGGCTTTTCTTATACTATATTTATTATACCTTTATACTATATAGTATAAATTAAAACCTAACTATTAATAATAAAGATATTTCTCCTTAAAGATAATATATTCTTAATATTAACTAATAGAAGCTTAATAGTTTAGCCTAACTACTTATTAGTTATATAAGTAAAAATAGTAAGTATTTAAATTAGCTAGTTTACCTTAGTAAGGTATACTTTAATAGCTAATATATTAAGACTATTATAGTTAATTATAGCTAGGATAGTATAGCTTTTATTAACTATTTAACTAAGGTAATATATAACTAATTAGGCCTATAGGTTATTATATACCTTTATAAAGAAGAAGTTCTAAATTAATTAATAAGGCTAGTTATAAATCTTAGAGAGGGTTAATATAAGCTACTAAGTACTTACTATAATTAATAGGTTATTTAGGCTTAATAAGTAAGCCTTTAGTAAGCTATTAGCCTTTTATATCCCCTACTTAATACTATTAATAATATTACTAAGTATTATTAAGTAGCTATTAAATATTACCTTATTACTAACCTAGGAAATTATATCTAGCTTATATTACTTCTTCCTAATATTAAAGGTTATACTTTACTATAGGTAAACCTTTACTATAGGTATTATAAAAGCTACTAAGATTATATATATAATATCTTCTATTTTTAAGCTAATAAGGTAGGTAAGGGGTATATTAAGGTTCTAAGTAATTACCTTTTTAGCTTACTCTTAGGTATAGAAGGGGGCTACCTTAGCTAAAGCGCTTAAGTAGTTAAGGTATTCTCTAGCTTTATACTACTATTTACTACTTATATAGTAGACTATTAAGACTATTAATACTAATAGTAGTAAGGACTTAAATATATCTTTATAAAGCTTTTAGTTAATTATAAACTAAATAGTATTAATAATAATAGGCTTAATAGCTCTAAAGGTAGTTATAATATTATATTCCTATAGGTAAGATAGAATAGCCCTTTAGTATAATAAAAATATAGGTAAGCTAATAATATTTAGAGGAGAGTTTAATATATTAAAGAGGTAGTTAAAGATAGTATTAATAAGGTTAATATAGGTTAATATAGTCTCTTTACTAATAGACTTTAACTTACTAAATAGGTTTATCTATTTTACCCTTTAATTTAGGATCTATTTAATAGGCTAAGATTAAACCTAAGTAGCCTTAGTATTAATAGTTAGTATTATTATAGTAAGATACTATAGTTAGTAAGGCTTAATATAAGTAGCTAAAAGGCTAAGGATCTAGCTAAAGGACTAAATAGCTAGGTAACTATTAAAACCTAGCTATAAGATAAATAAGTTTAGTATCTCCTTATAGTATTATAAAATAAAAGAGTTACTTATAGATTATAGCTCTACTTATCTCTCTACTATTAGGGAGGAAAATAAGGTAATATCTCTAGGATATATAGCTACTAATAGTAGGAATACCTAAAAGTAAAATACTGCCTTATTACTCTATATAATAAATCCCTATATCTTAATAGGGTATATATTTTATCTTAGCTATTTATTATACTATTAGATTATATAGGATTTTAAGGAGTTACTACTTAAGAAGTAATAAGTATAATACTTATATATAATCTTATTACTTATTAGCTTTAGGAAAGATAGTATAGGTAAGGGTTCTTATAAACTTTATAGTTTTAACTATTAGGTAACTATATTATAAGCTTTTATAATATTATAACCCTTAAATAGGTTTAAGATAGATTATAACTTAATAGGACTAATAGCTATTAAGCTATAATCCCTTATATAGCTATATAAGGATATAGTATATAGTAAGAGAAATATATTATAAATCTTATAATATATAGAACTAACTATAGGGATAATATAAAAGTGTTTAGTCTTATTAAAAGTGCTTAGTATAGTAAGTTATAAAAGGTAAATAAATATAAGGATTAATAAGAGGGTAATATTAGAGTGTTTTACTAATATAAGTTTAAGTATAATAATTTATTCTATACTTAAGACTAATAATAGTATAGAGTTATTAGATAGTATAAAAGATAGTAATATATTAAACTCTAGATAAAATAATAATCTATAGGAATATGAGAATTTAATATATAAATATATAAGATTAATATAGTAAAATATATAAAAGTATAAATATAGCCTTATAAGGGATATACTATAAGGCTTTTAGCCTAATATAATAGAAAACTATATTTAGTTAGAATATTATATATAGATATATAAGATTAATAAATATAAGTTAGGAGTTATATAGATAAGTAAGTAATAATAGTAATATTAACTATACTTAATATAAGTAAGTACTTATTATACCTATAGGGTAGTAATTATAACTATAAAGCTTAGTCTTAAATAGTTAAAGGGAGGAATAAGAAAATAATATAAGAGGGAAAAAGAAAGTTAGAAGGGGGGATAAAAGATTAGTCTTTTTATACTATAGGTATAAGTATAAGTTTAATTATAAACCTATATATAAGATTTTAAGTTAATATAGATTTATTTAAACTACTATATAAAGTTATAATTTAATAAACTTTTACCCTTATAAGTAAGATTTATATAGTATAATATAATTAGTAAAAAGGCTACTTATTATTTAGCATTCTTAATTAAGGCTATTTAACTACTTACTATATTACTATAGAGTATAAATCACTTTAGCACTTTAATATAAATAGAATCTTTAGGCTATAAGAGTTAAGTATTAATTATTAAAGCTATATAAATATTAAGATCTTAATAAGTACTCTAGAGTATAATAGCTATCTATCTAAAAAGAGCTAATAGTAAAGTATATAACTAATTATATATTTTATCCCTTATTTATTATCTATTTAGCTAAAGATTTCTAATATATACTATTAGTATTTATATATTCCTTAAGTGCTTATTCTTACCTTTAGCCTAATTATATAGTGCTAGCTTCTTCTTTCCCCTATTAGGCTTAAGTATAATAGCGTTAAGACTAGCTAAGCATTAAAGGTTTAATCTACTTATAGTATTAAAGGCACTATTATCCTAAGTGTAGGCTTTTATAACCTAAGTATCTTTATTATTATTATTATTATCTTTATTATTATTATTATTATCTTTATTATTATTATTATTATCTTTATTATTATTATTATTATCCTTTAGCTTAAAGCCTTTTAGGACTTTATCTTTATTAATTATAATATACTTACTTAGTGCCTTTTTAGTACATTTAATTACTACTTACCTTACTTACTATTACTTTATAAGTAGGGTTAAGTTATTAGTAACCCTTTTAATAACTTAAGTATATATCTTTATTATTTAAGCTATAGTCTTATTATATATTACTATATATAGGTAGGTAAGTATTTTAGCTAGGGTAGTAATTAAATTAATATCCTTACCTAAAGAGTATACTATTTTAATAATTAAGTTTATTACTTCTATCTAAAAGGCCTATTTATCTAGAGTAGTATTAAGTACGCTAGTAATAATAAGTAAAAAGATATAGTTAAGCTTCTTTACCTTATTAGAGTAATACTCTATATTAGTACTTATTATCTTCTATTTAACTAGCTAAGAGTATTAATTAAAGGGCTAATACTAATAAGCCTTAATAGCTTTATAGATATAAATTTTATAAAGCTTAAATCTAATCTAATCTACTAGGCTAATCTTAGATAATAATTAAGTTATTTATTTTATTATAATAAAACGCTTAATATTATTATAATATAAGTCTTATATCTTTAGTAAATAGAATATAATAGTATTATTTTACCTAATATAAATAAAGCGATTAATAATCTAAAGTATTATCTTAATATTAAGATACTAAGATAGAAATAATCCCTTTAAATAATATAAGTATATATTTACACTAGTTAATATAGTATTAATATTAGCTATAAATATCTATAGGTTAAATTCTATATTATTCTAATCTATAATAATACTAAAGCGGTTAGTATTTAAGTCTATAGATTAAACTATACTAATATTATACTTAACTAAGGTTAAAATAGTAATAATATAACTAAATAGAAGATTAATAGATAAATTTAGTATTAGTAAAAAGAGGGGAGGAATAATAGTTATAATCCTATATATAAGTATATAAGAGTGCTTATAGGTTTATATATAAAATTATAACTAGCTACTATAATAGCTAATAGTTATAATATTATATATAAGCATATAAGTATAATTAATATATCTATATATAAGATTATAATTAAAGGGTTAATATAAACTTACCTTTATATCTATAGTATATTAATATATATAAGGGTATATTCCCCTTCTTTATAAATATAATAGTATATAAGCTTTAGAGTATAGATTATAATAAGCAATTTAGTATAAAGCTAATAGATAAAGTTAGTATAGTTAGTTAGTAGTATTATATACTTATCCTCCCTTATCTAATAGTAAAGGTATATTAAACCTTTACTTAGGTTAAACTTAACTAATTAATTAATATAGTTAATACTAAAGATTAACTCTTTAAAGGTAAGTTTATCCCTTTCCTTAGCCTACTAAAAATATAAGGAGAGAGCTATCTTATAGCTAAATAAGATAGAATCCTTATCGATTAGGATAGCTTAACTTTTTAGATTAAATATAAAAAGTACTATTTATTAGTAAACGCTAAAGTTAAGGTTTAACTCTTAGGCTATTTAAATGCTTAGCCTAGCTTTATTCTCTATATTAAATAGCTAATTAGTAAAGGTCTTACTAATATTCTTTACCTATTTATACTTTAAGGCAGTTTAATTATATATAAACTCTTTAACTTATATTATAATAGGTAGAAGGTCTTAAGTAGGGAAGATAGTCTTACTATTAGGGAGGGTTACTTTAGTTCTTATAGTTCTTTAAATCTATATTATTATAAGGATATATTATATAATATATATACTAAGGTTACTAAACTATTATAAATCTTTTACTATATACTAAAGAAAGTTAAGTAATATTATCTAAAGTTAGTATTTAGGGTTCTTATTAAAAGCCTTCTAAAGGATATTTAATCCTAGGGTAGGCTTATCCTTTATAGTAAAGATACTATAGTATATTTCCCTACTAATAGTATTAACCTTCTTATAAGGATTATATATAAGATTATAAAGATTAAGCGCTTAATCTAAGTCTATAGAGTATTCTTAATTAATACTATAATTATCCTATATAAGACCTAATAGGGCTAAAATATCCTTTAGAGAATTAAATAGTAATATACTAAAGACCTAAAGGAAGTACTCTTACTTAAAGAGCTTTAGTATATTATAATAAGAGCTATTCCTCTTCTTAATATAGTAAGCCTTATTAGTAATAAGGAAGTTAAAATAGAGGTTAGAAAGATTACTATCTTTTAGAATAAATAAAACTATATTTCTATCTATAGTATAGTAATTATCCTCTAGTAGATACTAAATACTATTATTCTTAACCTTATTAGTTATATAGTTCTAAGTATAGTAAGGAATAAATAAATACTAAGAGGAGGGAAGAGTAATATTAAGGTTATTATACTTAATATTATACTTATCTTTATTATTATTATTATTATTATTATTCTTATTAGCTTCCTATTAAGCCTTAGCCCTTTTAGTTTAAGTAGCCTAAGGTATAATATCCCTTATAAAGCGAAATAATTAGTTTATATATACTATTATATATAATAATTAGGTAGGATAAGTTATTAGGACTAATATCTAGCTAGTTTAGTAAGGTTAGTAGAGCTTAATAGGGGGAAGGAATAATAAGAGTACTTACTAGTTATTTATTAGTCTTTATATTTAGGTTTATAAGATGCTTAATAAGCTTTTATCTTAATAGTACTATAGCCTTAAGGTCTAGAAAAGACCCTAATAATCTATAATATATAAGGACTATAAAGAATAGGAAATTATCCTTTATTTCTTTATATATTTAGAAGATTAAATTAATAGGTATTATTAGTAAGCTTAGTTTAAATATAATCTTCTCTTTAGCATTTTAGCGCTAAATAAGTTATTTAATAGATAGGTATATTAACCTAAAGTATACTTTAGTCTTTCTTATACTTATTTTATTTATAAGAATAGTATAGTAAAGTAAATCTATACTCTATTTAGCTAGTTCTATTATATCTATTAAGGAGTTAGCTAAAGTTAGAATCTTATATAAGGGTATATAAAGTAATAAGCTTATATATTAAAGCATTAGATTATAATATTTAGTATAAAAGGGGACTTACTTAAGAGCTAGTAAGGTTTAAGTAGCTATATCCTTTTACTCTTTAGAAATAAAGAGAGGTTAAAGAATACTAATAGACTATATTTAATAAGGATATTATTAATATTCCTAGTCTAAATAAGCTAAATAGTATTTATAAAGATCTTTAGGGTATACTACTTTTAGAGTTTATTTATTAGATTATCTATATTTTCCTAGTTTCTAATAGTAAAGTCCTAAATATATAATAATTCTTACTATTTCTATATATAATTATCTATAGATTTAATAGGAATAGCTCTAATAAAGAATAGTAATTATACCTTAATAGACTTAAGGATAGTTTCCTAATTAAAAAACGAATAAAGACCCTTAAGGGTCTTAATTAGTATCTTATATATATCCTTATCTATTTTAGGTATTCCTTAGGCACTTAGGTTTAGCCTCTTTATCCCTTATTTAATAGTTTACTATATATAGGTAGATTATATTACCTTTATTACTATTATACTAATATTAATAGCCTTAAGTCCTATTAGTAGCTAATAAGACTCTAAAGGGGCGAATAGTTTTTCTCCTTAGTTTATAGTAACTTATATAGTAATTTCCCACTTCTTCCCCTCCCTCCCTATTTAAGCCTTTATCTCTTAGATCCTACGGTTAAACATTAGGTTCTTATTTATAGTATAATAAGTAGCGATTTAGACTAAAGCATTCTAAGCCTTACTAAGGTTAAAGTTAGGATTTATATATCCTAGCTACTTATAAGCCTTAGTTAGCAGCTTTCTACTCTTAATAAATAAAACTCTATTAATTTAGTATAACTTATAGAAGTATAGTAAAAGGATAGTATAGTTTAAGTCTTTATTAGAGAATTTATTATAAATTAGTATAGGTTTTACCTAGTAATCTTTATTAAGAGTTAAGTATTAATAGTTATATACTATTAAATCCTTATTATACTTAATGCTAAATATCTATTTAACTAGTATAAATATAAGTACCTAGAGCGCTATAATAATTAGTATTATAATAGGATTAAGTTCTAATTTAGCCTAGTTATTTATAGCTATTTCTATAATATATAGAATAAAGAATAGTTATAAATAGAACTTAATAACCTTATCTATTAGGTTAAAATACTTATTCTTTTTAACTATAGTAATAATAGTATTAAGGCTAAGATAGATAAATATTTTATTAGATATCTTATTAGCTATAGTAAAGGTAATTTATTATATATAAGTAGTATAGAGCTTACCCTATATATTATTATTATTATTATCTTTATTTAAACTCTTACTTATAGTTTAATCTATAACTATCTAAATCTATAGACTTTTAGCCTTTATCTTAGCTCTTATAGCCTTAATAGTAAAGTTTTAATTTATAATATAACTAGTAATTTAAGTAATATTAGTAATTATAATAATTATTAGTATTTAATATATAAAGGTATAAATAGAGGGAAGGAGGAAGGGTTAATATAAGGGAGTATAAGATTATTACTAGTATTAAATACATAAGGGGTAAGCTTAATATAAAGGGGTATATAATTATAACTAGACTTACTAATAATATTAATAAATAATACTATTTATACTATACTTATAAAGTTATTATACTATATAAGGATTCTAAAGTTAGTAATAAAGGAGTTCTATTTATACTATATAAGTACTTTAGTTAAGTAGTTAATAGCCTTTTACTAGCGCTAAAGTTCTACCTTTTAAGCTAGTATAATATTTTTTACTTCTTTCTATATATACTAAAAGTACTTAAAACTAAGCTTAAGTTATTAAGTAGGTATCTTATATTTCTTAGTAATATCCTTAAGTTAGCCTATACTAATAAACCTAAAGGTTAAATTACTATTTAGGGTTAATATATCCTTATTATTATTATTTAGTTTAATAGTAATAATAGGTTTAATAGTAGTAGTAAGTTTAGCTATAATAATAAGTTTAATAGTAATAATAGGTTTAATAGTAATAATAAGTTTAGTAATAATAATAGGTTTAATAATAATAATAGGTTTAGCTATAATAGTAAGTTTAATAATAATAATAAGTTTAATAGTAATAATAAGTTTAATAGTAATAATAAGTTTAGTAGTAATAATAGGTTTAATAGTAGTAATAAGTTTAGTAATAATAATAGGTTTAATAATAATAATAAGTTTAATAATAGTAGTAAGTTTAGTAATAATAATAAGTTTAGTAGAGGTAATAGCTTTAGAGGTAGTAGCTTTATTTTTTAGGCTAGTATTCTTTATACTAGCTACTAACTTATTCTAATTAGACTAAATTATAAGTCTCTTTTACTCTTAGGGTTAAAGTAGGATTAATATTATACTATCTTTAGCTAGCTATAAGTTAAGATCCTTAGTAGGTAGTATAAAGGGGGAGTTATTACTAATTTATAATATAAAGATCTTATTAGGTAAGGTACTATTAGTTTCCTAGTTAAGAGTTATAACCTTTAGGTCCTTTATATTAGGTTATAATAAAAAGAGTAAGTATTATACTATATTAGCTTAAGAGGGAGAATCTTATATATTTAACTATATAAGTAGGATAAGTAGTAATATAATAGTATAATCTTATAAACATTAGGATAATATAATTCGTATAATAATACTTAAGATTATAGTTTAGAAGTAAGTATTATTAGTAAGGGTATATTAAGTATAAGAAGAATTTATATAGTAAATTAAATAGTAAAGGCTTTTAGTATATATATATACTTATAATATTATATATAAGTATATAAAGGTAAGTTATATATAATATAGTAAAAGGTAAGTTATATAAAAGAGAAAAGAGGTTAAAGTTAAATATATTAGTAAGAGTAAAGTTAATATAATTAGTTATAGTACTAACCTAATTTAGAAAGGTATATTTAGAATATAGTTATTAATATATAAATAATAGCTATTAGTTTACTAATATATAGGTAATAGCTATTAGTTTATTAGTATGCTAATAATAACTATTAGCTATTTAGCTAAATATAATTAAGGGTTATTATATAGCTATATATAAGATTATAATATATATCTTTTATTATATATTTTAATAATACTCTTATACACTTTAGAGATATTCCTCTACCTCTTAATTATTCTAGTATTACTATATAAATATATATCTCTATCTTTTCCTACTTATATCTTAATACTTTTTATCTTTTTATAACTCTCTTAACTTCTTTTCTCTATTTATATCTTAATACCTTTTATCTTTCTATAACTCTCTTAACTTCTTTAGCTCTCTTAACTTCTTTCCTCTATTTATATCTTAATACTTTTTATCCTTCTTTAGCTTTCCTAACTTCTTTATTTATAAGTTTCTAATAAAGCCCTTATAAAACTTAAAAATAGATACCCCTTTACTTTCCTACT
This sequence comes from Neonectria coccinea, assembly GCA_019137265.1. Lineage (NCBI taxonomy): Eukaryota > Fungi > Ascomycota > Sordariomycetes > Hypocreales > Nectriaceae > Neonectria > Neonectria coccinea. The sequence goes on along the minus strand of WPDF01000413.1, from coordinate 689 downwards.
ATCTTAGTGCTACTATATAGACTTTTCTTTATAGTTCTATACTTAAAGATATTTAGCCTTACTTAAATAGCTTTTAAATAATAGTAAGTTATAATAAAGATATCTTTTAGCTTAGATTTATTTATTAATCTACCCTTATAGAATCTACTAAGTTAAACTATTATAACTTCTATCCTTTATAAACTATTATAAAAGTTAAGAAGTAAGTATTTAGACTTATTTATAAATATAAATATAATAAGTATTAATACCTTTTTAACTTATATTTATTTATTAACCTACTCTTATAAAACCTACTAAGTTAACTTACTCTTATAGAACCTACTAAGTTAACTTACTCTTATAGAACCTATTAAGTTAACCTACTCTTATAGAACCTACTAAGTTAACCTATTATAACCTTATTATTTATAAACTATTATAAAAGCTAAGAAGTATATACTTAAGTATATCTATAGAACCTAAAGGTAGTAAGTACTAATAAGTAAGTCCTTTAGTAAATACTTTAGTTTTATACTTATTCTTCTTAGGCTTAGTATAGTAAAGATTAGGATTAACCTTAGTAGCTATATACTTTAGTTAAGATCTTATATATAGATATATAAGGTTATAGCTTAGTATACTATATTATAAATAGTAGCTTTAGTATTAAGCTCTCTTAACTAAGAATTAATATATAGATATATAAG
>WPDF01000041.1:0-241150 GCA_019137265.1 Neonectria coccinea | reverse complement strand
GGCCCGGGCGCGGGCTGGAGCGACGGCTGCTGTTGTTGGTGCGGTCCTCGCGGGCGCGCGTCTTCTCGACGGCGGCGCGGCCGAGCTCGTCGGAGCGGGCCGTGGTTGTCTCGGCCCTGTACTTGCCGGGGAGGCAGGCGTGGCCGCAGCCGTCGAGCGGGCAGCAGCCGTCGCTGAAGGTGGTCGAACCGTTGGCGGTGTCCGGGGCGTCGAGGGCGCCGTGCCAGGCTTGGAGGCAGGAGGCGTGTCCGCCGTGGGCGCAGCCGGGACAGTACCACCACTCTGAGAGCCAGGCGCTCGCGGCGTCGAGCGTCTGGGCGATCTCCGTAGGAACGTGGCTGGCTTGCGCGGGATGCCGGTGGTTGCATATGGCGCAGGGGGCCATGGCGTTGCGACAGCGCTCGCAGGTCCAGATGGCGGTCTTGCCTTGCTTGGGATCGATCTCCCTGGGTTTCCGGCAGGACGAGCAGAAGAAGCCCACTTTGACGCCTTGCTGGGCGGGCGTGAAGATGGCCGTGTAGTTCTCGCCCCAGTCCGGTAGTCCCTCGGGCCAGCCACGGATGCAGATGTTGCGGAGCAGCGAAGCCTCGATGAAGAGACCCATTCGCATGAGACGCGAGTGGTGCTGGCGAAGGACGGCGCTGGCTTGGTGGTAGTCGATGATGTAGTCTGGCACGAGGGGCTTTAGCAGCAGGATGATTGCGGAAGCGTTGAGCGCAGAACTCTGAGACTCGTAGTCTAGCGCCCTCGTGATGAGGGAGTACGGGTCGAGGGGTGAGATCATGGGCGTTGGTCCATCAGAGACGTTTGGGTGCGGATAAAGGGGATCTTCCTCCCAGGGCAGATAATCGGTTTCGAGGATATATGGCCGAACGTCTTGTTGGGCTGGAAAGGGTGTTTTGAGGGGACTAGCAGTGCGGATAGGTTGACTCGCTGGCGCTAGGATAAGTGGTTGTTGCTGCTGTTGCTGCGGTTGGTCTGGTTTCGGCTGTTCTTGTATCTGCGGTTGTACTGTTGATGGCTGGACCTCCTCCGTCTTTGGTGAGATGTGCGTGTCATCCTCTGGGGGCTCTGATGTCTGCGATGGGTAGCTGTCATCGGTTCCCATTGTTGTCTGTGAGATCAAAAACACTTCCTCTGGAGACTCTGCTGCGCGAGACTTTTTGCGATGCCCCGGGGCTTCCTTGGGCTCTTCGGGTTTGATCTCCTCCCCGCGGATCCGGCTCTGATATTCCTGACTCATGTCGGACGCATGCCGGGCCAGGCTCGACTTCCAAGTTCCGGTTCCGGATCCGTTGGATAACGACGCAATCGGGGCCTGTTTGGTGGCATCCGAGGTGGAAAACATCTGAACAAAACTTTCATCGGAATCGTGCCTAACGACTTTCCTAACGTCAGCACTTTGCGGGCCGGGATAGCCGAGGGTTAACGGCTCCTTCTTCTGGGGCATCGGGACATCCATAGCCTGGACCAATGCATCCGCATCGTAGAAGTCGTAACCTTCAGTGCTGGAGATGTGCGAGCGCTCACTATCATGGCTCACTTCGGAGAGGGGAACAGAGTCGAGACGCTTCCTTGGGGTGTCGTCGAGATGATCATGCACCGCGGGCCCCAAGCTCAGCTCGTCAGGCTCCATAACTGCCGCTAGTTTCCTTCCAATCGGCTGGGAATAGTCGTAGGTGTCGCTCCCATTGCTGGCGTCCACGGGTCGCGCAAGCGGGGTGGGAACGTTGGAGGTGCTCTCAATCCCCTGCGACAAAAGTGATCGACTCGACAAGGACCGGCCTATGGGTACACCTGTTTGAGTAGATAGTCGCCTCGGGGTCTCCTCACCATAACTTCGAGCAGACGAGTAAAGGTCGGCCGGCTTCAGCCTCGCACTGCCCTTCCTCTCGTCCATCTTGGCCTTTTGAAACTGGCCGAGACGTACTTCAAGGTGGTATTGGGCACGCCTCTCGAGAAGCAGCCCGACGGCGTAGGACAGAATGCGCCACGTCTGAGAGAGTCGGAAGAGGCTCACACTCTCGGCAGCGTGGGCGTACTGCTCTATAATGATAGCAACTCGTTTACTGAGAGACTTGCCGTCGTTAACGTATGGAAGCTCGCGTTGGAGCGTTTCGAGGTAGATGGTGGACAGATACTGATAAACCTGCGTTGTCCTCGTGGTGGGGACATGCCCCGATGCCATTGTTTGCTGCGACTTGAAGATCCCAGTCACCTTAATGGCCTGGTCGAGTCCCAGTAGTTTCTGGTCATCAGGCACACCGGAGCCGGACGGGGGGGTGGTGCTCATTGGAGGACCTGATCTTCCGCTGGGTGCACGCTTGCGACTTAGTCGTCGTCGCGGGCCAAGGAAACTGCCCACAACGTCCTCCTCGGAATCGCTTCTACTAATGCTCAGCATTGGTGCATTCGGACTCGGCCCATATGCGCTTCGGGGAACTATGTCAGAATGGTGGCTGCCAGGAGGACGCGGCCGTTGAGAATGCGGTCGCTCGTCTAGGAACATTAGAACGTCGCCGGTAGGAGAGAAGGCCATGGACGACGTAGACTGGCGATCGATGACCTTGGGGGCAAAGGCCACGTCGCATTGGGTAAAGAGACCATCCTGACCCACGGTCCACAACATGTCTTGGTCTTGCCACTGCAAGGCAGCCGGTGAGGTTTCGAACCGCTCGATCTCCTTGTAGGGCATCGTGGGCCGCGCAAGGTCCCAGATATGCACCGCCGAAGTTCCATACCGCCGAGAACTACTGTCATCGTAAGAAACAGCAACCTGGGCCACGCGTTTGCTCTGAGCTGTCGCCGACCACAGACCTGGCCTCCACGCAATGGCGAAGACGGGCGCAGGCGTCGAGACTGTGTATTTCGGCTTCTGGCGTTTGTCGGCGGCGGTCCCAAGGTCCCAAACGTGGAGCTTGGTATCCCAGCCAGCGCTGATGAGGTGGTTTCCATCTGGATGCCACGAAATGGAAGCGCATGCCTTTTCGTGGGCGTTGATCCTTAACAGCGGCCTGGCAGGCTGTCGAGCGTCCCACTTCAACACCACTCCCCCTTCAGTGCAGCAGGCCATCTCGTGTCCAACCTTTGGCGACCACTTGACCTGTCTGATCGGATCGATGCATTTGAGGGGTGCAAAGCGTTGTCGAAACGTGACACCGCCGGAGCGGCCTTGCTGGGGTACCGAGGTGTCGAAGACGCGGGCAATGCCATCCTGACTGCCAGAGAGAAGCCAGCTCTTGAGGTGTGGGTTGACGTCTAACGTAGTAATTTGTCGCGAGTCCTCCTGTATTTGGATGTACTCGAGTGGCTCAGCCGCTCCAGACCCAACGCGGGCGACGTCATAGGTGAAGATCTTTCCGTTGGCGCAGGCCGTGAAGATGGTCGAGGAGCCGTGCCACTTGACGTCGCGGATGCTGAGTTGGTCGGCTGTCGAGTTGCCCTTGGGACCCGAGGTCTGAGCGGTGATGACGGCCCTCAGGTCGACCCCCTCGTGGAAGTTGAAGTTGAAGGTCTGGGGGTCGTCGAGCACTACCGTCTTGAGGATGTGCGCACCGCCCAGCACAGCGGCGCGGCGATCGGGAGAGACGTCGAGGCTGAGGATGGGGACGCCAGCGCGATAGACGCCATCCTGCGACTTGGACGGGCGGTAGGTGGCGGTGACGGAGGACGCGGGCGGGCGGGCGAGGGCGAGGTTGTTCGGGTCGGTGGGGGTCTCTGGCGCGGCTTTGCCGAGGAGCTTGCGCATGATCTTGGAGTCGCGATTATACGAATACATGGTTGCGGGCAGTCAGCGTCGCTTGGGACGCCATCGGGGGCCTTGGTTCAAGCGGCGGGCCTGCGCATGTTGGCAGGTTGAAGCGACGTGGCGGTGACGATGATGGCGATGTTGCGGGCGCTTGGGGGAGAGAGAGGCTTTGGTGGCGTGGAGGTAGGTGGGAGATGGGATGGGAGTGGAGTTGCGGAGGGATCGAGCTTGGGTGGGGCCGATGACGGATATTGGATTGTTAGTGCAGTCGCCGTAGTACGCGCTGTGACACTAACACGTGCGTCCTGGAGTAGCACAACGACGAGGTCGATGAATCTAGCTTCACTGCTCAAGCTACCCCGAAAGAAGCATTCCAGTCACATTTGCGATGTGGGATAGTAAATCCGGGGAAGTGGAGGCATAGCTCGAATCCGTAGCTGGTCAACCCTGCGTGGGCCGATATAGCGGAATGCAGTCTGGACAATGGCGGATGCAATGGGAGGAGTTGAACGAGGTTCGTTACTGTTCATTACCCACCGAGAAGAAATTACCAAAACGAAACTACGTAGTTTCAAAAGTAACGCTACCTATACGCGAGTCACCATCCTAGAGTTTACTAGGGTCCTGTGATCCGAAGGAGGCAGCTATGTCAGGCCGGGAGAAGAGCCATACAGTCTCGGGATCTCGTGCGATTAATCTGAGGCCTTGCACACACGAAGGAAAGCTGCGCGGGTCACATGAATATCACGTGAATCTCACGTACACCGCGGGAGTGAATGAGCGGCGCGGAACGTTGTGCGCCTGACTGACGTCTCGTTCCTTAAGGCACTTAACTTCGTTCCTTTATGCTAGCGGAGTTGAGCTTGTGCTTTTTCTAGTTCCCCTCTTATTTGCGCCTCCAGAGAGTAATATCTGGAACCTCCTACCTCCTTTGGACATCTTTGCATCTCGCATCTCCCACCTGTTCCATCACCATGGCAGAACCACAAGCACCAAGCACGGCAGCCCCCAAGAAGGACACGGCGACTCCAGGGCTTCTCACGTTTGCCTAACTTCCCAAGTGGCTCCAAGACAATCACTTCATCCTTGGCAACTATAGAGGACCGTCCTACTCTATCCAGACATCGGTACAGAGCATCTTGGCCCTGCATACAGAATCCGTCAACATCCACACCCACATGTGGGGTGCCGCAGCTGTACTTTTTGGTGCTATCCCTGTCTAACAGTCCATCTTAACACGTTATGCAAGCTTCACATGGCTTGGCGTTGTTGCCTTTGGGACTTGGTTCTTCTGTGCCTTTCTCTGCTTGACCTTGAGCGCCACGTACCATACCATCTGCAACCACTCTCCCGAGGTCAACGCTGTCACTCAGAAGTTCGATCACTTGGGTATTATCATTATGACATGCGGTAGCTTCTTATCCATGATATATTATGGGTGGTACTGCGAGCCTGCGCTGGCTTACACCTTCTCTACTATGGTCTGTCAGCCTGCAATACCGTCAAAGCATGCTCGCTCACTACATGCAGATCATTACCTTATCCATTGGCTGTGCCTTCATCTCTTTCAACCCAAGGACACGCACTGCAGCCTGGCGACCCTATTGTGCTGCCATGTTCATCTTCTTGGGATTATCCGTTCTCATTCCAATTACGTCTGGACTGCGCAGCCATGGTATCGAAGGCATGAACAGCCGCATCACTCTTTTCCCCTGGCTGTCTCTAGAATTTGCCTGCTATCTCCTCGGCGCCATTCTCTATGCTGTGAGTCTCATCTTCCACAAGTAAGCAGTTTACCACAATGCTGACGGACGAAGACACGGATACCAGAGCGTCTTTCGCCGGGAACATTTGATGTTTTTGGTAGTTCACATCAGATATTCTACGTGCTCATTCTCTGCGCAGCCGGTTTCCACCTTAAGGGCCTCCTCGCTACCTTTGACTGGAACCACCAGAGGGAGTGTGCTGACGGTCTATCGCATCCTCTACGCAGCCGGCTTCCACCGCAAGACCTCCTCACTACCTTTGACTGGAACGATAAGAGAAATGGATGCAACACAAGCGTGACGGAGTCTAGCGCGCTTTCCGCCAGCGTACACGGACTGTATCGTCTAAAACTTTTAGAGAGTTTAGGTATCTGACCTCCTGTGACCCTAGATATATATATTTCATCCCAGCACGCTCTCTCTCTCAACCAATATGACATTATTCATTGAGTGACCTACCGTTGAAAGAGGTTCTAACTTACAGCACCCACAAAGATCAGGCTATATTTTCCCCAGTGGTCTGGAAACTTGTGCGATTGATTCCACTCCTAGGACAGAACACTCATGTGTACGAAGTGCGTGCCCGTTACCTCAATGAACCGACACGCATAAGCCATTCCCTAGCGCACGAAGGCTGACTCGATGCACTGTATCGAGCTGACGCAGGACGCCTTGACGCCGTTTCTTACAGGGACCACAGGGCTACAATCACTATTAGCCCAGCGCCCGAGGCGCAAAGTCTTGCCGTCCCCAGGAGTACTTGGATGTGCAACATTATTTAGGGTTGACCTATTCTAAGCACTTGGACTCGCTAATAATAGTCTTAACAAAACCTCGATAGTAAAAATGTCTACCTGTCTATCCATCTGCCCAAGTTTTACCCGGGGGTTCATCCATTCAGTCCTCCTAATCCATGAGCAGCTTGGTATCATCCACATGCTTTTAATAACCAGAACCTGTCTAGACAAGTCTAAAAGAATAAAGGAAAAATAACAAAATTAGCTACTGATCAAATTGAATAGCGCCCTGGAACGCCAAGCTTGCAAAAAAGGAAAAAAGACAAAAATCAGTCTGCTTATTCTTGTTTATCAAGACCGTCGTGCTCCTGCTGGTGATGCAAGCGTAGGTAGTAAGCGTATTGGGAAAGTGGCGCAAATCCTTCAATGTGAAGGCCCTGAGAGAAATCCTGCTGGGATGGATATTCCCGGGTGCTGTAATCCGGAGAATGGTATTCGGAAGAAATTGTTTGAGTATGATACCCCTCCTCAATAGGATTTTCTTGAGGAGGGTATTCTTGGGGAGGGTGTTCATGACTCGGATCTCCCGCGGCAACTTGTTCTTGATGAGGAAGGGGAGAAGGAGGAGGTTGTTCTTGTAGAGGGTATTCATGATGTTGATCTTGATGAAGAGGGCATTCTGGCGTCAAATTGTCTTCAGTGTAATCCTGCAGGTGAAGGTGAGGCACTGGGTTAGATAAAAACTGATCGTATGAGTCATCATCGGCCTGATTGTCTGGGTTGAAGGGCGGAAGCGACGTTATAAATGATGGGCCGGTCATAAAGTCAAGATCGGGTATTACTCCTAGGTGTGGCATCATTTCTAGGACCGTTGTAAGTTCTATAGTATTCGTAGCTGTATGTGATGGTTGATCGTCCATCGGCGCTGTGGGTGGAACAGGTGGTGGGACTTGGTGGTGATTCGGCCAGGGACTGTGATCTGGTTCAGCGGGGATGAACTCGTAGGTATTCGTCAAGGTTTGATCGCGAATCGTTTCGTCGAGCTCGGAAGACTGAAGATATGGCGAATCCGGACGGGGATGGCCAGGAAAGAGGATCTCCCACAGCTCGTACCAATTCTCTGCCTTCGAGCCACGTCGTATACGCCGAGTCTTGATCTGGTTCCACTGATCCTTGGTGATGCCAGGGACTTCACGATAACTCAGTTCGCAATCGAGGCGTCTGATGTGTGCATCCAACTGTTGACGCAGGGTATTGTCCGGGCAGTCGGTAAAAGTGGTCTTACATGTCGGGCAATGCTCCGCCTGGAGGTGTACTCGTTCAAGATGCTGCCTGACATCCGCAACGGAGCGAAACTTTCTTCCGCGGCAACTCCAGTAATGGTGGCGGTTGTACTTGTAGAACGGACAAGTGAGCCTGGGCTTTTCCTGGGCGCCGACCTTTGCCTTTTTAGCGCCATGTCCATCCGGAGGCTCCTCGCCAGGCGACTTCTTGCGTAGCTCCCGGTCGCGTTTGCCCTTGGAGTGCTTCTGCCAGGATCCAGGGAATAGGGAGCTGTTGTTTTGTCTTGGTTCGTCGTAGGGCTTCTGGCGGCTGGCGCCGTGGTCTCGGTTTCGGTCGACGGGGCGCGTGATGGCCAAATCGCGGAAGCGTTCGTTGAATGTCTTTGATCTCTTGGGCGACTGCCCTCGGCCATCGTGTATGGGCCTGGGTGGACATGTCGAAAGTCCGTGATCCATCGCCAAACAATGGCCCGGGCGAGCGCCAAGCGGGACGGGCCGCAAAGCTAATCTTCGACAGTAATCGATAATCCGGGCTTTTATGGTAAGGTTCCCTCTACTCGTTGACAGGCGCTATCGTTCTCATCCTATTAGTTGGTTCCCGTTTAACAAGCTTGAACGCAGTGAGGCTCGAGTGACGTTTCATGGCTGCCGTACCTGAGACTCGGGAATGTCGCCAGCCAGTTTGCGGCGCTTGGCGTCCATTGTTCCTCGTTCCGCCGTTGCACAACCGTGGTGGTGCAGCTGAGACGGACGAACCTGAGAACGTCGCTGCTGCGCTGACACAACTCCGGGATACATTGTCGACGACGGCGAGTGCCCGAGGGTTTCACTCAATGTTTTTGCTAGAAAACAGTCCGTCAATAATGTGCAAGGAGTAAAGCCAAAGTGATGTTGGCTTCGCTGGTGTATGGTGAGGCGCCGCTAAGTTAGAGCTCTGGCTGCCTCCCCGAGTACGCCAAGTCAGCGAAGGCATCCAACCACGGACCCGAAACAAAAAAAGTTAAGGGAGAGAGCCCTGCACATTGAGCGAGGCTAACTACTATGGCCAGAGCATTAATATCTTCGATAGTACCAGCGCAGAGCCGCAAACCACCAAGTGTGCCTTGCAGCGTGACGTGAATTATGATGCGCTGGTCTTCACTGCCCAACAAGACGGCGCGGGGACCGCCCGACAGACACGTCCTGCACGCAAAGGCGTTCGGCCCGCACGCCCAGGGCCGCAGTTCGAACTACGCATTCGCGTAGTGGGCGAACTCGGTCGTTGTCGAAGTACGCGGGAGGCACATCTTCGTCCGCAACGAGTACTCAACCGCGTAGAAGACAATCAAAGCCCACGGAGATTCGAACATATAATGAGGATGGGAGTTCCATGAGATCGGACATCATTCAACATTCTGCAAATGACATCTGAGAAGAAGAATGAGTTACAACCTTACCTCCACATGTATTAGTGGTGACGGGTGAGCCCTGCACTTTGCATGTACGAGACTATTCGACCGCTGACCACTGAGACACATCCCTACAGCCCGTCGCCAGCCTTCCACAATGAACGCCTGGAGACTTGGCTTCAGGATCCCTCCCCGCCCATCCACGACAAGCTCGTGAGGATGCAGCCATCATCGCGCACCGCCACGGACCGGGTGTCAGAGGCCACGAGAAGTGTGGCAGATTTCGATAAGCAATTCGGGAAGAAAAAGACCTAGAGAAATTGGGCTTTATTCGGTGCATGCAGGATGGTCCATGGGGAGAAGTGTAATAATGCGGGCGTTGGGGGAGGCTTGAGTATTTCCAGTTCTGGCGTACGGAGACAAAGGCAAACAAGTAATTAACTAGGTACTCAAAGTAGACCTGGACACATTATAGAACAAGTTGCGAAGCACGGGGAAAACATATGTGCGCAATTGATGCACTGGGCTTCACTGATGAGATACACATACGAGATTATCCCAAGCTTCACTCAGAAATACGACCGTTTCTTGTACACAGGTTCCTCTCCGCTCTTCGGCTTATTCGGCAACGCGAAGTACGCAGCTGCGTATTTCAATCCCGCGTTAGGCTGTCTTGCAAGACCTCGGCTGTGGTTTTGGCCCACTCACTCTGCCTTGGCTTAGCAACTCCGCGTCCGTCGAGTCCGCCTTTGCGTACTTGAGGCCACCCACCGACTGGCTGTCCATGCCTGACGTGTCCGGAAATTCGACGTCCACGTTATCCATTCTTACAGGGTGCTACAGACGTCATTGTCAACCGGCATGAGTGTCATGATCTGCCTGCAAGGGGGCGGGTCGTGTCGTGGCTTGCAGCGCCGAGACGGACCTGAGGGCGCTTTCTTTCAAACCCATAACCGGTACAGGTTGCACTTCTGGTCTGGATTTTCAACAACAATCGGCCGGACGCAAGAGAAAACGAGTTGCACGTTCAAGCTTAACGCACACCAGTCACTGAACCGAGCTTGACTTACCGAATCTTCTTCCCCTCCTTTCTATTCCAGTGCTGCTTTAAGCCGCCCAGGGAGTGCTCAAACTCGAGATCCCTCGCAGGGGCTGCCTATTATTCAACCGCTCCCTTCTCATCACCCCCTACAGATTCCTAGGGATGTCTTCTTTCCTTGTTCTAATGCTATGGATACAATAACAACTCTCCTCGACGAACACTACCAATCGTCGCACGACGATATAAAACTCCAGTGTGTTACGGACATTAGCCCCAACGAAGACCAGGTCAACGCTGTTGATGGCATTCAACTATCCCTGCGGCCTGGGAATAGTAGTGAACCAGCGATCTGCCGCAGCACCCCTCGAGCGTTATTACCAAAACCGAGACAAACGGAACTGGTAGATGATCTCTATCAAATCATCCAAGGCGACTCAGTGCAAGACCTTGCCTCGCCACTGCACTCCCCTACAAGTCTTCAAGGGGTGTGGCACCAAACAAGTACAGACCTTCAGCACACGGAGTCAACGCCGTCTTATCCACCACCAGGTTAGATACATCTTCATGCAAGGTAAGGTCCATGCTGGTTGATCTGACTTTGTGCTTTCGAAAGGAGAAAAACGACGCCGTAACCACGAGGACCGTGCGGTCTACGAATTGTCAACGAAAACCAAACCCAGTCTGCAGGATGCAGAGGAACACCGAGATACCTTTACGTTCGATACAACGAACTTGTATCTCCCGTGCAACTACTGCCTCCAACCCTTTGCCCAAAGCCAGAAGTTTCCGTTTACTGGCATTGGCAGTTGGTCGAGCTCCACGTCTTCGTACCCTACTCCTACGGCCAGTCCCAAACTTGGCACAACCAAAGAACGACCGAAAGAACCACGACAAATCCTGCCAGCCAAGCCAGCAGCAGAACCATCAAGACCGAAGAAAAGATCCCGCCAAAGCTCGCTGCGTGTCGACGGAACAAAGCAGCCTGTCGACGACAACGATTCAAAAACACAGTTCTTGGCTTGTCCGTTCTACAAGTGGGACCAAAAGAAATACCAAGACTGCTTGAAGTATAAACTTCAGCGGCCCAAGGATGTCAAGCAGCACATTTTCAGACGACATATGAGGCCTGAGTTTTACTGCGCCCGTTGCTTCAAAACGTTCTCAGCCGCCGAGGACAGAGATCGCCACACTCGCGAGCTACAATGCGAGCGTGTCGACGATCCTCAGTTCGAGGGTATATCAAGCAAGCAGCACAAATTGCTCAAGGATTACATTAGTCAAAACCGGACGTTTGAACAGCAGTGGTTTGACACGTGGTGCATCATCTTCCCTGACCAGACGCAAATGCAGCCCACCTCGTGCTATTCGGGCAATCACGTCGAGGAAACTGTATCGCAGCTTCGGACCTTCTGGGATCGCAAGAAGTCCGAGATTCTCCCCGGTATCCTGAGTGACAATGAGTTCAAGGCCTTAAACCCTTGTCTGATTGACAAAGTGATAAGCACGATCTTAACTCGGGTCGAATCCGAAATGTCAAGGTCTGCTGTTCAGATTGCGCCAAAGGGACCGCCAGCAATACCACCTACGTCAACACAGCATGTACAAGAAGTCAATGTCCAGAGCAATCCGTCACAAGAAAATGACGTGTCAGACGAAGACCGAGATCTCCAGCTTGGCAAAGCGCTATTTGGAGACATGGTTTACTTGCCTTCCGACGATGGCGAAGATTTGCCGATGAAGTGGTAGGACCAAGAACGTTCTGTATGCTCTAGGCCAGAGTATATAGGCTGCAGATGTGTAGATTTGTGAACTGGTTACTTTTGTCTCCTTTGAGACAGGCAGTGCAGGGCTACTTTTAGTTTGCAATGGGAAATATGCTTATTAGCCAGTGCTGTTCGCAGGGATTTTGTCCCAGATCAGGTCTGTAGTTATATCCTGCAACGAAGAGAGAGGGGCTATAGGTGTTGGTATCTTGTAACGCCGGGCTTGCGTTTTAACATATCACTTAGCTGGACACTCTCCTCGAGTTCAGTCAACCTCCTTGGCAGAGTCTATTGGCACCAGATTATCGAATCCTTACCGAGTAGTCGTTCTAAATACGCTGTCTCACCAAGGCTCGCCTCCCCGCCACCATGCCGCGAAGAGGCTTTTAACCCCCGATACTTCGATCCCCGATGAACCGATGTCGGAGAAGCTCGCTGACCGTGCCGACTCCCTGACGATTTCGAGAATGCCGTGGATACCTACTGGCAGGGTTGTCAAGTATGTTACGAGTATTATTTTAGGATTTAATAAATACTAAGTACTAAAACAAGTATTAGGTATTATTAGTATTAGCTAATACTAAACTAATTGACATGATTATCTATTCATAGTAGCAGTAAATGACTTAGTGAGGAGCTGTTGAAGGACAGCTCCATTCTCAGCAACCTGAGCATAATGTGGCCCAACGGGAGTACTTTGTGGAAGTGGCCATGTTCAGTGACCAAGAGTGGCTGCGGCGCAACGTCCCGCTGCGTAGGTATGAAAGGAGAATGTCCGTTCCATGCGTCTGTCGAGGGACGGACAAAAATGCGAATGGACGAGGGGATTGCTCCCCGGACCCAGAGATTGTTGCGTCAGCGCTGTTAATCCGGCGCTCGTCTAAATCGAACTTCTTACCAAGCTATTCCGACAAAAGATACTCCCCCGTCCTCCCACCTCCCAACACTCTTCTACCCTCTACCGGCCATCTAGGTCATTGGGGGACAACAACGATGGCCGCTATGCCATTAACGCGGGACTTCGGTATACAGGCGCCTGGGAGAAACAATGAGAACCGAGAGCACTCTACTTGGTTCCGGTCTCCTTTGGATCTTCGAGGTTTGCAATGCCCGTCTACCGCCAATCGAGCCCGCAACCACCACCCGAATCCGACCAAGTTGAGGATCTGGGCTTTGCGCCTTTCCTTGCCAACACCACTATACAAACTGAGCCTCCCAAGCAAGAATTATGGAAGTAGGCCAACAGAAGCTCGAGAGAGCGTGCCCGTGGCCACCAGGGTTACAGCGAGACGACTCCCACCTTGATAATGAGGTTGAACTTTAAAAGAGTCTCGACCCTTGGGCACAAACATCAACAAATCCTCTTTCAAAAGCATGTGTGCTCGGCAAACCTTGAGGGTAGCTTTCTCCGAAATAACGGGTATAAATTGAGTCCCGCCCGTCAAAAACTTCCGCCTTCAACCGTCACTGTGAACTATTCACCAGAACACCCAGCATCTCTGCGTTCCAATGACGCGATTCATCAACCAAACCGTTCCAATAAATTCTGTCTGCGATACAACGAATTCACCGCGCAGGATCTCCCCAGCTCATCACTTGGACTCCACTCAGTCGTTGGAGTCTTCAACCTTCCAGGCCCGAGATCGACAACCAATTCACCAAGATGGATCTTTTCAACAAGCTGCCACCAGAGGTCCGCCTGCAGATCCTCATCCAACTTGGCTCTAAACGCTCGGTGTTGCCATGCATCCAGGCTTCACCCATCATGCTCGAACAATACGGGCATGGATTACCTTTGACCTTGATGACGAAATGATGCAAGATGCCATGGCGATCATTCTATTCCCTGCCTGGGACGCCGCCACCTCGCCTCGCGGCCATTTCGATCTTTGAGTATCACAACAGCTCCCTAATCCTTTCGAAAAGAATCACCACAGACTCCTTGACGAACTCGAAAAACTACACAGCCGACTTCTGTTCTTCATCGAGGACTACCTTACCAAGGCCACTGCTATCTTTCCACCTAGTGAGTATCTTTGTCTTTCTGAATTAGCATCAACCCAAAAGTATTTGATGTTCAAGGGTCAGCCAGTCACTACTAGATTTAATGCGGTCGATATTACAGATCCAGAGAGGAGATGGCTTCCGAGAGCATTTCTACGATACGAGCTTATATGCAAGTCACATTACACCCAGAAGTGGCATGTCGCTGTGTGGGACTTAGAGCCACTGTGTAAGTACCAGGGCCAAAGACTTTAGCCATCTGAGCGAGAGGCCATTCAATGCGTCCACAGATATCTGGTGTCTCTTTATGGGGCGATATTCGCCCAGTGAGGTGATTCCTGGCTACCGGACATCCCCACGGGGTCACTTTCTTCTCGCACGACCGGTTTGCTATACCCAGATAGTGTCTACGTCAACGCTGATGCCTACGCCTCCGACCCGGGCTTACATAGCGATCGTCCTTCAATTTCACTGGGGCTAGCGTGCTTCGGCTTCGATCTTGCTACGGCCTTTCTCCGATCAGCTACAGTCGGAAGGCATGGGCGAAATCGTCTGAAAAGGTGGTTCAGGGACTTCTATAAAACGGCACAACAAGACTACCCATATCATGCAACGTGGCTCGGTGACCTATATCTGGACGAAGATCGCGAGGGCATAGAGGGTCAGCATTACCAGGAGGGCCCAGACATGTACGAGGTGCTTTCCCCTCGTCTTTCAGACTCCTTCCCCATGCACTGGAGTATGTATCGACAACGCGCTTGGGTATTTTTGATAACGCCCGACTATACCCGTCGCCTAGCGCAGGACCACACTTTCCAACACAGGATGAGCTTGGAAGAGAGTTTGACAACATAAAACTAGACGAAGAATGGTTCCTCAATCCAAAGCATACCAGGGCTCTGCATCGGTCGCAGATGTGGCACGACGAGCTGTGTGGGAGGTCTTCCAGCGACCAAAAGGTCAAGGAACCGCAAGACTCAGGGCTGGAGACGGTGTACCAAACTCCCCTGCCTTCTGAAACAGACGAGGGATGTTTTGGAAAACTGGCTCGGTTCTGGGGATGAGTATGGCTTTCGGTAGGAGGAGCGAGCTGGTTGCTATGACCCCCAACGCTGTGTGCGGATGTCATGATGCGAGGGTCACTAATTTCGTAATGGGATGGCCTGGTAATGTGGAAGGGATATAGACTGATAGCTTTCGAGGCAGAAGAGTGTTCAGGGTTATGTTAAGCATCCGGATGTCTGTAATTTGCGTGCTGTCTCGTGACTAATGCTGCTGGATCCTGTGGGACGGAAATTTTGGTCTCTCACGGTTCCCCGGGTTAACCCTGAACTACGTAGCTTTAGTCAATCTCAAGACCAGAATTACGAGCAGTATAACCGGTATCGAATATATATAAACAGTAATAGGCAACGTATTCCAGTGAACGGGGACCGTTCGATCCTCTGGTGTAGCCAGTCGAGTCACCTTTTATACACATGTGGCCGTGCAACTCATCCCTGTCAACACATATTTTGCCCACTTAGAATCTATGAGTGGTGATACGAATCGGGACTGATTCCGGAGAGCCCAGAGCCCCCTTGAATGGGCAGCCAACATCCGATTCCTGCGTATCGATTAACATACCTCTGCATATATCCTGCGAGACAAGAGAAAACAACGCAATGCAAACCTGATGTTATTAGCCGAGGCCGGGCTCATCTACAAGGGCCACGCGGTATTTAACTGGACTCTTGCCGGTATTCAATGAGGGGAATCATTTCTCTCACAACCTATCCGTAGCGGCGGTCGATCTCGTTAGCCATGTATATATTGGCAGTTTTCGATTGTCCGTATGCTCTCCAGGGGTTGTAGCCTCCCTTTTGGAAATTTTAGTTGTCCGATTCATTGATTCCACTGACCTTATGGCCAGAGGAAGCCAGATTGACAACTCGAGACTGAAGCCTAGGAGTTGTGGCAGCCAGCAGCGCTGGCTTTAGGAGTTGGAAGAAGAGGAAATGAGAAAGGTGGTTTGTTCCAAACTGTAACTCGTGGCCGTCCGTGGTGAACTGGAGATCCGGGACCGCCATGATTCCAGCGTTGTTGATAAGAATGTTGACCTTGTCTGTCCTTGCGAGGATCGTCTTTGCAGCGGCACGTACGCTATCAAAGGATCCCTGGTCCATCTGGATAAGCTCCATTCTCCCTGGATTAAGAGTCTCGGCCAAGGCTGTCTTTGCTTTCGCGATATCTCTAGCCGTTAGGAAGAGTGTCGCGCCCATAGACGCAAGAGCGCGAACTATCTCGATTCCTAGACCAGAGGAGGTGCCGATGATGACAATAACTTTTCCCTCGAGCTTGTCTTAATTCCACTGTGTTTGGCGAACGCAGGGATCAATTGACATCACTTACGTTCTTAAGCGGATTTAAAATACTATTGCCGATTGTCAGCTTGAGGCTGACCTTAACCAGTATTGGCTAACGAGACAGAGTAAAAATGCATTTCAATTAACGGTACTAGGGTAGGGTGAGTGTAAGAGAGAGCACCAAAAATCCCATTATCACCTTGCTAATGTCCATCCTATGCCCATGTCCTATATCCACGGTTCAAGATATGTATCAACCATGCCGTTCAAAACCATCTGGTTCAGAGCCAACATGTCTTGTTCGCTCCATGCAACTTGTTCCTTCTCAAGCTGTTTTGACTTTAAGAAGCTCAAGACGATGTCTTGTCCGTCCTTTGACCAGTACTCTCGCAGTAGGTAGATTGACCGCTCAGCATGTGTTGACGCGTAAGGTACCCGTGGTTCCGCAACTCCAGGAAACGCAACCTTCCATATCTCGTACCATTGTTCCTCCTTCGACTGGAATCGACTGAGCCCTTGAGAAATTTTCTTGATTTGAGTATCAGATAAGCCTTCAGCTTGTGTTTCAGGTTTCAGATCACAGGCCTTTTCCCTGATGTGATCATCGCAAGCCCCAGAACTTTTGAAGATTTGACCACAAACCGGGCAATAGTAGGGCAGGCGATGGGTTGTTAATAGATGTCCAGTGAGCTTCTGAATGCTTGAAAACCCACCCTCCCTAAGACAACACTGGTACTTCTCAGACTGTCGACGCTGGAAGGGACAGGCAAAAGGATTTTGCCTGGGGTTAGTAGCTTCAACGATCAAAAGATCTGCGTCCTCCGAATCCGTTGAACACTCAACTTCGGTATACTCTTCAAAGCACTCTGCCTTGATCCGCTTTCGTGTTGGCTGTGTCAGGTCCTCCGTTGTCTCAGATGCTTTCTCACTGGGGTCGAAGCTTGCCATCAGTCTTGAGAAGTGCCAAAGACCAAGGTTCTTTAACTCTTCCACGAATTTCGCCAAGGGGTGGCCGTGATCCAAGATTGGATATTCCTGAGGGTACAATTCCATATCCTCCTCCTCCGAGTCCGACTCCTCCTCCGAACTATCAGACAAATGGCTGTTATCTACTTCGGTTTCCTGAGAACATCCCCCATGCCCGCGCTGTTCGTATTCGACTTCTTTCTTGATTGCGCTTCCCTGGGCTAACGACAAATCTCCATGAAGCCGCTTTAGCGGAATCATGGTCCCGAGAAAGGTGGGTGATTGCCCAGCCTCCAATTCCATTGACACTGCGATCTGACCAGATCGAAGATCTTGTTGGAGAGTGTACCTTCCCGGTTTTATCCATTCATTTTGATTGGCTTCACCCGTAAATGTGTTTCCTCTCTTTCTCCCTGAGGTCCCTTTCATAAGCATTTCCGGATTTCTTTGCAATTCTGCAGGGATGGGGAGCTCCTTAGCGATATTGTCGGAGGTTCTTGACGATACTGCACGGCTGACGCAGATTCTTCGTGGCCTATCAGTGGGCAATTCGCTCAAGTTAAGCACCAGGTATGGAGATGATCGCACAAAGCAACCGTTCCACTCCCGCAAAGGAATCCCCAAGCCTACTCTGTGGTCATCCCCGGTGCTCTGTTCTAAGAGGCACAAGAGTACCTCCGTCCCTGTGCTGTGAGTGGCGAATGTGCTATCAATAAGAATCCCGGCAGAGGTCGTTTGTATGTGTCCTTGGATTCGGAAATGCGTCGACTGATGGTGATGGCCCAGAAAGTGGTAGAACTCGTACGGAGAGTTGGCGAACAGTCCACGGTACTGTTGGCTACCAGTGGATTGCCACGCAAACAAGCTTGCGTCCGTTGTATCCTTCAATATCTCCTCCTGCAATCTGAGAAAGGCTCGCTGCCCTTCGCCGTAGATGATGTTCATGTTGACTCCAAAGATGCCCAGCAGAGAATACGCCATATCTTCTGGTTGATCCGTCGGGAACTGAGCTGCCCAAGACATTCTGCAGGCAATGGAGATGTCAGGTAGGCAATCTGAATCTTCCAGAACAGCAATCTCGATTTGAAAAAGACTTGAGAGAACTGGGAGCAGTGACTTCTTGGACCCTACTCGTTGCCATTGGCTGTCGTAGAACTGCATATTTCTCGATGCAACAAGTTCTTGGAGTACCCAGACTCGCTTCCTCCACTTGCTTTGTTCGATGTATTTTCCCGCGTCGTCGAGTTCAGGTTCGTTCGCTGGGCTCCCTGACTCATTTACTGCGTCATCGAGCTCGCCTCCCAAGTCGTTGGATTCTTTTCTGTTGTGGTTAGGCTTTTCCCACCCGCCGTCAAGTTCTTCTTCTTGTGTGTTGACATCGCTCAAATACGCAAAGCTGACCTGGGAGCTCTTGAAAATCTCGAACATGGAGTTCATGGCTTCGGAAAGCTCAGCGCTCGATGACCAGTCAATACACACGGAGCCGGCCCATAGTTTTCCAATGCCCCATGCTCGAGCTTTGGAGCAAGCCCTGAAGATGTGCTGTAGGCTCGCTGTGGGAGAGACTGCGCCCAAATTGCGCATCGCTGGATTGTTGTACAGGCCCAGACCTCTGAAGTTGCTTCCGTCATCTTTCCAACAGGAGGATAAGGCTGCATATGGAGGACAAGTTGTCGTTCGGCTGTACTGTTGGAGCTCGAATGTGTGGGTATCGACGAGGAACATGACGGTATGGAGGAAGTGACCGGTCGCGGTCTTTCACGGCATACGGCATAAATGATAAGTTTTCTCGTTGAAGCAATGGAGGTCTCTTGATGTTGACACCTCGTTTGTCCCGAGATGAAATTCGCTGCAGAACTTGATAATAAAATTATGAGGTTCTGAATATGATTGGTGCACAACTGTGCAGGACACGGCTCCGCTGCGCCTCGCTCGGCCAAATGTCATTTCGGAGTTCCCGAGATGGGAACACAGTCTTGTTACATTCACTACGTAAGGCTGTCTGCCTTTTATTGCACTGCGCTTTCACTAGTCGCATCTATATATATATATTCATCCGCTGCCTGTTGACGAGTCGACGGCGTATTCGCGGCTCGAGGCGGACCAAGTGTGTGTGGCAGTCGATGGTTCCAACAGCGCACACGCGCTCTTTGCTGACAGGCTTCAGCAGCTTGCGTTGAAATCGTTGGTCACGCTGATACACCGAGAACTTTGCCTCTTGCCTTGCTCGTGGTGGGTAAGAATCGTCATACCGGGACGGAAAGCTCATGTACTACGGCGGACTAATACCGCGTAGTTCGCTCAAGTAATCGCGCTGACTGAGACCGAGTCCTTTTAGACCTTTGGTCATTTGATTCTGCTGATGCATGCTCGCTGCCTGCTTGAGTTCCGTCTTGATGTCGTTGAGAGCCTGTATTGTGCATTCCGAGAGGCATTATTAAGCGCCAAGTAGTGACGAGGGTTACTCTGATGTGAGGCCTCTGCATGCGTGCCCGTCTCCTAGTGATGCCTGGGGATTGGGTCTCGAAATCATCGACCCAGTAAGAAATCGAACAGCAAACTAACCATTGACATCGTCACATCTGCTTATTTGAGCGCCTGTGGCATTGGGCGCATCATTTTGTTGGAGGGAAGCCACAGTCCCCGCCGCAAAACCCAAGAGTAGCTACCTCCTGGGATACCTAAAAGTCGCAGATTACCTCCCTTATGCTGTCAGAGTATACTGAGCTTGCCAGAGTCACAGCCAGTGGTGCTGGCGCTTAGATTATGGTGATGGTCCATTTACTCCCTTTCCAAAAAGGTACGGGATCTTGAGGACTGCCCGCGTAGTTGCAATCGAACATGTCCGCTTGGTCAACGCAGGCATGGGACAACGCCCAAGCCCACCGAAGAAGATTGCAGCGCCTCTTTTCTTGCGTTGGCCGTCGAGGGTACGGAGCCGAGGTTTATCACATTTACGGGGACAATCTTTTGCGTGTAATGTTGTCTAGGGCGCCAGTCTGGTCCGACAAGCACGATATCCCGCAAAGGCGGTCTTTGCAATGTATAATTGTGTAGAGAATTGCATTCTGTGGCAGGCGCCCCTTCCGAGAAAAGGAAACGCCCGGGGACTAGAGGGACTGCCTTTACTCCTTGTACATGTTTACTCCTTGTTCATGTACAAGGCTCGCGTATTGCAAAACGCCTTCAAGCCGTCAATACCATTCTCCGCGCCTATTCCGCTTTGCTTGTGTCCACCGAAAGGAACATTGGGATGAAGTTCAAGGTGTGAATTGAGCCACACACTTCCAGCCTTGAGCTTCTTCGCCAAGCGCTTGCCCTTCTTTATATCTTGAGTCCAGACCGAAGCACCTAGGCCATAAACAGTGGCATTGGCTCGCCTCAGAACCTCGTCTTCTTCCTCCCAGCTTAGTATGGGCAAGACAGGGCCTACTGAACGTTAGTTATGAATCAGATGTGGACACACAGTACTACTACTTACCAAACGGCTCCTCCCTGACGATCTTGGAATCTTCAGGAGGGTTGTCAATGATGGTAGGTGTGATGAAGTATCCTTTCCCAATAGTCGATGCGTCCCGGGTTCCGGTGGCAACCTTCAACCCCTGTGATTTAATGTCGGCAAGAAATTCCTTCACCTTTTCATACTGCATGCTGTTCTGAAGAGGGCCCAGCATGACCCCTTCCTTCAACCCGTCCCCTATCAGTAGGTTCTCAGATACTTTGACAATCTCGCCCAACAACTCCTTATAGATAGATGCATGCACGTAGATGCGCTTGATGGCGATGCACACCTGCAACATATTAACCTCCGCAGGCAGCCTAGACATAAATCACTCACCTGTCCCGAGTTTAAGAACGCCAGCATTGCAAGCTATACACAGCTTGTTAGTGAGGCCTCACTGGATGTCTGAGCACGAACCTTTTGGGCCACGGCTTTGACGTCGACGTCACCACAGACGATAGCAGGATCGTTCCCCCCTCTAGTAAATATTAGTGTTGAATCAAAGGCGAAGAATTAACCTACAATTCAAGAGTTACACGCTTGAGAGTTTTTCCGCAACTCTCCGCGATTCGCTTCCCGGTTGCCGTCGAGCCAGTGAAGCTAACCTTGTCAACCTTGGGATGAGCGACAAGCCAAGGCCCGAGAACATCATCACCGCTCAGTGCCTGAAAGACTCCCGGGGGGAAGTACTCGATCCCCAACTCTGCGAGTTTCAGATTGCAGTAGGGGGTGAACGGCCTGGCCAATTTGAGAAGTTCCGTCAGAATCGTGTAGCGTTAGGTAGAAGAAGAGTTTTGTCACTTACGAGGGCTTCAGGATAAAGGCATTCCCCGTTACAAGAGCGGAGCCCATCTTAGCGATGGCTGAGAGGTCAGTTCAGGAGCTTACACTCTGGTTGTTTTGCAAGCCTACCTATGCTTACAGGAACTGCGAATCATTAGCTTGCTTCGCCCAATTAGGGTGTACATACTTACAGTTCCAAGGAACGATTCCGACTGCGACGCCTATTCCTCTCTTAATATCTTTATCCCCCAGAAAGGCACGGATCTAGCATATCATACCCAAAGGTGTA
Organism: Neonectria coccinea; assembly: GCA_019137265.1. Taxonomy (NCBI): domain Eukaryota; kingdom Fungi; phylum Ascomycota; class Sordariomycetes; order Hypocreales; family Nectriaceae; genus Neonectria; species Neonectria coccinea. The sequence goes on along the minus strand of WPDF01000041.1, from coordinate 219,534 downwards.
TACTCGATGCTGACTCGACGGTTGGGTTCGTATTCAACAACCTCGCCGAGCGGTGGGTGTGTAGAAACGGCTCTGAGGGTTTGAATCGCTGCGGCAACTTCGCCGTTCGACACAGCCAGCTTCAAGTCATGTGTCAGATGTGGACGGCTCAATTTACGCTGTGAACTCAGCTTACGGGTTTCCCTTGCTCCTTTGTCAACATAAGAGCAAAGTCGTCTTTCAGGGCCTCGAGGCCATCTGCAAATTGAGCAATCTTCTCCTGGCGCTCTGGGTAAGGAACGTCTGCCCAGGCTTCAGCCGCCTTTACCGCGACTTCAACAGCCCGATCAACATCTTCAATTGTCGAGACGGGGACAGGAGGGTTGTATTCCAGCGTCGATGGATTGACCCCGTGCCTGGTGGTGGCGGTAGTTTCGAGTTTTCCGGCAATCACGTTGTGAAACTTGATGAAGTCCAGCTTGTTCGAGCTGGTAGCTGATGCGGTAGCTGTCATGGCGGGCTTGGTATGATTTGTTGATGAGGTACTAGATGATATGTTGCTAAAGTGTTGGCGCATCAGAGCCAACTGCTTGCCATTCTCTTGTCTATTTAAGGCTGCCCCCTTTCCCATGTCGGAGTTCCAAGGACATCATTAGCGGACTTGGACCAGGATGTAACCTTGATTTATAAGTTACAGACGGAGATAGGGGATTCTCGGCGCTTGAAATTCCCGTAAAGACTCAATCCACTCTGTACGGACATGGTCAGGCTCCCGAGCCGGGGAGTTCAACGGATGCACCATGCCCATCGGTGTAGCTCTCGTTCCCGCTACGCAGGGATTAAGTTAGCCGGCAGTTCTCCCCGTAATGCGGGGTTCTAGATATTTGACTTAATTTAGCGTTTTCGGCCCGTTTAATGCGTAAAAGTTGCGACTCGTGCGGCATTAATCCGTGGCAGATCAGGATAGATACCCCCGATATCCCGAGGTGAGCAACAGCTGGAGATCGTCGGATCTCCACTGCCAGCTCCATCGCAGATAGCGGTCAAAGACCGACCAGCGCCGGTAGATCAAAGGCTCGAAGAAGCTATGGCGTCACGATGACGAAGGGTAGCTTTAACAGTCCTCACGCTGCACATGGAATCCGAGAACTTAATGTCCCCTCTGGACCGTTAACGGTAACAGGATCACGAGGATATCGGATATACGGGGCTAAGCAGATTGGAGACGAGAGATTGAATTTTCGAAAGCGATACTAAACTAATGCTTGACAATGCAACTCTCTACGCTTCCATCTGCAGTACCGCACGACCAGCTATCTGTCCCCTCTGCATCTTGAGAAGCCACTCATCCAAGTCTTCGAGATTACCCTTGCTTACGATAGGCTGGGTGGGTTGATTAATGAAAGTTCAGGACACATTTCGGGCGTCATCCACCTACACGTACAAGTCCCATGGCAGTAAAGTAGAGGGCTTCATCTGCCTCCTGAAGGCTGCCGACCATGGAGCCGACGACGTTGAGCCGCTTCCCTACCAGCAGCATCGGAGGAGCGCCGGCAACAACGGACGGATCTCGCGGGAGCCCCACCGCTACTACTGTGCCGTGGGAATGCAGAAACATGGGAGCTGCCTTGTAGGCTTCCTCGCTCCCAGTTGTGACAACGATACCGCGAGCTCCATGCTTCGTAGCCTTGATGACCTCGGCTGCCATATCTTCGGCGACTCGGAAGTCGATGAAGATTTCAGCTCCCAGCTTCTTGCAAAGATCGCGCTTGTCTTGTCCTGAATCTACCGCGATGACTCGCATTCCCATTGACCTAGCATACTGGATACGAAGCTTCCGAGCCCGCCGCCTGCTCCCTGGATAACAATCCACCGCCCGGGCCGGACGTTCGATCTGGTATGATTGTCAGCGAAGCCCAAACCAATAGGACAGGGTAAGAATTACCGCTTGCACGCCGTATGTGCAGTCAAGCCGCCGCAGAGAATATGGGCTTGCTTCTTCAGCCAACACCCCATCCGGGATCCTGGTCGTGTAGCGTCCATCCGCGACGCAGTACTCCTGAAAGGTGCCCGGGGCCGTGACACCGCTGTCCTTCCGGTTGAGACATTGAACCTCGTCGCCGCTGGAGCAGAAATCGCACTCTCCGCAGGTACTGGCAATGAAGTTGACACCTGCACGATCCCCAACCTGCCAACGGCTCTACGTACCGTCGCCGACAGCAGCAACAACATTGATATTTATATATGTTCCTCTTCCCCCAGCCTGAACGCACCGCCTATCTATGCAGGCTCGGGCTCTCGGATTCTACACTCTCTCGGGTCTAGAAACATCATGCACCTACTCAAGCCCCGAAGTTCACTTAGTCCGTTGGGGAGCTATAGTGTGCTATAGCCGGGAAAATCCTTCCAAGCCGGGAGATATGCAGGAGCTGGCCGCGGGATCTTCCCGATGCCAAGAAGGCCTATACGTAATATAGAGTGGGATTAATCACACATAGCGGTTAGTTTGCGGAGAAGATGTCAGGGTCAAAAGTCTTGATACACGGCATTGCATTTTTCAAGTGCCAAATCGTATAGAGAATTGTGCTTTTGGCTATTGTGACCGGAAGCTTCACTGGATGAGAGACAATGCCCAGTTACATATGTGACTTAACAGCTTGATACTAATGGCCATTAAGTAGAGGGTCACCTTGGTCAGGACTGTGCCTCTTCTGGTTGCTATAATAGGCCTGCCTTAAGTTGCCCAATTAATGATAGACAAGCAAACTCTACGAGCCTGATGTTCTCACTCCCTGGCTGTAGGGGATCCCAAGACCCACTGACCTCTCTTTACCATGAAATTGGTCGACGGAGGGATTCGGAATTAATTATAGGCATCGGCAATAGAGGTGCCAAGGCGTGGAAACACCAAAAGGCCGAGACTTGAAGAATCCACCAAGCTCCGCTACGACGGACGCGTTCAAACTCCAAGATTCCATCCTCACGATACCGAGCGGTATCCTATCGGGATGGATCACGTAACTGTCGCAGGACCATCGTCTGACCAGTCTGAGGAGAGGGGATCTAGCCAAGCTATGAACCCCAGCAAGGCTTACGTGCCCTGTTGCGCTCGCAAGGTGAAGTGTGACGCCACTGGTCGGGCTGCCTTGCAGCAGCCGTGTCGGTAGACAATCTACCCAAACTTACGTCTTGTCTACCCGTAAGCGTCGTAGTAGTTCAGTTTAGTTGAGATGGGTCTTATCAGCCAGAGCTGGTGCTTACGTAGTATCGTCTTAGAAGTAGCGTCATTTCCGCTCAGAAACAGTCAAAAAGTCCAGTTACTATAGATAATCACAGGAGGTACCAGATACTGTACCCCTAGAAAGAATGAGGAAGCCCGTAGGTTGAGGTTTCGGGAGCTCCAAGCATGATCAAGGGATTGCCCAGAAGCAGGGAGTGAGGCTTTGTCAACGGGACAGAGACATGATGTTTGCATTCCTATTCTTGATGAAAGGTTAAGAGACGATTCTTCTAGGGTCATACGATTGCTATAATCTGGCATTTGAGTACAGAGCATGCAATTTGTGTCTATTTTATCTTTTTCATCTTTGCTTTTATCAATGTCAGATAAACAAAGCAATAAACTAGATTGTACGCAATATGCCACGGTCGGTTACTGTTCCTCCTATGCTTTTGATTTCAAGCACGCTAAGTTCTTCATTTGATCCTTGTAGTCTTGAGAGGATCATTTGGGGACGCAGACTGTGAGCTCCATGCTCCTCCAGTCAGAGTATACCTATGACACGTCAGTACAGGGACAGAATAGGGGAAAGGAACAATCTCACGATGGCAAGGCCATTTAAGCCAACTTTCTGCATTCCCGAGCGATACCATTAGTCCAAGGATATTGCTATATTGGACATGCTCCTTTGATACCGGGAAACATTTCTTGAAATCAAGAAACCCTTCAAATTTGGAGAGTGGCATGTTCTTTTTCCTCAGCCGAGTGTTTAATCAATTCTTGGGACCCTTTGACCTCGAGTTCTTTTGCCTGTCTGAGTTGACAAACTCGTTGAGATCTCTGAATATGACCTGTAAGGTGATCAAGAAAAGGTGTATTATGAAGTGAGGAACGAAAGTCTTGGAATAAAGGCAATTTTCGCTCCGTAGCGATGGCATGTATCTACTCAAGCTCCAAGACATTACCATTTAGGTTTGTCAAAAGCTCTTCAGTCAGGTCAGGTAACGGCGTAAGATATATTAGCCACGGCACCAGATAGGTTTTAGTTGTTGAGACCGATTGAACAAGTCTATACCAGATGAAGAATCTACAATACCAATTCCCAAATCATGCTAATTCCCAAATCATGCTTCAACTTCGCTGAATACCGTTCTGTATCAACGGCTTCATGGTCGAAAACGCATATCTTGCAATCTTCCACTCTTCATCCTCCTTCTTCACGATAAACAGCTCCTGATTCGCATGCGGCTCCGACTCCTGCGTCGCCAGCATCGTCTTGGTGCCCTCAGCCGTCGTCCTGGCGAAAGCCCACTCCGGTGACATGACGACGACCTCGTCAATGTCAAATGTAATGACTAGTTGGATGGTGGCGAAGATGCGCGTGTATGACTCGCGGAGAGCTTGAGTGCCGGCACTTGCGGAGAAGTGCGGTGGCATTATGACTCCGTCCGCGGTGTAGAGCGCGACTGCGTCCTCTACATTACGGCTCTTTAGGGCTGCGCCGTAGGCATGGAGAAGGGCAGTGATATCTTCAACGTCGGAAGAGGACACTAGGTAAGGTGAGTTAGGTTCAAGTTACGAGACCATTTTATACCAGCTGGACTTACTGGTTGCAATGTTAGTAGTCAGAAGTTATACAGAGGCAACAGGCTGGACCTCGAGTTCCCAAAGTTCCAAGCAATTTGTTCAGAGAACATCTACATTCTGAGGTGGTTTATATACTCTGCCTCAGCGTAAGTGGGGGTCCCACTTACAGTCCCCAAACTCGGTAGTGGAGAGACTAGATATCGTCGATCAGGAGTTCGATATCTTGAAAGGTGGGGGTTTACATCCCGATGCTCAAGAGTGGGTGATGTCGCTTCGTTTTTTGAAGAATGTAATTTTAATGGGGGCGTATAAAGACTCCTTATAGTAAACAAGCTACACAGAAACTCTTCGCGTGTTTAAGACTTCCTCAGGCATCTTCTTCATAAAAGAAACGTCCCGGTTCATATCCCAGCCGTTCTGAGTGTTGAGCTATTTCGTTTCAGAGGTTTAACTACATCCTTCTCATATTTAGTATACTATTCTACTTCTTTGTACATTAGATATGCACTTGTTGAGTAGTAGCTAACTATATGTCCCTCGCTATACTTAGTACGAACCTCATGAAGACGATGCGGAATGACATTATGCTCTGGATGCTCACCAACATGAATAGACCCTAATCTTCACCCAGATTCGTAGCCTACCAAAGGTGAAAAATCTCCGCAATAACCAGCTGCCAGACACTAGTATCAACCCCATGCGTTGACATCTTGACAAGCATGAGCTTGCAGAACGCAGAGTCACCACCCAACAGTACTGCCATCACGGAGACTCTAAACTCAAACAAAGAAAAATCGACCCACTGCAGCGGCTGCAGTCGGCAGAGAGCTTCAGTAGCATTTGTAAGGCGAGTGTACTCATAGACAAGTCCCCTGACCCCACACACCCACCACCCGAAGCGCTGCTCCATCCAACACCACCCCCAACGCCGCTCAATCTCAATACGACAGACACTATGGATATAGATAATCCAACCTTCTACTTTATTCCAGATGGCCAAGCAGGTCAATACCTACAGCAACCCCGACACTTCATCGCTATCCCGACCATGGACGCATACCAGCAGATTATCAATAAGCTGGACAACATTACCACACGGCTCGGACAGCTCTCAACCCAAATGACAGCCATTCAGCAAAACGTAACCCCACTGAATGCCCAGTTTGTCTACCTTCTTCTACTTCTTCATGAACTATTACTGATATTTGGTTTTCCTCAGAACCCATAATGCCTCGTCTCGACATGAGGCCGTCCGAGCGTAGTATTCATAGGCTTTTCAACTGTGCAGCTGAAACCGGGAAGATTTGGCAAAGGTTAATGTTAAGCATAGAGAGCGGCGAACTAAAATCGACATTATGTTGCTGTACAATGCACCATTATGCGCCTTCATGTCAGCGACCTCCACCAAGACATCATATCCTGACTCAAGAAGTTACACGCCCTATTCATTTCTCCCAGCGAAAATAGAGCAGGCACAAGATCTCATACTTTCCCAACCGACTACAGGGGTTCTTTCCTCAGTATCCTAAAGTACTTATGGCCATTGGAAAGTTTACCATTCCCGCCAGGAGAGCTCCACCCACCCACCACGTGAGATGAGGCCGCCAACATGTCTCGTATGGGATCAACGTATGAATCCCCTAACTTTCCACAATTTAGATGACTCCCTCCATGGCTGAAGTATGGCTGTAAGAGTATAGGGCTATCATATAAATAGACGCTGCCCCTGGCAATACCGAGTCACACCAGTCGTCGCAACCACACTATTATCACAGCACTCTGGGCATCCTTCTTATTCAAACTACCACCAAGTGTCCCTTCCTCAAAATCAACCGTTCGTACAATGTGGCACTTCCCTAATCCCCCAAGGCATGTTCCCCCAACGACACAGCTCGTCCATGCAAACTCTCATACCCGAGATCTCACCTTCCCGCCGCTCGGTGACACAGGGCTCGCTGCGTTGTACACCAGTTACATTGCAACAACGACCAGTAAAGACGAACCGCCTGATGCTATGCCCTTCAATTACAAGCATGTTCATCAGGAGGCTGACCCAGCCTGGCCGGGGAGAGAGCCCTACACGCCAAGGCACCGGAATACGTCGGCGGTCAGAGGCATCCTCAAGAGCCCACAGACCGGTACTGGCTCCAAGACAGTGCGCTTCAACGACCAGGATCTAGCTCGTTGCATCGAAACACACAAGCCTGCTGGACTACCTGAAGACGACCCGGAACGGGCAAAACAGCGCTTCAGACAAGCCCGAGTGTTCTTGTCGGCCGAGAAACTCGACCAACCTGATGCCGAGGATAAGTCCAAAGTCGTGGCACCCAGGACAACCATCGTCCCCTACTCCGGCCCAACCTTGGCGGACATGGTCAGATTCGAGATACAGGACGAGGAAGTCGCGGAAAGCCAGAAGACGTCGACTGCCAACCGCGAGAAACTCTGTCGGGAGGCTGTCGCGCGAGGATCACTGGACCTGGCCATGTTCGTCCACAGAGACTGCGCCAAGACGATGGGGATGATCAACCAAGTCCTGACGTGTGCCATGGTAAACGACTGGCCGGTGGGAAGCTACACCAGCGACGAGAAAATGTTCGCAGTGCGGGGATTCCAGACGAACAGCATCCCGGAGTGGCTGTACGTGAATCCCTCCACGTCCTTGTCGTTTCCCGTGGGTGGGCCTCCCTGGACGTGCATCCCAATATGGTCGATTCGAAAGAGGTCTTATCCGGGCATAACGAATCTCGACAAAATCGGTCGAAACGATGTCGTAGAAAAGTGGGAAGGGCCATGGATCTGATTCAGAGGATGGAAGGCTTTGGAGGCTGTTGTAAGGAAGGGGGTTGTGCGTACACTGTTATGGTCGGTCTGAAAAGCGATCACTGAGCAATAAATCATAGATACCAACTGAGCGTCAGCTATACTGGCTACTTGTTACTTGGACCTGCTTTCCCTCCTCTTCACCATAATCTTGACTCCCTTAGGCGGACACACCGCCTCGGCCAACCACGTATTAGGGGGGCCTCTGCCCATTGCACTCTCTCCAGATCGTAGTTGCGCAGCACATGTGCAAGGATCATCTTGAGTTCAAAGTCGATGAGGAACCGCCTGGGACAGGCGTGCTTCCCGTGGCCAAAGGGCAGAAACTCGGGCGACATGGACACCAGCACCAGCGGCAGCCCCCTTGTCGCCCGCCTCCTCCCGGGGCTGCGGGAAGCGGAACGGCACGAACTTGTCCGGGTCCTCGGCGATGCTGCCGTTGGTGTCGACCGGCTGGCTAAGGAAAGAAATGGGCGTGTTCTGGGGGATGTGCGTCCCATCCGGCGCCGTGAAGTCGCCCGTCATGACCTTGCGGAACATCGGCTGGTTGGCGAACGAGTTCAGTCGCAGCGTCTCGCGGCCCACGCTGTCGGCGCGGAGCATCTGGTTGACCTTGGACTTGATCCACAGGTCGGAGCCGTGGAGCCTAGCAAGCGGTCGGCCTCGGCGTGGAGCACGGCGACGGTGCGGTACTCGGCGTCGGACGCGATGACGTTGAGGAATAAGTTGCTGACCTGCATGGCGGACGATGCCGAAGTTGAGCGAGGCCATGCGCGCGGTGATGCCGGCGTAGTTGTCGAGTTCCCGGGGCCGTTCCGTGTGCGCGTAGCGGATCATCATCTGCGTCAGGTCCAGCGACTCGTCGTGGGCGGGATCCTCGCGATCGAAGTGCAGCGTCTCGAGGCGCCTTATCCCACAGCGGCACCATTCACTGGCTCATCTTGCGTGGGCCGAGCCACGCCTGGATGCCCGCGAGCGTGCCGACGATGGGGCGCAGAAGGCGAGGCGTCATCCTTGCGACGTCGGCGACGAGGACCAGCTCTTGGTTGATGGCCAGCACGGTCCGGAGATAGTCCTCGTTGCGGCCTGAGGCTGGTCGGCGGCAGGGAAAAGCAGAAGAATGCGAGCACTTACACAGCGGCAAGCCGACGGTGAAGCGGCCGCACAGCTGTGGGAAGCAAATTAATATTCTTCCAGTACTCCGATCAATGTCAAAGCGCTGGTCAAAGGCAAACTGCAACTCGTCGTTCATAGCGGCGCAAATGGCGTCGAGGACGCGGTTCATGTCTCTCTTGATGACGAGCCCAGGCCAGGCACCCAGAACCATGCCCCTATCTCCCAGACTCCATTCGAACTAGTCGATGTCGGCAAAAGCCTCTATGGTGGACAGCACGGCGTCAGGCTGAGCGATGACCCAGAGCTCGGGGGCATGATGAGGCTGTGCTGGAAGCCCAGACCGGGAATGACGGCCGGGGTTCCCTTCTTGCCATACTAGTATCTTGTTCAGTCTGCAGAAGTGCACGAGCAAGATGCGGAAAGAGACAGAGATTGGTATGTGCATCGCGATACAGCGCGTCGCAGTCGGTGTAGTGGGCAAGTTTCGTGCGGAAACTAAACCAACGACCTCCCTCGGGCTCTCTAACCAGTGCGGTGCCTTAGGATACGGAACACCTAGAGCGCGGCAGTCGAGCAGGATAACAAAGACGAGGAGTCCAGCTGAAGCGAGACCGAGGCCAGGCGGGCTCGTTAATGCCGGGAGATGGTCCAGCAGGACCGAAGACGACATGACGGTTCAAGACACTATTCGTAAACAACAACGATAAGGTTCCTTAGTGCAGCCCAGGATTGCTTTTATACTACCAGCACCTCACAATCACTATACCGCTCTTTGTGACAGGTTAGTAGTGCTGACCGAACCTCTGACAGGATCACAGCGCTTTCTACTGACTGGGACTCAAGATGGGCCTATGGTGCTGGATCTGGAGTTTGGAGTAAGCAAAGAATAACAATTCAGCGAAGCGTCGCCCGACTGTGTATGTAGGGTAGCGAATCCGATGGACGATGTCATCACAGAGCACACGCTAATCAGATCACACATTACTGGACATTGGAAACGGGGCCAAGTGGGTCCAGGCGATACCAAGCAGGTATAATAAGAACAAGCCCTGTCCCTGAGAACGCTGAAGTGGGCCGCCCATCCATCAGAAATTTCTGCAAAGATTTTTTCTCATCCGCCGGCCGGCGGGGACCCGGAAAAAGCCCGTGATATAACGCAGCATTAGACTGCCACAACCACAACAACCCAACATACAAAAGATTGAGCCCGGTTAGCTCAATCGGTAGAGCGTGAGACTCTTACGAGTACGCGATCTCAAGGTTGCGGGTTCGACCCCCGCATCGGGCTTTTCCTATACTTTTTTTTGTCGATTCCGAGGGCTGTATGCATTTCTTTTGGTGGTGGACATCTGTAGTCGTTGCGTGTCACTTAGAGAGCGAACGTTCCTGGAAACATGTCTCGCTGGACTTTGCTTCCCCTGTCAGCAGCCCGGATAAATCACCTTCTGCGTGATCTCGTGTGAATCCTGTGTGCCTGACTACTGAACCAACCGTTGGATCCCGGGTTCCTGGAATGCCAAACACGGCCCCTCACCCGAAGAGTGGGGCCGATCCGAGCGGCGCCTTATCAGCTTATCGCTCTCCTCTCCCATCATCATCGCCCCTCCAACTTCCAACATCAACCGACCGTACACCTCCATCCCAGTCAGCCAGCACCTTGCGCAAAATAGGCTCGCGATAAACGAGAAGAGAAATGTCGTCCTCCAAGCCCTTCAAAGCCGCGCTGATCGTGGTGGATTTCCAGGAGGACTTTTGTCCGCCGGTGAGTTACATCTTGATTTCGCCATGCTCTCGCGGTGCAAGCGCAAGTAGACCACGCGTGGTTTCACTATGAGACATTCCATAACCAGGGATTAACACGGACGTATAACTTACAACACATTCATTTCATGTACTTCATTGCATCATAGTACTTACCCGATCTTGCTCTGGCTGGGTAGTCATTGCCATCTCAAGCCCAGTCTGAATACACTTCGACTCACCTTTCCTGTGTTTACCGTCTCCATCCCATACACATGTTCAGTAACCAATACCTAACGAAGCACTCTAGAACGGAAGCCTCGCGGTCACAGACGGCCGCGCCATCGCCCCCACCATAAACACCCTCCTCGGCCTCCCCTTCGCCCTCAAGATCGCCACCAAGGACTGGCACCCGCCGCACCACATCTCCTTCGCTGCCAACCACCCGGGCGCCGAGCCGTACACGTCCTCCCACCCCATCGCCCACCCGTCGGATCCGAGCCGCACCTACACCACCACCCTGTGGCCCGTCCACTGCGTCCAGGGCTCCTCCGGCGCCGAGCTCGTCCCGGAGCTGGATGTTGCCGCCTTGCACTCCGTCATCGAGAAGGGCAAGGTCCCCACCGTCGAGATGTACTCGGCCTTTTACGATCCCTTCCATGTCAGTGATAGCGGGCTCGCCAAGATGCTCACGGATGCTGCCGTCACCGATGTCTTCGTTGGCGGCCTTGCGAGCGACTTTTGCGTCAAGGCAACTGCCGAGCACGCCGTCGAGGAAGGATATCGGACTTTTATCGTTAACGAAGGGACACGACCGGTCTTGCCTGACAAGTGGGACGAGTGCAAGAGGGACATGGAGGCAAAGGGCATCAACTTCATTTCCGTCGATGGAGACCAAGTGGCCCGAGTGAAGTCTACGTCCTAAGCACCGAGCGGCCGACGTATAGCCACGGACTGAGTGGGACAATCATTACAAATGTACTTTTTGAAAGCGGTGCTCTTGGGATTTCCACTTATTAGTGTATCGTGTGTAACTTGTGTACCTATGTACGCTTGGCGTGCCTATTCCAGAATATCCTAAAATGCGAAACTCCATGCTGACCCCGCCACTGAAACCCTTCGACGATATGTTTCATGTCTCTGGAATTGTGGCATCCTCTCTCCTCTACGTCCGATTCCCATCAGACCTAATGCTTCAGAAGAAACATTTAACGCTTCGAGCGTTGGACCGCCGCGGCGCTCATCGACGTCGTAGACGCAGAGCGCTCCTGGGCGCTCGTCATGGCCAGCGACACGGGACTCTGAGGAGGAGGAGCGGGAGTGGTCGAGCGCGACGGGGCGGCGCTTCGGTTGTGCGTCATGTGTGCCTTCACAAGGTGGCCGGCAGCCAGGGCACTGCACAGAGACAGTTCGCCAGCCAGGGTGGCAGCTGCGATAATACGAGCCAAGCGGCGAGCATTGTCTCCAGGGTTCGTGGGATGCGAGCCACGGACGCCAAGCATGTCGAGCATGGCGCTCTGGGGCTCGAGGATGGTACCACCACCCAACGTTCCAACCTCCAGGGAAGGCATGGACACTGAGATTTGCAAGGATCCTTTCAGACTAAGTATATCGGTTAGCGAATTGTGTCAAATGTTCGTATCAGACCAAATACTTACTTCTTCATGATGGTGATACAGTTGGCGCTCTCAACAACCTGAGCAGGGTCCTGGCCAGTGGCAAGGAAGATGGCGGCCACAATGTTGGCAGCATGGGCGTTGAATCCACCCACGGAACCGGCCATGGCGGAACCGATCAAGTTCTTGGCAATGTTCAGCTCAACCAGAGAATCGACATCGCTCTTCAGGACATTCTTGACCACGTCCGCAGGGATGATGGCCTCGGCCACGACACCCTTGCCTCGTCCGTCAATCCAGTTAAGCGCGGCAGCCTTCTTGTCAGAGCAGTAGTTACCCGAGATGGAGATGATTTGCATGTCATCAAAGCCTGCCTCGTTGGCCATGACATCTAGGGCATGCTCGACACCCTTGGAAATCATGTTCATGCCCATGGCATCACCGGTAGTAGTCTTGAATCGGATGTACAGGTTGGTACCGGCCAAGGCGGTCTTCATGTGTTGTAGTCGGGCGAATCGGCTGGTCGAGTTGAAAGCCTTCTTCATCACGGTCTGCCCAGCCTCCGAATCAAGCCACAGCTTAGCAGCACCGGCTCGCTCTAGGGTTTCAAAGGAAACACAGGGTCCTCGGGTCATGCCATCGGCAGTAAGAACAGTAATAGCACCACCGCCAGAGTTGATAGCCTTGCTGCCTCGGCTAGTGCTGGCAACGAGGACACCTTCAGTCGTGGCCATAGGAATGAAGTAGCTCTGACCATCGATGACAAGAGGTCCGGCGACACCAACGGGAAGGGGCAAGTATCCAATGACGTTCTCACAGCAGGCACCGAAGACACGCTCCCAGTTGTAATGCTCGTAAGGGAGCTTGGACTGCTCCAAAACGTGGGTCAGGTCGGAAGTAGCCTTGGTCCGAGAAATGATTGTACGACGAATCTTGACCGCGCGAGTGAAGTCCTTGAGGGTCTTCTCTAGTGCATAACCGGGAATCTTGCCACGCATCGACATGGAGACAACCTCCTCGTCACTCATCTCGGGAATACGGCCATCCCTCATGAGCTGCTCGAGGACTGCGTTGGGGCGGTTGGGGCGATCAGGCGCTGTCGAGGGTCGGGCTTTGGTCATCTGAAGCATATCGGCCGACTCATCATCGGTGGCAGCGGGAGTGCTAGGCTCGGTGCGCTGAGGAGTAGGTGGAACATACTCGCCCAAGGGGAGAGTAGCGGCGCTGGTGTCGTTGAACCGCTGAGCGCGAGCCAACTCACTTCGGTTGATGGGGTGCTCGGGGACGTTGGGGTCATTGATACCCCAGCGAGCGACATTGAAAAGGTAGCCGTTTAAGCCGACGCTCAAAGCCAAGGCAACGATAATCCACTTGGAGAGGACGGGGTCCTCGAGGCTCTTGAGCAGGCCGCCAACGACGCGACCACCGACACCGTATCCGTGGAACTTGGAAAATCCATCATCTAGATTCGAGCCGCTACCGTTGAGACCCGATCCTAGAGCGTAGTGGACGGAGGGATACTCCAGTTCGTACTTAATTGGGGTGAGGATGGTGACGAGGGTGGGTCGGTTGTTAGCCTTGGCAGCAGCCAGGATGGCGTCCAGGCCATTAGAGGCAACCTTGAAGGGATCGACAGTGAGAGGAGAAACGAGGCCACCGAGACTGGTGGCCAAGGATCGAAGGCTGGACAGGGAGCTGGGGTTGCGGAAGGGAATGGAGCAAAGGTTGATGATGTTGACTAGGATGAAGCCCAGAATCATGAGCACCTTAAACTTCGGAACACTGCTGTTCTTGCGACCAAAGAGAGACGAGTTCTTGTCGCCGCCGTTTAAGCCGGGCCACTCGTCATTGCTACTGGCGACGTTCTCGGCAACGCGACGGCTGACACCATCATCCTCGAGGGCCATGCGCATGTCGACATGACGCTTGATGCGGTTGATCTCGAGCTTGATGCTGAGAATGGCGGTGTAGAAGGTGAAGAGCAGGATGCAGTCAAAGAAGAGGATCCACGCAGCCATGAAACAGAAGTGCTGCAGGCCACCCTGGACGCCGGAGGCAGCGCCAAGAACTAGGATCAGGATCTCGATGGCATAGTCGCGAACAATCTCGAAACCCTTGTCCTTGATAGCCGCCCGGACGGCGTACTGGATCATGTTATCGTTGGTGCGTTCCGGGGAACGCTTGCCGGACTTGGAGCTCTTGAGCTGAGCACGTCGGTGCTCAACGGCGTGCGACATGACAGCGCGGGTGAGGACAATGTTCTTCTCGAAGCCAATGGTGACAACAAGGAAGGGAAGACCCTCGGACAAGAGAATGACGCTGATGGGAACGCCCAGCTTGGTCGTGACGACCAGACCAAAGAGGAAAGCAAAAACGGACGAGAAGAGAGTGCAGATGCCAAGCCAGAACTTAGAGCCCATACGGCGCATAGACAGGAACAGCGAGACAAAGGTCAGGTGCATGGCGATGTAGCCTAGCAACATAATGACAATGTCGAGAGTCTCGGCGTTCTTGAGGAGGTCGAGGAATCTAGTCCAAGTATCACGGACCCAGTGGATGACAGTGTTACGGGTAATGACCTTGGCTGCCTTCATGATCCACATCTTCTTCTCGCGGCCATGGGCCGTCTCGGTCTCCTTGGCATTCTCGTCGGGGATTTCTTGAGTGGCGGCGAGGAACTCGGGGCCTTCGCGATATGGCAGGGAGTAGGCGAGAATGCTGTCCTGGGAGTAGGCGGTGAAACTGTTCTCAGTAGATGGAAGCGAGGAGATGGAGAGGTTCGCGGGGATGGGAACATGCTGGGAGTGTGGCGCGGTGCTCGGGGAGTCGGTGGACAGAGTATCGGGGAAGACGAGAGTCAGGAGAGCGAGGTGCTCGGCCTCGGCAACCGCAGCACTATCCTGGCTGATGCCCTGCCACCTCCAGCCGTTGTCGGGGCTGGCGAGTAAAACTCGGCTGCCCTCCACGAGGGATGACCAGTCGGCCTTGCCCACACTTGCACTCTCGACATCGATGCCGAACAGGCTCTCTTGGAGGAGACCGACGTACGAGGTGCTGGCGAGGACAGCCACGATGACGACGGTGTGGATAGGGTGGGAGCAGGCCAGTCGGGAGAGGTACTGGACGAGGGGCGTGATGCGTTTCGAGGCCCACGAGGGCGTCGGGGTCGCGGGGACGGTGGTCTCGCCGCGGAAGCGTCTGGGGAGGAAGGAAGCCATGGTTTCGAGAGGATCGGAGAAGGTGACTCGGCGTCGTCTACAACATTGATTGTCTCGGGCGTGGTTTGCGGCCTGCCTTAAGCACGGGTGTAAGTCGGAGATCAAGATGGTAGAGCCAGTGTTCGGCCGAGTATTTGCAGCAGCCATTGCGGACGGGCAGAGAGGGCCATGGTGGGAACAGGGCAACAGCCCATGATGCAGAGGGCGGCTGATGTTGCCTACTTACGTTGCTTGCGGTCAGGTGCTGGTCGAAGTGAGGTGCGCGAGGCGTTGAGGCCGAGGCAGCAGCAGACGGAGGTCCGATAATTGGCGGCGGATGCGAGGGGCTCGGGGCTCGGAGCTCACAAGGCGGTGGTGGTGGGTGGGTGAGAGGCCGCGAAGAGGCGCAAACAATGGCCACGCGGAGGGCGAAAAGAGGAGGGGGACGGAGGGAGAGTCGAGCCAATTGCCAAAGGACGGCCTAGGGCAAGACGAGACGCAAGGAGGACAGAGAGACACCTGCGTCGCGGATGGATGCAGAAGAGAAAGAAGGTAGGAAGTCGGGAAATAGGGGGGGAGTGGGAAGAAGAAGATTGATTGTCCGGCCGATATGGCGGAGGTGAAGGCGGGACGAAAAAGAATCTCGACCTAAGGCTACGGGCTACGGCTAAGGCCAAGGCTAAGGCGTAAAGGCGCGAAGGCACAGGCTAGTAAGGCCCGGGTGGGAACCCTGGAAATGCAGCAAGAGGCTTTGGCGCTCTTTCCCTGGTTCCTGCGAAAAGCAACTTTCTAACGGCACTTGCCCGTCCGTTGGAAATTGGACTCGCGCCTGCCACTTTCTGCGCATGCACCCGACGCGGGCACCGACCGCGGCGAGAGCAGGAAAGGAAAAAAAGAAAAATTTCCAGTTGAAACGGGCAGGAACCCGCCCCAGCACGCACGCCGCCTTTCGTTTGGCCAATTGCCGACGGTCGCCCGGGACGAATACGTCAGAACCGTAGGTACCTCTGCCACGCTGCCAACGGGAGTGGAGGCGTGGTGCAGCATCTGTCCCAGGGGGTCGCAAGACAGGGGTGGACTGTCCCCCGGGGGTACTCCAGGGCAATTTATGGATCCGTAGGCTGCGCTTCACTGGGTCACGAAATTGAAAATGATGGGATGGGATGGCGGTCGGTGAATTTCGCAGCAACTGGCCCTTGAGCGGTACCGCTGCGGAACCCCACCCCCGGAGGTAGACCGGGACGTGGACGGGCGGTAAAAGTACACGGTACGGGGCGCTAACGGTGTATTTCCTGACGCCGGACAGTAAGGGAAGGTACCGTGATACACAGTGCGATTGGATTTCTATGGCATCTTCTGCGTACTTCGTAGCGTGTCGTGGCGCTCCGACAGCGTGGGTGACAGACTAATCAGCCTAATTAAATAACAGCCCGCGGGACTCATCAAAGAGGCGTCAGGATTTGGCATAATGAACCGCAACTCAAACATTGCAGGTGACCAGGAGAGGAGAACTGCTTCATCCATTGGCTATTGTTCTCAACGCCACGGCTGGACGGGCGTCCGTCAAGTGAACCCTTTGCAGTTCCGTGTGTATGGCATCGGCGTCTTCTTTGTCGACCATGCGGTGGGCAGCACCGTGTAAGGGAATGGAGGGTACACGTGGTGATCCCGGAGCAGGCTGCAAGCCTCCAAATCCCAGGCCTAGAACGGCATGCGGGTGTCTAACATGAATCAGCGAGACGACAGACACCCTCTTTCTCCTCTGCTCTCTCTTCTGGAGGGAATGCAACGCCTGTGCTCGTCTAAGTCCTGTACGCACCGACGGTGGTGCCCCGGATCGACGTTTGCCGTTATCCCGTGGCTGTGGCTGTGGCACTGTCACACTCGTGGCAAGCGGGTTGTGGCTCCAATCAACGGCTCTTCCTTCCACCTACGCACGCGTATTCGGACTCAACATTTCTTCCCTCTTGAACCTTTGACGTCAACCACGAGTTGGCCCAACACCAGGCATCCAATTATCTGCAAGAATTCAATCCTTCCGAAACCCAAGTGCCTTGTCCGGCTGAAGCAAAGCAACCGCAGTCCTGCGTACGTACAGTGACGAGGCGAGGGTACGAATACCTCCAACAATTCCTCGCCGACGACTCCCGCGTCTGTGGATCTTCGCATCGTTCCGGCCATCTCCTAGCGGCATCCGTGATCCAGGCTTCAGAGCCTGGCCCCCGCAGTTGCAGACCCAGTCGCCAACCGCCAGCCAGCCAGGGAGCAACCCGCAGCTCCAACTCTGCAGAAGAGCTGCAGACCTGGGTCTCGGACTGGAGGCAAGAAACTGGAGACAGCTACAAGATCCAGGTCCAGTCTGGCCCAGTCCGGTCCAGTCGTCAACACTGAAACCCTGAAACAAGCCCAGGCCTGCATTTGCACCCTTGCCTCTTCGCCTAGCCAGGCTGCACGCGGCAAAATCCCACTGACCAAGCCCTGGCCTTCCGTCTATCTTTCAGACACACCTTTACGCCTTTATCAACCTTGCTTCTGTCGATCACCATCTCGAGAGTTCGAACTTGATTGCCAGACAGCCACGAGTGACGACTACCGCCCGGCCCGCCCGAGTTCGTCATGCAGACTTTGCTGCGCAGTGCTGTAATTGGCCTCCTATACGTAGTATTCGTACGGGTCGTACTCTTACTCGTATGCAAGTCCCTTATTTTAATCCTGCACTTCATTCTTGCAGGATGGAAGTCTACCGCCGCTCTTGTTGCTACTTACCAAGCAGGGCAAAATCAACTCGATAATCGATGGCCCCCCATGCCCCAAATTCTAGACCCAAACCACAAACAGTTTTGACTGCGTGCGCCAGAGCCACATCGCTGACGAACCAGCTAGTAGACCGCAACCACCAAGAACCACGATTCTACCGGCCTTGCGCCTTGATCGGGGGCTGACCTCCGCCCGCTCCTCAGTAGGGACTCGTCGCCGGATCATGGCGTCTTTTTTTCTCACTCATTCTGCCGAGCGGAACACATTGAACTTGGCTTACAGAAGGCTAAGAAAGCGAGGAGGCTTTAAGAGGCTTTAAGAGGGTCTAATGGAGTATATCTCTTATCAATCAGTAAACCATCTGCCCCATCGCCCCCATCACGACCCCCCATCCTGCCCGCCAAACCTAGGAACCGGTCGACCAATCCATCCACAGTGGGCCACGCACCGCTGCGGTTTCGGACATCACCAGATCCCGTTTGAGGACTCACAAAAGCCTCATACAAGCCCTCATGTTCTTGAATGCAACTTCTGATATGCCACTCGTGACGCTAGGTGTGTCCGCTAAGAAATGGGGCCGAGCCAAGGACGGATAAAAGGTCGGATAGACCACGTCTCAGATGCCATGCATACTGGAGCCGCATTGCGTCTTCTCTAGACTCGTCTCGCAGCACATTGCACATTGCAAATCATGGTATAAGAAAAAAGGGTTCCAGACAGTAGACCCTGAATTTTCCCTCGCTCCATATCTGGGCCACCTCCGCCGTTGTGTCTTTGATAAGAACGTTCATCACCCTACAGGCTACATCACTGTCTCTCCCGCATTGCCTTCTTCTCGAAAGAGACTCACCCGCGTTGTGAATTGCCCACGCTCGACCCCCGATCCCTCCCCTTCCCTTGCCCACACCTGCATTCTGCTGGCTGCATCAACGCGCGGCTCTTTCTGGATCAGCCGTGCCTTATTCTGGATAACCCAGGCCTCTAGCTCAACTTGCTATTCCGTCTCCGTATGATGGAATCCACAACGGCGTGCTGGAGTTGGCAGCTCGTTTTGGATCATGGCGTCCTCTTCGTTGAAAGTCTTTTCTACGACGTTACGAATTACCTCTGTCGCGAATTGTCCGATGAAAAGTGTTTGTGCCTCAAGCACAGAACAATGCCCCTCCTCCAGGGTTGAGCTCGAGAGTTATCTCCATCCGCTAGACACATTATACACCCGAAAACGTCACAGAGAAGTTCAAGTGAGCTACAACTGGTCACTCAGACGAGTGCCTGACAGTTCTTCGAGGAACCTATATTTAATGTCGCTGACATCTGAATATAGGACGCTCTTCGTTGTGAATGGAACATGGATTCTAGTCGCATATCGCGCAAACAGCTCACCATGATCGGAATTCGGCAGACTCATCCAATGCAGTCATATGAAACCCATCCGATACCATCAGGTGCTCCCACAGTCGAGACGCAACATATTCCCCTCGGCAATTCACGGCTCATGGCACGTTGCAACTTGACATTGTCGCACTGACAGCTGCTCTGGCCCATGGTCGTCTGCCATTTGATGCGCCTAACAGCAGATGCGGCAAGTCAGGTCGTCATGGGTCCAGGGCATTGTCCGTGGGAGCCATCGGACCAAATATCACCACGCTTCTGCGCGACAATTTGGTCAAGGATCAATTTTCCATGATGCAACATCCAATTCCCCATTCCCGTTAGTTGACAGGTCGCTGACGCCGCGCTGTCAGATCCACCTCCGCCGACAAACTTGCGGGGCCGGCCACCACCCGGTGGGATGTGGTATCATGTCGCCCTGGGGAATGGGGAAGATGGGTGGGAAAAAAGAGTGGCTTGCTTGATAAGACCCAATTCAGGACCCGTCGGCAGGCATCTCTGCGGCTTCTGAGGGCATTTGCCCGGCAGCACGGACTAGAGGGCGCCGTCTTCCCCAGTTCTTTAGGTTGTTTTGGGCAGGTAGAGTGTATCTGTTCCGTATCAGGTCCCACGGCGAGATGGAGGCTGTCTGAGTTGTATGTTACCGGCTCTGGAGATGGCGGCGCTAAGATGATAGCGATGATTGCACACTGTCCATCTCGCGATGTGGCAGTGACGTTGAAATCAGCACACCCGAAAGTGTACACGTCTGGGAGGCATATCCCCTCTTTATGTCGGTGGCGACGAGAAGCTCGTCGCCCGAAACAGTCCCCCCAAGCACCCAAACCGGCAGCGCCTCCTCCGAAAGTGACGAGACCCGACCGACCCGCGAACCGCTCCGCCGGAGGAGCCTCCGCGCGAAGCTGCCCCAACACAACGGCCCGCTTCCGATGGACGGCCGGCCCACCCGGGAGAATGCCAAGGCCCCGCGCGCTGGGAATCATACGATGCTTGTCCAGATCCAGAGCACGTCGGCTGTGGAAAATGACGCCAGCAGAGGCAAAGAACCTTGAGCCTTTCCCGGGCCATGATGGCGTCCGTGGGAGTCGCGGCCCCCCATTGGCCGCAGAGGTGTGACTTTTCTCGATCAAAGTTACCTTGTTGAGGACCGAAATTTTCCCATCCGTCTTGTCTGGTGATATTTGAGCTGTGGCTTGCAAGTTGCAACACCTCACTTGACCTCTTTGCTTGAAGAAACATCCGGGGCTCCGGGGGAACAGCTTTGTGTTGCGACTCGCCGAGAGATATGCTACCTGCTGGTAGTAGTCTTTAAGCTTCCTGGGATACCGCCGTCAGAAAACTAATTCCCCGACCAGCCTTTCTCCGCCATTAAAGGACCCTCCCTCGCCGCAGTGCCGCTGACAATCCGCCTCCATCTGGCTTAGAGCGAGTTGCGGAATGGAAGACACACCACCTGAGCCAAGTACGGCCACTTCCAACACCACCAATGGCTTCAGTTCCCCGGACTCCACCGGTCCCGACGTATGGCTCGTCGGCGGCGGCATCGCGTCGTTGGCTGCCGCCGTCTTCCTGATCGACGATGCTCACGTCCCGGGCGACCGCATCCACATCCTCGAGGCGCTGTCCAAGCCCGGCGGCTCCATGGCGACCTTTTCGAAGCCGTCGTGGGACACCGGGTACCGCGTGTCCGCCATCCGGAAGTTGAGCCTGACGTACTGCTGCTTATACGGCATGCTCGAGAAAGTCCCGGCTGAAACCGAGGGGGAGACGTTGGCCGACAAGATGAACCGCTTCAACCAGGCCAGGAGGAAGCTCGGCGCCTCGGGGACGAGACTCGTCAGACAGGTCATGGACAGCAAGGGAATCGAGAAGCCGGAGGCCGTCGACGTCAGCACCATGGGCCTTAGCGTCAAGAACCAATGCGACTTGATGAGAGTTGTGCTCGAGACGGAGGAGGAGCTGGAAGGCCTCGAGATCCAGGCCTTGTTTGCGCCAGACTTCTTCGAGACCAATTTCTGGGATCTGTGGTCATCGCTCAACCGGTTCCATCCGTGGTGCAGCGCCGTCGAGTTCAGACGCTGCCTGCACCGCTTTCTGCACGAGTTCCCCAACATGGGCACCCTTTCCGGCATCGAGCAAGCTCCCGAGGAGGACTTTGAGGCCATCATCAAGCCGCTTTCACAGTATCTCAAAGCGATGGATGTTGACTTTCGTCAGGGTAAGCACGAATCTTGGTCATACTGGCTACGACTTATAGCTAACCTAGATAGGCGTCCAGGTTACTGGGCTGGATATCGAAGATGTCGGGAAAGACTTTAGAGTGTCGGGAATTAAGACGAGGCAAGGAGGCGCAGACGTCGACCTCACCTTGGGCCCTTCTGATATCGTCCTTCTCACTTTGGGATCACTCACCTCTGGCATGGGTTACGGAACGAACAGCAAGCCACCGCCGACGATGGAGCTTCGTGACTCGGCTCCTCATGAGCTGGATCCATCGTGGACGTTCTGGGACCAACTAGCCTTGGAGCGTCCTTCGGCATTCGGAAACCCCGAAGCTTTCTTCGACCGGCCTTCGAAATCGACGTGGCTGTCCTTCACCACCACCCTCCGAGACCGCGAGTTCTTTCATCACTTGCGCGACTGGACTGGGACGCTGACCGGCGCTGTCCCTCTGATCACGTTCCGGGACTGCCCATGGATGCTATCCCTTACCATCCCGCAG
The DNA here is from genome assembly GCA_019137265.1 of Neonectria coccinea. NCBI lineage: Eukaryota > Fungi > Ascomycota > Sordariomycetes > Hypocreales > Nectriaceae > Neonectria > Neonectria coccinea. The sequence continues at coordinate 197,385 of WPDF01000041.1, read as the reverse complement.
CAGCCGTACTTTAAGGACCAGCCGGACGACGTCTTCGTGTTCTGGGGCTATGGGCTGTTCCCGGACCAGGCGGGGAGACACGTCAAGAAGCCAATGTTGGAGTGCACCGGCGCTGAGATCTTGACGGAGCTGCTTTGTCTGATGGCATACCCCGTTCAGCCGACGCTCAACAAATCTATCACGATCCCATGTCTCATGCCCCTCATCGGCAGTCCATTCCTCACGAGGAAGAAGGGTGACCGCCCCAAGGTCGTCCCCGACGGCAGCAAGAATCTCGGCCTAATGGGGCAGTTTGTGGAGATTGAGAGGGAGGTGACTTTCACCATGGAGTATTCCGTGCGGTCGGCGCAGATTGCGGTATACGGGCTAATGGGCGTCGACAAGAAGCCACCAGCAGTCATCGGAGAGGACCACTCAGTTGTGACTCTAGGAATGGCCCTGAAGACGATGATGACCTGAGGAACGGATGCGTGACAAAAGCAACAAAGGCGCAAGGTGGTAAAAAATGACTCTTCTTCTTGGGCGGGTATAACATCGTTTTGGAACGCTACAGAACAAAACCCCTTCACTCAGTTTGAGCAGTCCTCTGTTTGTAGGGATTGCGATGGAACTTGTTATCTTGTTTTGATCCCGCATCATAAAAGTTTTGGCTTGGAATTTTCTAGGATGCAGTCCGTCTGTATTAAATGAATAATGTTGGCTCTCGACACGTTTTGAGATGGTCTAAGGCTATGATCTGGATAGTCCGCGTTGGTCACATGCTCCGGACTTGAGCGGTGCAGTAGTGCGAGTCGCTGCAGTTAAACGAATACAAGATGGAGTTACTTTCGGAACTTGATCTCTTCATTTATGCCGGTTAGTAAATCCCAGGTCCCAGCTGAGAAGTAACTGATGACTGGTTCGCTGAAGTGAGATATCCGTCCAGTCTGCGGTAGTTGCAGGGATATCCATACGTACAGGTCACCCTGAGCTACTATATGTTGACTTCAATCGAGCCAATAACCATGCGATCTGGTGTAGTCTCTCGGTAATATCCGACTGATTCGGCTCCATCGGGCATCGCATCGCTACTCCGATAGGACTGTCCTCGCTTGGGATTTCGTACCTTTGAGCTGAAACGTCAAGTAAGATACAAAAGCCCTGGTCCGTAGCCAAGCTTTTGGAACATGAGTGTGATGGCGTCTTATTACTTCGTCACCGAGAGTCTGTGACCTCGCACTTTGAGCAAAAGGTCGAAGCCCCGACTCTAATTTGGATGTGGACTCTATCCACACGCTCCCAACAAGCAAACACGTTGCTTTGAGACGTTCTTGACCAAAATATCCTTCAAGACTCACGAGCAGGAGTTTTCGTTCAATTAATATTTCTCGCCTTGTCGCTGATAATTCTCTTTCTGCTTGACTTCTTCGTTTCCTCGTGTAGTTTTGGTACCGATTGAGTTCTGAGAGGTTCGCAATGGCTCGCCTTCTCTTCGTTACCAGGGGACGGCTTCTTGGCGTCGCGCAAACCGTGGCGGGCGTATCTGCAACAGGCACCGCTGGCCTCTGTTCTGGACGCGAGAGTGCCAATTCGAAGACTTCGGCCCCGAGACGGACGACCTGTTCCACCATCCCCTGCTGAAGCAGATGAACCCGGGAAACAACCCGGAGTCTCACAACATGTGCGTGCGCAGGGTGCCGTTCTCGCAGCTCAAGCCGGAATTGCTCCAGGATGCGCAGCAGGGAGACAGCAAGCTGGTCGAGGCGTACTCGGGGGGAATGTGGGGAGGACACGGTACGTAAGGTTAAGGATTGAGGGTGTCAGTTGGCTGATGAGAGTTGTGAGGTAGGGTACGCTGTTCAACGGAAGATCATGGAGTCGCTCAAGGATGACAGCAACCGCGAGGATGTGTGGGCTAAAGAGGATTTACTCAAGAGTACATATGAACCCGGTGAGTACTCTCTTAATTTTGCAGTTCAGACTGGAGAGTACGATGCTAATTGACATAGGAACATACATCACAAACCACTTCCACGTACTGGAAAAGACACCCCAAACAAAGCCTAACGATACGAGGCTGTGTTTACCCGCGGCAAAGCCCATCGAAACCGGTCTCGGTGGACAACCTGGTGGAGCTGCGAACAGACCTAGACACACGGAACGCCAGGTCGCGGTGTTCAAGCTGAAGATGATTACATTCGACGAGACGCAGGGGGCATCACAAGAGCCGGACCCGTTTGGATGGTTCGCGGGATGGCTGCATCGACAGTATCCGGCGTTGTTACTGGAGTCGGCGGCTGAAAAGTGCATGCAATAAGAGAAAAAGCATACAGATTACGCGGAACAGGCTGGACTGGGCGGGGAGCTGAAAGTTGAAGGCTCGTGTAATTTTAGGGATACCCGTAGAATGATGCGGCCTCGCCACTCTTGTACGATGTTGGCTCGGATAGAGCTGGAATGACGAATTGGAAGTCGCAGCTGGGTTGAACTTCTGAGATGGTCGGTGACGCGACAAACCGACTAGACCGGAAATATCATGATCAAGGCGGAGATGATGAAGGGAGCCAAGAAAGATCTTCTTGGCTGTTGGAACGGCGGCACGAAGCGAGGTGAAGATTGGCGTTTTAGGGCGCAAGCTGACAGCTGAAAGGCAGGCATTGGAGTGTAGATGACAGGGGTTGTTCGGACAGGGCGAAGGCCGTGCCATTTTGAGCAGGCTGGCACTGGGAGCCCTGGGAGCCCTGGGAGTCTGGGAGTCTGGGAGTCTGGGAGTCTGGGAGAGAGCTGAAGCCAAGTTACTACGTGGTCTATCAAGATAGTGATGGTGGATGTTTCTACGCGAGCAAAGTCTGTTATTCCTCATCGTCGATCGCTATACGAATACCTGGATACCTACGTAGATACCTGACCCAAGGGAAAGGTTAGAGTTGGCGGTGCTTTGAGGGCAGACAGGGGGACCCTTAACAAACCCCGAACACCCTCGGCCTATGGTGGATCAGAGGAATCTTTTGTTCGATGAACTTGCCAGTACCTGAGAGATGAGCAAAAGGAGATTCCGATCTCTGAGAGATGGAGATTTAGGCATTTAGACTCTCTGCTGCTGCACCGCCGTTGAGGAGTGCATACGATAGTGCGTGCGTAAAAAGGGGAGGCAAGGAGGCAGCCCAGCCATTGTCTAACGAAAGACGGAATGGACTCGACTCGAGGAGGCATTTTGACTCCCCCCCCTCCTCGGGAGTACACCCGTTACGGAAAGGCTGTGGTGGGTTGCCGAAGTGGGATTTTATTGGATTTATTGAACCTTTTGCCCATGCAGTCATCATATCGCTGTAGGGTCCCGGACTAGTGAAGCTAGGCGATTGCGGTGGGTTGGCTTTCTCGGCGGGTGATTGGCGTTGGGACGTTTGATGGCGCGCAGGGGTGGAGGAGGAGGTGAGGAGGGACCGAGAGATTGGTGAATGGGATTGTTTCCGTTGTGCCGGTATCACGAGTTGGTAGCATGGTGTTGGTGATGTCTGGGTGAACTGTTCCTTGGTGTGTGTTTACTCAAGGACCAGTCTAGACGCACAACAACAAACCCCTTCTTTTACTACCGTCACTACTCCGTGCAGTGATAGCAATCCCAGATACATCGTCCGTCCACGTGTTCCACACAATCCTCATTTCGATCCCCCCGAGATCGAGACCCTCTTGATCCCTCCCCGCCGCCCCGCCACCACCACCACCACCACCACCACAGGAGGCCCCCCCAGTGGAGGGGACACAGGGGATCCTTGCCCTGCAGGGACCGAGCTACAGCGCACAGGCTGCTGCACCTCGACCAGCCTGGACGCGACAACACCACTTTCACCCTCACCTCCATCTTCCCTCTCTCTTGTTCAAACATCGACAATTCCCCCGCGCGCCCGCGAACCTCCATGAGCCAACTGACCCGTCCATGTCCGGCTGTCTCGACCTCCGCGCCGTCGCCGTCCTCGTCGTCGTCCAGCGTCCTGTCGTGAGGTGACAATGCTGCGATACTCACCTCAGCGCAGTTCCAGCCTCGCTCTTCGATAACCATTGCCTACCTACGCACCTACCTACCTGCCACTCTCGATCACTGCCCTTAGCCGGTGAGGACTTGGCTTCACCCGGCATTGGGATGGCCTCTTCCTTCGCTCACCTCGTCGCGAGGCTCGAACTCAAAGTTGTGCGTTTTGCCTGTTCTCTCAACCTCGTTTCCACAACCAGATCCTTCACCATCACCACCGCCTCACCAGTACCACCATCTAACACACAACTCCTCGCAGGACAGTGACGACGACCCCCGTCTCGGCTCCGGGAGAGATGGCTCCAGCGGCGGCACCCTCAGCACCTCGTCCAGCACTAAATCCTCGTCACTGGCCTCCTTCGCCGCCACCTTCATCCCCGTTGTCGTCTATGCCGCCGTCTGTCTCATCGTCTTCATTTTTCTTCGCCCTAGATGTCGTCGTGTCTACTCTCCGCGCGCCCTTCCTGGCCTGCGGTCTCCCCAGTAAGTCAGCGCTCACCTGCAGCTACCCATGGTCTTCCCTTGCTCACCAGTGACTGCTGTACAACGTAGCATCCCCAGCCCTACCCTACCCTCGGGTTGGTTCAACTGGATCAAGCCATTCTTCCAGATTCCAGACACATTCATCCTCAACCATGGCTCCATCGACGGCTTCTTCTTCCTGCGCTATCTCAAGGTCCTCCGCAACATCTTCTTCGTCGGAATATGCATCACTTGGCCTGTCCTGTTTCCCATCCACATCACCGGCGGCAACAAAGCCAAGCAGCTCGACTCTTTGACCATTGGAAACATCAAGGACCCCAAGCGTCTATACGCTCACGTTGCCGTTTCCTGGGTGTTCTTCGGTAAGCTCCATCCTGAACCAAGCGACACGCCTGTTTTCGTTGTGGTGCTGACTGAAACTTAGGATTCGTCCTCTTCACCATCTCAAGAGAGTGCATCTACTACATCAACATCCGCCAAGCCTACCTCTCTTCTCCCCACTACGCCCAGCGCCTGTCATCCAGAACTGTCCTCCTAACCAGCGTTCCTAACTACTATCTCGACGAAGCCCGCCTGCGAAAGCTCTACGGCGACTCCGTCAAGCGCGTCTGGATCCCGAGGACCTCCAAGACTCTGGTCAAACTGGTCAAGGAGCGGGAACAAACCGCGCTTCGCCTCGAAAAGGCCGAGATCGAACTCATCAAAAAGGCAAATGTCGCCCGCAACAAGCAATTGCGAAAAGCGTCTCCCCCGACGACATCCTCTTCCACCGAGGTTTGCGAGCCCCACTCGCCGAAATCTTTCACGACGGCCCCCGATGGCGATCACGGGCCCGGATTCCCCCGTCGAGTCGACGAGAGCCAGACTGGTGAGGGATTCGGGTCGAGCATGACCAATTTATCCCATATGCCAGAAACGTTTCCGGAGCTGGTCGAAAAGGCCGAAGATCCAGAGTACATCCACCCTTACGGACTCAACCCAGATCTCCCTGATGTTCGTGGCTCCGTTGCTGCCCAATGGATTCCCGTTTCTGCTCGACCGCATCACCGGCCTCTGGCCAATTACGGTCGACGTGTCGACACGATCAGATGGTGTCGGACTCGGCTCAAGGACATGAATGTGGAGATCGCGAAGCTACGTCGACAGGTCCGCCGGGGCGATGGCACAACTCTTCCAGCGGCTTTTCTCGAGTTTGACACGCAGGAGAGCGCCCAGGCTGCGCACCAGGTCGTCGCTCACCACCGCCCTCTCCAGCTGGCCCCGCGCATACTGGGCATCCGCCCCGACGAGGTTGTCTGGAGCGCGTTGAGGATGAAGTGGTGGGAGCGCATCATCCGCAAGTTTCTCATCATGGGAGTGGTTACGCTTGCCATCATCTTTTGGTCCGTTCCGTCGGCTTTCATTGGTATCGTCTCCAACATCACCTTTTTGGCCAACAACATCTTTTTCCTAGAGTGGATCAACTTGCTGCCAAAGGCCATCCTCGGCTTCCTCCAAGGTTTCGTCCCAGCCATTGCCCTATCTTTCTGGATGTCGCTTGTACCCGCAATGCTTCGAGGTAAGTCATTTGGAAACCACACCCATCGTTTTATTGCTGACCAAGTCCATAGCCTGCGCCATCCAAGCTGGAGTTCCGTCGTTGGTCCTGGTTGAGCTCTTCACCCAAAACGCTTATTTCGCTTTCCAGGTCGTCCAGGTTTTCTTGATTACCACGTTGACATCTGCTGCCTCGGCCGCTTTTATGGAAATTCTAAAGAATCCCGTGTCTGCCAAGGATTTACTGGCGGAGAATCTGCCCAAGGCGTCAAACTTTTATCTCTCCTACATTCTTGTGCAGTGTGTGGCGGTTGGCGCCACCGGGATCCTCCACATCTTCGAGCTGCTACGGCAATTTATCTTTTCGAAAATCGCCCAGGTTCCAAGGTCCCGGTTTAATGTGTGGTATAACCTACGGCCACCACGCTGGGGCGGTGTGTATCCTGTGTTTACCAACATGGCTGTTATTGGTACGTGAACTCGCCTTATTTATCGTCACTCCAGATCGTAGCTAACCTCAGGAACAGCTCTTAGCTACGCCTGTATCGCGCCTCTGGTTCTGGTATTTGCCTGTGCGGGCATGGCGTTTGTGGGCATGATTTACCGGTATAATATCCTCTACGTCTTCGATTCCGAGTTGGACAGCAAGGGCCTCTTCTACCCCCGGGCTCTGCTTCACATTATTGTCGGGCTTTATATGGCGCAAATCTGTCTTGTGGGTCTCTTCGCACTGAAACTCGCCTTTGCACCGATGGTCATGATGCTCATGTTTTTTGTCTTCACCGGCCTCGTTCATCTCTCGCTGAGCGACGCCATCACGCCCCTGCTGCATAACCTTCCGCAGACGCTGTCGTTGGAAGAACAGTTGCAGGAGGAGGAAAAGGCTGCGGCGGAAGCACGGAAGACTGCGGCAGAGTCTGGCGCGGTGGGAGGTACTGCCAACGACTACTACGATACGGAGCAGGGCTTTGGCGAGGACGAGATGGATGTCCTGGACGAGGATGACGATGGCGCGCCGCCACCAACCGATAGAGCTATCGAGGGCGCGAGCGGCATGGGGTCTGCCATTACTGATTGGCTCAAGTCGAGCACAAAGGAGAAGTTGAAGACTCAGGCCGAGGAGTCGGGCTTGATTAGGATCCTGAACAAGCTGGGCCTGGCGGGCAACGAGGAGGGTTCGGACGAGCCTCCTGGGTTCCTGAAGCGATGGTTCCACCCCGAAATCTACGAGGACTTCCTCGCCCTCCGAAAATTAATTCCCGACAGCGATCTCCCCGACGCGGAGTACCCGGACGACCACACGCTGTCCAACTATTGGCCCCCGGAGCTCTGGCAACCCAAGCCGATCCTGTGGATCCCGCAGGACGACGCCCGAGTCAGCCGGCAGGAGGTGGCGCACACGAAGAAGATTACGCCCATCACGGATTACGGTGCGACGATGAACGAGAAGGGGCTGGTGGCTGTGGACGTGGAGACGGCCCCCTTTCCCCGACAGAGGCTGGTGCATTAGGAAGCGAAGCAGGACTAGGATAGAGCTGCTATGATACCCTCTTTTGCGTATAGGCGTTTATGTATTGGAAATCACAAGGCGCCAGTTGGCAGATCGTCCCTCGTTTATTGTTTCTCGTCTTGTGTGTAGGTGGATGGCCCAGAGACCTCGGAGTAGTATGCCTCATCGTTGGGGTCTCTGCCGAGGAAGTTTCTCAGACTGACGGCCTCGGGCTGACCACCGCCGGGTTCCAGGACGAGGCGTCGATATCGCAGACCAACCTCCGGGTCCATGGGATTGCTCTTGAAGCAGCTCACCCACAGGTCCGTGGCGTAGACCTTGGATCTAGCCGTGTTAGCGCAACCACGAAGAGGCTATCCACGAGGCGCTTAGAAAAGGACTTACAGGGCGTAGGTAAAGTACGAGGCGTCGTAGGCTCGGAACGGGTGGGCAAACGACGCCTGGCCGATGCCGGCGGTGGTCCGCAGCCCGATGATGTCGGCCTTGCTCCGGTTCCACAGCGCCGTGGTGTCGATGGCGCGAGCGGCCTCCGGGCTGGCGGCCGTGTGGATGGTCAGGTCGAACAGCGCGAGGAAGACTTGGTGCAGCATGGCGTGGGCGCCGCTGACGTGTTTCGTGCGGGCGAGACGGTGCGCGAGGTCGGCGGGGAGTGTCTCGGAGGGCATCTTGGAAGAGTCGTCCTGACGCGCCAGCCAGAAGTCGCGATATTCGTGGTCGAGGTAGCTGTAGTGACGCCCCAGCCGCTGCAGCACGCGCGGCACCCAGATCCAGTTCTCCAGCAGGATGCTCGGGATCTCGACAAAGTCGCGCGCGCAGCTGTGGCTGTGGACGGTGCGCGTGACGAGCTTGTGGACGGCGTGGCCCAGCTCGTGGAACATGGTCTTGAGCTCCGAGTGCTGCAGCAGCGTGGGCGTGCCGGGGACGCGGATGAGGCTGCACACGAGCGACGACGACGGGAAGTGGCGGGCGCCGTCTTCGGTGGTGAAGCCCTGGGGATGTCAGGACGGGCTCACTTAGGACGGGGAGGACAGAGGAGGAATTACCGGCTGGACGAGCGAGCAGTGAGCGCCAGAGTATTTCCCGTCGCGCGCGTAGAGGTCCAGGTACAGGTAACCCAGGAAGCCTCCTCCTTGCTCCGCGGCGTCCCGGACGGCGTAGACGGTGACGCTCTCGTGCCATGTCGGCGCCTCGGTCGCGACGAAGACGATGGCGAACAACTCTTCAAAGATACGCAGCATGCCCTGTAGACTGTGCTGCACCTCAAAGTACTCCGACACCAGCTGCGCATCCACCGCGTACCGCTCCTTTTCCAATATGCGCGCGTAAAAGGCCCAGTCCCAGGCATTCAGCGTCGCCACATCCGCTTCGTCCTCGTCGTCGGCCGGATACATCGTCTTGAGGGCGTACAGCGTGTCGATCTCGGCCTCGGCCAGCGGCCGCAGCTGCGTCCTCAGCTTGTGCAGCACATCGACAACGTCCTCGACGCTCGCGGCCATCTTGTCCTGCATCTTGCGCGCGGCGTGGTTAGCAAAGCCCAGCATCCGCCCGACGTCGTCGCGCAGCGCCACGGCCTGCTCCAGCGCCGCCACGTTGGTCGGGAAGCGGTTCTCCTTGGCGACGTGCAGCGTCTTGCGCGTGCGGGCGCGGGTCGCGTGCTTCATCACCGGGAAGAGGTGGCCCTTCTTGAACGTCACCTTGAGCTTGTCGTCGTCGTCCCGCGTGGCCATGGTGGCGAGGGCGCTGGAGGGCACGCCGGCGAGCTCGGCGGGCGAGAACCATACGCCCTCGTCTGACTCGCTGAGCGTCTTGCGCGCGGCGACGAGGACGGCGTTGCGCTCCTCGACGGCGGCCAAGTAGGCGGCGCGGCGGGCGTCATCCTGAATGCCGGCGCCGGCGTTCTGGTAGGCGCGATGGGTCTTGAAGAGCACGTAGGCGGACTCCTCATCTAGGAACTCATCGCTGGCGCGGTGCCTGGCGTACACGGCGGCGACGAGGGCGGCGACGTCGGGGCGCATGAGGGCTTCGGCGTCGGCCTTGGCGGTCATCTGCTCGGCGGCGCGGGCGGCATCGCGGAGGTCCGGGGCGGGGGCCACGGAGGCGAAGATGCGGAAGAGGCAGAGGCGGCGGGCGGCGCGGTGGTCGTCGTGGAGCAGCGGCCGGAGCAGGTTGGCGAAGGTGGCGGTCTCGGGCGTGAGCGCGGCGACGAGGCTGTCCTGGAGGGCGCGCGAGGCTGCGATGAGGGCTGCCGTCTCGGCGAGGAGCTGGGGTGGGGAGATGGCGAAGTCCGGGGGAGGTTGCGGGGGGTGTGAGAGGGACATTGTCAATGGTTGGTGATCCGATGTATCTGCGGCCGGTATATGGAGGTGTTGGTGGAAAGTCGCGATAGTCAGAATGGCGGGGACGACGCATATGCAAGCCCCTGCCCAATCTCGACTTCCCCACGCGCATACACTCGGAACCCAGTCGACGGTCTCGGAACAATGATGCAAGTCATGTTTATATTGCTTCTTGTGAAACTTGGGAAGTGATGGATGTGTCCGATAGATGCTCTGCCGTGGATCGGGTGTCTTGGATATTGCTTGATAGAAATGAGACACGGGACAGAGCTTGATATGCGAATATATAAAACGACATGATTTCCTCTTTTCATGTCTGGGACATGGAGACTGCGTGATTGTGGCTATCCTTGACGTTTCCTGGTGGCTGTCTAGAAACTCCAGCCTCAACACCGTCTGTGTTGACTTATACGGGATACACAGTCCATCCCAAGCAGAAACAAAGCCATATTCATTCCTTCTCTTCCCAGTCATGGCACTCCTTCATCTCATCATCGCCACCTCCCTCCTCTCCTTCGCCGCAGCAGACACCTGCGCCTCCATCGCCGGCCTCACCAACATCGAAACCTACAAGAAACTCCAGCCCGCCTACACAACCGAGCGGCACGAATACTGGTCCACCGCCTGCGCCGCCCTCGAGCCCTCGTGCATCCTCTACCCGTCCACCGCCCACGAAGTCGCCGCCATCGTCGACGTCCTGGCCGCCAACCACGAGCACTTCGCCGTCAAGTCCGGCGGCCACAATCCCAACGCCTACTTCGCGAGCATCGCCGGCGGGCCGCTCATCTCGACCAAGAAGCTCGACGAGGTCATCCTCGATCCGCATACCGGCCGCGTGAGGGTCGGGCCGGGGAATCGCTGGGACGACGTTGCGGCCGAGCTGCACGGCACCGGGTGGGGCGTCGTCGGCGGCCGGATCGGAAATGTCGGCGTCGGCGGGTACTTGCTCGGCGGCGGGCTCTCGTACCTGAGCCAGCAGCACGGATGGGGCATGTCGTCGATCCTGGAGATGGAAGTCGTGCTCGCCAACGGCACCATCGTCACGGCCTCCAAGACGTCCAATCCGGATCTCTTCAAGGCGCTCAAGGGCGGCGGCAACAACTTCGGCATCGTGACTTCGTTCCTGCTGCAGGCCTACAAGCAGGGCCAAGTCTACGGCGGGAACTTGTACTTTACCCGCAGCGAAGCAACGGACGGCGCGCTGCTCAAGGCGCTGCGGGACTTTACGGAGCACAACACCGACGACAAGGCGGCCATCATCCTCACCGCGGCGCGCGAGGGCATCCTCGCGGACGTGTGGCTCATGTTCGTCTTCTACGACGGGCCCGTGGTGCCAAAGGGCACATTCGACGGCTTCCTCGCCGCGGGACCGACCCTCAGCACGGCCAAGACGCGGTCGTACGCAGACCTCATGGCGGACAACAACCAGTTCGTGCGCAAGGCCACCGCCTACACCATGTCCACCGAGACGATCCCCCTCCCTGGCACAGCGCACGGCGTCAAAGTCCTGGGCGACTTGCACGGCTTCTGGCGCAACGTGACGCAGCCGATGGCGGAGTCGGGCGTGTCGTGCATCATCGGCTACCAGCCGTTCCCGAAGCGCATGGCGCGCGTCTCGCGCGAGAAGGGCGGCGACATGCTGGATCTGGACGACGACGTGGACCGCCTCATCCTCGAGCTGAACTACAGCTACGTGGTGCCGCAGGACGCCGCGCGCATCGACAGGGTTATGAAGGAGACGTTTGGTGGAGTGAGAGATAGAGTGGTGAAGTGGCAGGAAAAGGGGCTTGTGAAGCGCGGCGTGTATTTGCCCCTTTTCATGAATGATGGGTATTACTCGCAGGATTACTTTGGAAGACTGCGGCCCAAGAACCAGGAGTTGGCGAAGAAGGTGGCTGCAAAGGTCGATCCCGAGGGACTATTCAGGGATAGGACAGGCGGCTTCAAGCCTTGATGGGTTCACAATATCAAGTCCATGGGTGTAGAAGAGTTCAATCTCTTGTGATATAAAAATCCTAGGATAGAAGTATTCAATCTCATTCACCGTCAAACAACAGTCCTCGATGCTTGATCACTCTCGACGCCAATCCGTTCACACTTTTCACACTGTGCCCTTCCTCTCAACCATCTCACTGCATGATCAAGACGTTCCTGAACCTCGGCTTGCCGGCCACCAGGCTGTCCACGGCATCCTGGACCTTCTCCAGAGGGTACTTCTCAATCATGCACTTCACGCCGTGCAGCATGGCGAACCGGATGGCCTCCTCGCTATCCAGGGCGTGACCGCTGGGCCAGCCCTGGATGCTCGCGCCCTTGGACAGGAGAGTGACAGTGTTGATGGACACGTCGCCAACGGGCGCCAGGCTGAGGATCTTACCCCCTACGGCGAGACCATCAATCAGAGGGCTGATGGCCTTGGGGTTGGGAGCCGTCTGCACAATGATGGCCGCTCCGCCCAGCTTCATGAGCTCCGCGCCGGGATTGCCAGTCTTGGTGTTGATGTAATGGTGGGCACCCAGCTCCTTGGCGAACTGCGCCTTGTCGTCGCCCGACGACAGCACCGCGACCTCGTAGCCCATCTTGTTGGCGTACTGCACCGCCAGATGTCCCAGTCCTCCCAGGCCCTGGACCGCCACGAGGGCGCCCTGCTCAACCTTCAGCTTGCGGATGCCATTGAAGACGGTCACGCCGGCGCACAGCAGCGGCGCTGCATCGGCCGGGTCGATCTCCTTGGGGACGCGGACTACAGCCTCGGCACGGAGCAACGTGTACTGGGCGAAACCGCCGTCCAAGGTCACGCCGTTGACGGCCTTCTGGCTGCACATCTGGAACTGGCCGCGCTGGCACTGGCGACACTCGCCGTCGTGGCCGCCGTGCCAGGGTCCGCCAACACGCTCGCCGCCCTGGAACTTGGTGACGCCGGCGCCGACCTCGACGATGTCGCCGATGATTTCATGGCCGGGCGTGCGGGGGAAGACGTTGCCCATGTGGCCGCCCGCGACGGCCACGTCCGAGAAGCAGACGCCGCAGGCGAGGACCTTGACGAGGACTTGGCCCTTGCCGGGGTGCTTGAGCTCGACGTCCTTGAGGGTGAAGGGAGACTTGGCAGCCTCGAGGACGACGGCCTTGTAAGTCTTGGGTAGTGACGTCATGATGTTGGTGTTGGTGGTATTGGCGATGGTGTTTTGGGTATTTGCCTGAATGGTGATGCTGAGATGGTAGTGCTAAGATGGTTGTGTGATTCTCTTGAAGATCCGAGATGTCTGGACGATGTATGATGGCACAGATAGGGACAACTTAACTCTGCTCGTCGAGACACGGCTCTTTTATATGAAAACAAACCCCACATCATGGAATGCCCACCTTGCGGCCGTTGCCCCAAGCCACCGCATTGATGCGCCCTCGCATGAACTCCATCAGAGTTTCCCGCCCAACCCAAGATATCGGAGTGACGGAGGGACAAAGCGAAGACCCTCTGTCGCTCCGCTCTGCGCACTAAACAAGCAATCGCGCCGGGCCTACCGTGAGGTTGCCTTGCATTAGGTCCGCAGCTCCGTCCGGGCTGGCGATTGGTAAGACGCCGTGTCGGAGATGGGAGGCCCGGAGTGCAAAGGCCGCGGCGTTATGGATTGGGTTGTATCGGAGATGGCGAGGGAGATGTTCCAAAGCCGATGCGATCGGAGGTTAAAAAGAGATTCGCTATTGGTTGGTTTTCTGTGGTTAATCCGGGAGTTGGTCCGAAGACTTCATGGATGGTGGGGCATCATGACCAGCCACACCAAGCCAACCATCCAAGCCACAGCCACATCTCAGCCGCATCTACTGTACGAATTCCAACTTTTTTTCACCCCACCATCCACCATCACGACCGGAACGGCCTTTCACGTCTGTCTCCTGCACCCCTAAAAGGCCATTGACGCCCACCGTGACCGACAATGCCTCTCGACACATCCACATACTCATTAGCGCTGCTGCGCGTCGACGGCCGTCGCTGGAACGAGCTGCGCCGCCTCCACGCCCAGATCCGCACCCAGGATGCCGCCGACGGCTCCTCGTACCTCGAGATGGGTCACACAAAGGTCATGTGCATCGTCACTGGGCCCTCGGAGCAGCAGCAGCAGCAGCGCCGTGGACAGGCCACCCAGCGAGACGCCGCGGCCATCAACGTCAACGTCGTCATTGCTGGCTTCTCCAGCGTGGATCGGAAGAAGAGCGGGCGCAACGACAAGTAGGTTTTGCTCTTCCTCGCGATTCCTCTCCGTAAGCTGACTTGGCAAATAGGCGGATCCAAGAGATTGAAGTCACGATTGCGAATGCCCTGGCTTCCAACCTGCACACTCACCTCTTCCCCCACTCCTCCATCACCGTGTCGCTGCACGTCCTCTCGCAAGACGGCTCGCTGCTCGCCGCCCTCCTCAACGCCACCACCCTCGCCCTGATCGACGCCGGAATCCCCATGACCGACTACATCGCCGCCTGCACCGCCGGCTCGACCTCGACCTACTCCGCCGGCGACGACTCCGCCGACCCACTCCTCGACCTAAACAAACAGGAGGAACAGGAGCTGCCCTTCCTGACGGTCGCGACCCTCGGCGACAGCGACCGCGTTGCCGTACTGGTGTGTGAGAGCCGGGTCCAGGTCAGCAGGCTGGAGGGGATGCTCGTGGTGGGCGTGGACGGGTGTAAGCAAGTAAAGCAGTTCCTGGATCAAGTTGTAAGAGATAAGGGTGCCGCCATGGTCAAGGAGGGGGCTGTTGAGCAGAGCGACGCGATGGGTATGGTTCTGGATGAATAGATTACGGCACGGCGGTCATTTTTAAAACAGTGTCGGAGTTGGGTAATGATTGAGATACCACAGGTTTGTCCCCAATGAAGCCCAGGGGTTCATAATTCACTTTTCACAGCTAATCTCACAATTTTAAGATACCCTTTACAGCTCCCCGTGGACAATCTTCTCTTCCTTCTCCTCCACAGTCTCGGCCTCAACCTCGGGCTCAGCTTCGGCGGCTTCCGTGGCTTCGGTAGCTTCGGTAGCCTCTGAGACCTCGGAGGCCTCAGTGGCTGCAGTCTCAGTGGACGAGCTCTCCACGACCTTCTCAACAATACCTTGGGGAAGCTTGTTCTTGCTGCCCTCGCCCATGCGAATAGTATCGATCCAGTTCTCGACGCTCTGGTTGCTAAAGTCTCCCTCGTACTGTCGCCACCACCCACGGCGAGCGTTGATTGCGACCATGCTGACCTCGCCGTCAAGTCCGAGGACCTTGGGCACTGTCGACGCAGCTTCGCTGTCGCTGGTGATGGAGAAGAAGGGGAAGAGATGGCGCTTGCCGTGGACGTACTTGGTGTTGATGTGAGAAAGAGATCCCAGGGCCTTGTCTCCAGTTTCAGTCTCCTCGGAGGGGGTAAAGAGGAGAAGGCAGGTGTGAGACTTGGGCTGGAGGCACTCCTTGGCGAGGTCCTCCTGGGTAGAAAGGGTTGAGATGGGGATGATGGATGGGATGGCAGTGTCTGCGGTGGTCTCGGCTGAGGTGGTGGAGGACTCGGACTCGTCACTCGCCTTGTTCTCAGACTCTGCAGCCTTGCTGTTTGCTTTGGGGTTCTCCTTCTCACCAGTGGACTTGCCCTTGGCCTTGGGAGACTCGGCACGCTTCTTGGTGGGAGCGGGATCTGGGTTCGGCTGGCCTGCCTGAGAGAGGAATTTGACAATTTCCTTCTTTTCCATTGCTCCCTCGTAGATGATAGGTTCCTGGCCGGGGCCGGGAATTAGAACAAGAGAGGGGAACTTCTTAATGTTGAATTTCTCAACGGCGGCCGCCTCTTTGTCCCGGATCTGTGCAATGGAGATGACGTCGAGGAAATCAATGGCGATACTTCTCAGGAGGGGGCTGGTAGTGGTCTTGGGACTGTACAGGATGGCCTTGGGCTTGTCTCCCTCAAGGAAACCGTCGAGTTCCGTGGACGTGACACGGGTGACGTGGTTGTTGATCTTGCTGGCGACGGCCTGGCTGATTGCGCCGGCGGTTCGCTCGCCGTTGTAGTCCTCGACAACCGGACGGCCGGACTTCTTACCAGGCCTGACGATCTTCAGGGTAGGGAAGCCCTTTACGCCCTGCATGCCGCAGAAGTTCTTGTTCTTCTCGTCATCGCAGTCAATGGCAGCAACCTTGGCCAGGCCTTCAAGGCTCTTTGCGACCTTCTCATAGGCCGGCTGGAGGTTCTTGCAGTGACCACACCACGGGGCGTAGAACTCGACGATCTGCAGTCGATCATGTTAGTCAATGCTAACAACGTTAAAGACAAAGAATGATGCTTACCGAAGTGTAGTTGGACTGCGCAATGAGGTTCTCGTAGGAGGCGGCGTTGAGTTGGATAACCGGCGAGTTCTTGGCGTACATGCCAGCGTGGGCAGCAGGCATGGCAGCCAACGCCGCGGTCAACGTCACCAAGACGCTGGTGGGGTTATGCATGATGAGGGTTTGAATGGATGAGCAGAGCAATCAGAGGCTAAAGGGAGAAAGAGAAGGGTGAAGTTGCGTGGTGTGAAGACAGAGACGAAAGGAACTTCTTATGCTTTCAGGCAAAATGCCATCTGTCGTGTCAAGAGGCTGGGATGCTCAAGGATGCAAAGTGGCATCTTCCGATGTCCCAAAAGGAAGGGAAGGGAAAAAGCCACGCTGCGACATTCGGCCGCGACAGGGGAGCTTGAGCCACGCGTGGCGTGAGCTGTCAGGTGAAATCTGGGGAAGAAGTGTGGCGCAGCATTTTTGTTCAGCCGCTACCACCTTACGTCAACAAGGCTGAGGTGGGGGGTTGATAACCAGAGCAGCGACACCACTCTGCGTAGACATCTACATAGTACACTAGGCACACTACTTTACACCTCAACAGGCAACAACATCGCCATATTCACTCATAACCACTGCACCCACCGTTGATCACACTCAGCTCACCCACCCGCTCGCCACTGCGACAAGATGGCAGAGCCTCTCCCCGCCGCGCTCAAGATCCCCGAGGTCTCGCGCTTCATCAACCGCGCAAACCAGCTCCGGTCCATCAAGCCCGCCATTGCCTACTGGTGTAAGTGCGCCCGTTTCCAGCTGAAAGATGCAGTCGCTAATTCTTGCAGGCGAATACCATGCCGTCAACCAGATCGTAGGCAAGGGCCTCCACACCGCCGACGACGACACCTTCAACTACACCAAGACGCTGCTGGAGCGGCTCGAGGAAACCAAGACGGAGCGCGCAGACGATGATGCCATTGTCGACAACACGGCGGGCCAGGCATATGTCGAGCAGTTCGCCCAGCAGACGTTTGATCGCGCCGAGCGGACTCTCCGCGCCGACAAGGTGACGAGGTAATTCGACCGTTCAACTCTACCATCCTACTAAATGCTCATCTGCCCACCTAGACAAACCGCCGACACGTTCGACGCCGCGGCGACCTTCTTCGACCTCACGCGCGAGTGGGGCACGCCCGAACCCGACGTGCTGCAGAAGATCAAGTTCGCCAAGTGGAACGCCGCGCGCATCCTCAAGGCCATCCGCGAGGGCAAGGACCCCAACGAGTCGAACCCCAAGCCCGCCGAGCAAGAGGCCGAAGCGCCGCCGGAGCTCGACCCCAACGACCCCGATGTCCAGCAGATCTCCGGCTCCGCGGGTCGGCCTGTCGTGATAGAGGATGCGCCTGATGACGGCGAGCCTTCGGGGTTGCCTGCCTTTGTCGACCAGCCGGTACCGCAGCCGCCCGTCGATCATGGATACTTCCCTCCGCCTCCCGCCGCCAGGGCGTCCCCCGAACCATTTGTCCCTTCGCCCATGAGCCAGAGCCCGCCTCCCTCTGGTCTCTCGGCGCCGCCGCCTCCCTTTCAAACAGGCAGCCAAGCCTCTACTCCCGCTGCGTATGATGGTCGTCGTCCCGCTCAGCCAGGCTTCCCCCCGCCTCAAGTCCCGCCCCAGCAATCACCCAACATCTCCAACAGGCCCTCTCCCCAGTTCGCGCCGCCTCCTCTGGCTCCATATGCCGGATCCGATCCATCTGCGCCTCCTTCTTGGTCCACGACACCGAGTATCCCCCATCCAGCCGCGTCGAATCCTCCTCCCGTGGTACCTCAACCACTTGCGCCTAGTTACGCCGCGACACCTCCTGTTTACACTCCCGTCCCCGCGCCTGTACCTGCTCCTACACCACAACGCGGCTTTGCTCCAGATCAAAAAGACCTCAACCAAGCGCAGAAACATGCCAAGTGGGCCATATCGGCGTTGAACTTTGACGACGTTCCAACTGCAGTGAAGGAGCTGCGCAATGCCCTAGCTATGCTGGGTGCGCAGTAAGAAGCCTTGGATGTTGAGCAATGATGGTGGAAGACATGGTGGGAATCAGTATTTAGAAGATGAACAATATCATTTACGGTGTCCACGACAAGGGTCATTGTGCCTTGGGTGTTCAGTTCAGCATGTTATAATTGGTATACTATTTCGCATCTTGATAAGCATTCCCTGCGCCAATGCGCTCTGCCGTCATAAATCATGTCTAGAAGAAAGCGGATGCTGTTGCCTCGCTCGTACACTACGCTAATGCCATAAGGTCCTGGGGTCCGGTCTCAGATCCGGAAATCGGAAGTCCCTGTGGGAACTGCGCGGATGCTGCTGTGTACGTGTCGTCCTCATCAGCATCTGTCCATCTCCGCCTAGGGCCCCATTCGATGATCCGCTCGGCCTGTGTCGCAACATCGATGAGACCCTGCATCATCTTTCCGGACTTTTTGACATTGGCCCGCGCATCGAACTCGACGATCTGAGCTGATGGTAGCTCATCCAGGACGTTGAAGAGGAGATTCCTGCAGAAGCCCTCGTAGAAGCCCTCGGACCGACGGAAGCCGTTGAAGGTGTTGTCGCTGGGGTCGCATTCGACGTAGACCTTGAGAATCTCGACGTCGACGCAGTCCTGGAGACCCAGCGCAGGGTTGACGACCCATCCCCTAGGCGGCGCATTCCATCCCGGTCCCAGGCGCAGCTCCAGCGAGGTAATGGTCTGGCGCTGGTGGGGTTTCATCCGGGCCAGGAGGGGCTTCTTAGTCTTGAAGTGCCGGCCGGGATAGGTGGGGAAGATGCGGAACGTGCGGGTGCTGTAGAACAGGAAGCAAGCCTCGGCGTGGACCTGCTTGCAGACGCGCAGGAGGCCGAGTTTGCGGTGGAAGCGCTTGTAGTTACCCGGGTCGAGATCGATGACGTTGTTCGGGTCGGGGGAGACGAGCGTGTCGACGTCTTCCTCGTCGAAGAAGAAGTAGGCGTAGATCTTGATGCGGAGTTCCGAGGGCAGCGAGAGGAAGGGGAGGGGCGTGGCGGGGACGCGGCGCTTCTTGCGGAAGGGGATGAGAGGCGTGTCGAGGGTGAGGGATGCGATGGAGAGTTTGTTGACGTCGTCTTCGGTGACGGGCTTGGCGCCGGAGGGATCGGAGGCGGTGGCCGGGTCGGATGAAGGCGGTCCGGGCGATGCTGTCGGCGCGGTGATGCGGAGCGAGCGCACGGGGCGGGAGATGGAGGGTCGAGGGCCCGTGGTTTTGGTGGTGCGTCGAGCCATGTCGAAGATGGATGGAGGTGAATCCGGGGAAAGGTATCGACCGGATATCGACTGAGGATATCGACGAGAGGGGTGATTCGACTCGCGAAGAGGTTGAGAGGGCGAATACTTCGAAACTACAGACTATCAGACAGTTGAATGCCGTTGTCAATGTCGCCGTCGTATTTAAGGTGATTTAATCTGGGCTTGTCGCCGGTGCCGTTGCGGTCGGTCTCGAGGGACGAGGGTTATCACGGAGGATGGTGCCATTGCGAACGACGGGGGACCACCCTCTAGAATGCAGCGCGCGCGGTGAACATGATCGTTTGTGGTGTTTCTGGGCTCAGCCGAGTGGTGTTTGTGTAAAAAGGTGGTTTCTGACGGTGAGGGTGGGATGGACAAGAGGCGAGGTTGAAGAGGTTCCAGGAGGATTTACTAGGGGCGATCTGCAGAGGCGGAGATGCCGATATCGAGTCACTGAGGGAAGACGATGAGAATTGCAAATCATCAGCCATTTCATGAATTTACTGCTATTATCCGCTCTTGTGAGAACTTTTTTTTTACGACGAATGATATAGACTACCTTGACCTAATTACATGGACCTATTGAAGTATGTTCCAGTCCTGACCGCGGAATTACACGGATCATGTCTCTTCGTCAGTGAGGGCACGTGAAGATGCCCCTCTATCCTCCAGCCTGAGGTAATCAATCGCCACTGCCCGCCCGCCACTGTCATGACGCCATCGGCAAATCTGTAAATCCGTGGACGTCCGCCCGCACCCGGCTAATCCGCGGAGCCCATCAATGTCCCGACCACACGGAGCCGTCCGATTTTTTCGACCGACGGCGCAAAGCGATGGCGGAGCATCAGGCCAAAGTTGGCTCCTCCACGACACCACCACCACCATCTCCACCACTTTAACAAAAAAGAGCTCTTCGCGGCTTCGACTTTCCCCGCCATTGAGTCGAATCTCGGGCCATTGCCAGCGACGGAGATCTCAGAGCCGCCAGTTTCGTCCGCGCTTATCAGCTATCATGCTCTCCAGAATGGCCCAGGCCTCGCGCTTGGGCTTGGTGGCGGCTCGTATGTCACGGCCCGTCGCATCTCCAGCGCTTCGAGTCCGTCCCGCGCCCGCGCCCGTTGCGCTCTCCCCCTGGATCCGATCATACGCAAGCAGGAAGAACCGCTCCGATCGGTCCCAACAATCGCAACCAAAGCCCAGCAACGATAAGCCCTCGTCCGACGCCCAGCAAAAAGACCCCATCCGCACACCCGAAGAAAAAGCCGACGAAAAAGCCGCCGACGCCAGCAAGGACGACGAGCAGATCGCCTTCGACAAGCTCCCCGATCTCACCCAGGGCATCCCCTCGACTCTCGAGTATGAGATGGATAAGAAGGAAAAGAAGTCGGAGTCGGAGTCGGCTCTGCAGCAGACGGACCTGACCGAGTCCTCGTCTGGCGGCCGTGATCGCCGCGAACGCCCGGACTCGTACGTCTCGACCAGCGAACGCAACCGCTCGTGGTGGACCAGATTCATGCTGGGCGCCTCGGTTGCCGGTGCCACCGGAGGCTTCTTCTACATGGGCCGAGACTGGGATCCCATTGAGGCCGAGCGATACGTTAATGTCCCCAATACACCTGGGCCCGCCGGTCTGTGGAATCGCGTCAAGACCCGGATGACCGAGTCGGTCTCGTACTACCAGGAGCCCGCATTCGAGAAGCTGCTGCCCGACCCCGATCCCAGCTTCGAGCGTCCTTACACCCTGTGCATCAGCTTGGACGATCTCCTCGTCCACAGCGAGTGGACCCGTGATCATGGCTGGCGGCTGGCCAAGCGTCCCGGTGTCGATTACTTCATCCGCTACCTCAGCCAGTACTACGAGCTGGTTCTCTTCACCACCGTCCCTTTTGCCACTGCCGAGCCCCTGGTGAGGAAGCTGGACCCCTTCCGCTTCATCATGTGGCCCCTCTACAGGGAGGCCACCAAGTTCCAGGACGGCGAGGTGGTCAAGGTGAGTTTGCCCAGCTGTAGTTGAATGAGTGCCTGCTAATTTCTCGTCAGGATCTCTCTTATCTCAACCGTGACCTCTCCAAGGTCATCATCATCGACACCAACCCCAAGCACGTCCGCAACCAGCCCGAGAACGCCATTATCCTCAAGCCCTGGACGGGTTCCCCCGACGACAAGGACCTGGTTGGCCTCATCCCGTTCCTCGAGTACATCCACACCATGCAATACTCAGACGTCCGCAAGGTGCTCAAGTCCTTTGACGGCCAGCACATCCCCACCGAGTTCGCCCGGCGCGAGGCCATTGCTCGCAAGGAGTTCCACGCGCGCCAGCTCATCGGAGACAAGTCGAGAAAGCACTCATCGGGCGTGGCAGCCCTCGGCAGCATGCTGGGCCTGAACCCCAGCAACATGAGCATGACGGTGAACCCCGAGGGCGAGCAGAACCCCAGCGAGGCCTTTGCCCAGGGCAAGATGCTGCAGGACATTGCGCGCGAGCGTGGCCAGAGGAACTACGAGCTACTAGAGAGGGAGATTCGCGAGAACGGCGAGAAGTGGCTCAAGGAGGAGGCGGAGATGATGGAGAAGGCCCAGAAGGAGGCCATGAACTCGATGATGGGCTCGCTCTCGGGCATGTTCGGCGGCGGCAGCGGTCCCCAACCGTCCGAGAAGCGGCCTTGAGCCGTCCCAGGGGCACAAATCTCCACTAATTAATGTCTTGTAATTGTACCAGCGGGTTTCGGACGACGGACGTCCAACTCAGATTGAGACGGCTCCACGTATAGACTCAGCATTTGCAACGGGATGGGCGTGGGGGGGTTCTCGTTATTGGGCCGGGGTTGGATGGATTTTGGCATGTAAAAATGTGTGAGCCGGAGAGAAGACGGGCTTGTATATTAGGTGTAACTATGGCCTAAAGGTGTAAAACAAATAACACGACACATTGCATGCATGAGGTTCACGGCGCTGTTCCGGAATCCATCTCGTTCTGTCTCCAACTTGTATATGTGTTGGGTGATCAAACTCCTAAACTCAGACATATAACCATAATCATTCTGAAGGGTATTTTTGTTTCCATTGCATCATAAAACCGCACGTCTCACAGCGAGCCCGCCTCTTGGACTCGACAAAACCGGCAGTCTGGGTTGGTGATGCACTGGAAATAGCTGCAACCCGTGTAAGCCAAACCCCGTCAGCACCAACAACGGGGGAAATAAGCAGCATATCTAGACTTACTCTTCGCTCTCCTTATCCTGAATCCACGAACAATCGCATTCAGGCGGACACGGCGCAGGCGTAGGCGTGGACGTCGGTCCCATGACGACGATGACGACGACGGAGCGGTCTATCGACTCGGTGTAGGTGCCGACGGGCATGGTGGCGTAGTCGGTCGGGACGGAGAAGGGCGTTATCGCGGCCGGGTCGACGAGCGGGCCGTCTTTGAGAGGGTCGCGTTCGATGATGTCGTGGTCGGTGTCGTGGCGTCCCCAGGGCGGTGCGGCGGAGGTGAGGGCTGTGAGGCTCATGATGAGGAGACGGCGGAACGGCATGGTGGGGATGAGTAAGTGGGAGAAGGAAGAGATGAATGCAAAGTGAAGAGTATAGATAGCTAGATCCTTAGTAGTGACGATGACGACGTGGTGTAGTGTAGTAAGTCCAGACTTGTATCCAAACCATGGACGATTCCGGCCATATCCACGACTTATAAGCATCCACTACCTCCCCGAGTGAACCTTAACCAACCGCCAAAAAACCACATCACCTGCACTTTCACTTCTTCCTCCAGTTGCACCGGGTTCGCTTCTCTCTTTTTTTTTGGCGGTGGGGGTTGCGAATCACGCGGGGACTGGATGTGTGACGGATGAAGCGACGGGTGTTACGGGCGGGAAGTGTGTAGGCGAGGACGTGGTTGGCACGTGGGATTGGAGGTCGAGGATGGGATGGAGGGAAAAGATGGAGTTGAGAGGGAAAAAGTCCCAACGAGGGTCATATTTATGTGTGGGTGTAAGTGACGATGGAGTCATATCCGTCGTGTCTACCGTCCTCGACCCCCAGTCATAGTCATTCACCAACGCCTAGTACATGCAAACAAACAAAACAAAACATACCTCCTCTTTCCGTGTACTCCTCTATGCATTATCCAACCCATTCATTGCCGTCCATCCCTCGGCTTCCCATTCACCGCCGTATTCCTCCCGCGTCCTTGCACCCAGTCCCGCGCACGAGACACGGCCTCGTAGAACCGGGCATCGACGTCGACGCCCTTCCCGACCAGGACACTCACCAGCGCATACGCAACCGCCCACAGCACCACGACCAGGTCCACAATGTGCACCAGCCACCAGAACACCTGCGTGCCCAGCGGACACACGGCGTACTCGAAGCGCCACTCCCAGGCGTCGTGGTCGAACCACAAGCTCAGCAAGCCCGCGTTGCCGCCAAAGTCACCCATCATGCTGCGCACCGTGATCTCGCGCCGCCCGGGCACGCCGGGAGCGCCGGGGATGCCCCGGGCCTGGGCGTCGGCCCACCGCGCCACCTCCCACCGGCGGTCGTCGGACCCCGTGCCGTTGGTCTGGTTGATGAAGTGGAACGTGTCGCAACCCTCGTGGTCGTGCCCGTTGAGCATGACGCCCGCGCGGCCGAGCCCGCCACCGGGCGCCGTGGCCTTGGCGCTCATGCCCCAGATGCCCTCCAGGAAGCCCTTGCTGGCGTCGGCGCTCAGCTGGTTCTGCTCCTTGAGCCCGCCGCCCTCGGCCTTGGGGTGGAAGTCAAAGAAGGGCGCGTCGACGCACACGCCCGCCGGCTTGTACAGCGGCACGTGCGTCAGGATCACGGTGAACATGCCCTTCATGTCGACGTGGCTGGACGTCTGGATCACGTTGTTGATGAAGTTGTACGTGGCGTCCTGCAGCGCGCTCGAGTTGGCCGGCGTGTCCAGGTTCATGTCGTTGACCACGACGATCCGGAGCTGCGGGAGGAGGCGGTCCGAGTCGGGGTTCGCGTCGGCGTCGATGATGCTGGCCCGTTGCTCGGCATCCGTGATGGGCAGCTCGAACCGCAGCTCGTAGTTGGCCTTGCCAAACTCGCGTTCGAACCTCTCCAGGCGCTCCTCGGTCAGGTCTCCCGCGTAACCAATGTCGTGGTTCCCGGCCACGTTCAGCAGCCGCTTGGTCCAGATCTTCTCCTCCTCGCTGTCGTCCAGGCGGCCCGTCACGGTCCAGTCGTAGGACGGGAACTGGGCCAGGTCGTCCGGCAGCCTCTCGGCGCCCCGGAAGGACCTGTTCCAGAAGCGCTTGCTCCGCCGCTTGAACTCGGCGTCGTCGATCCACTGGCTCCCCAGCAGGTCGCCCAGCACGGTGACGTGCGTCGGCACCGACCACCAGTGGAGGGTGCGGTATATGTGCGCCAGGTAGAAGTCGTTGCCGAACAGGTCGACGCGCTTGCGGAGGGACTCGAGGAGGTAGTAGACGTCTTCGAAGACGACGTCGACGGCGTCGTGGCAGATCCTGCGCACGCGCTCCCGGAGCGAGTCGTGTCTCGTCTGGAACGTCAGGTGTCGGAATATGGTCTTGACGTGCGGGAAGATGCCCAGGTAGTTCGTCGGGATGGACGTGTCGCCTTCGAGCTGCGGATCGCCGAGCGCAAGGAGTCGAAACGGGGCCAGCTTCGCGCGGTCCTCGGGCGTCAGATCCGTCCTGGACGCCGGCCAGTGCAGCTTCTTGGTCAAGGCGAAGGCATCTTGACTAGTGCCCTCGCCTACAGGGAACGCGCAGCCCTGGAAGACGGGGAACAGGTACAGGTAGATGGTGATGGCTACCGCCAGCGGCGCCACTAGGCGCAGGCCATGGCGGAGGAAGGCCACGACGGACATGTAGCCGACTGCATGCAGTTTGCGAGAGACGGTTTGTCTTGTTTCCTTTTTTTTTTCGTTCGCGGGGAAAAATTGGTTGACGGAGGAGGGGAGGACAAAGGTGAGAAAGGGGGTCGATCTGTGAAGCGATCGCCAAAAAGATGCTTCTCCTGAATCCCTGTGTCAAGGGACCAACCCTGAACGCGCCAAACCTGACGTGTGCATGTGGGTGGTCACTTTAGGTGGTTGCCGCATTAACAGATGAGATTCGTATATCAAGGCCAATTCCATCTATAATTACGATTTAAGGCCTAAAATGACTCACAGACGCCCTGGAAGTCTACAGTAAGTCACAATCCATTTACTTGTAATTTCTTCAATATTCTTTCAGTCATTCAAATAAGGATTGAAACCCCATTTCTGTTATTACAAGACTTGGAGTGGGCCATGCAGGGGCGTTCATCAAGCAAGGGTCAAAATAGTGGGGTATTTGCATCTCGTTGAACCAAGACCTGCTGCTCCCAAGTTAGCTGCAGTACTGAGAGAAGTCATAGGATAGTAGAATGTGTTAAATATTCCGGGCCTTTAATCTAGCATCTCCTCATTAAGATGACCTGTCTTGTATCTCTCAATGGTATGTCTGTTGTTTTACTTTGTTTCTAAGCCATGCCAAGAACAAGATGCAATCAAACCGACCAACTTCCACATTCCCTCATAATTCAGTTTGCTCTAACCACTGCGCCGACTCTCAAGGGAGAGTAGCCCCGTTCAGAACGCTCCATGCAATGCGCCTCACTGTCCCTGTTCGTACAGCTCCTCATCCTCCCGCGGCCACTCCACCTCAAACACCGCCTCATCATCCTCATCCTCCACAAATGCGAACGCCACCAGGCTGTTATTCTTCAGGCCCAGCTTCGTCGACGAGCCATCGAGCTTGCTCGGGCTCAGCTGCTTCCAGCCCCGGGTCGGGTCGTTGGGCACACTGAGAACTGCGTAGGCCACGTTGGCGTCGGCTCCCTCCGGGACGGACGTGGTTTTGGAGGGATCCAGCGATGTCGTCAGTCCCTTGGGGTATCTCTCCTGCAGGACCTCCAGGAGCTGGGCGGTGATGGACTTGAAGGGCGCGAGGCTGTCGACAAAGAGGTAGATGGTGTGGATGCCGTGCTTGAAGCGCACGGAAATATGCGTGTCGTCGAGCTCAGCCTAGGTCATGTTAGCTTTATTTATCCGGGAAAGGCTACTATGACCTCACCATCGTGACAATCTGGGTGTGCTTGGTCGTGAGTCGTGAGTCGTGAGAATCCTATGTGCACCCTGGTCGTGGAGGGGCAAGTGCTTCGAGGTCGCGAAGTGGTTCGCGACATCACGTGACAGCGCGTAAACGAGGAAACACAAGAAGCTTCAGATGTCATGAGAACGATGAGATGCAAAGAAGAATAGCTAGATTAGTAGCTAGTCTCAATTTCTCTAGCTTCCGTTCTTTTCTTGATCCCTATGAATAGCTGTCATGAGGCGTACGAGTAGACTCATGGCACCTGGTGAACAGGAGTTGACCGTGCGGATGCACAGTCCGTCTACCTTTACGCACCGTCTCGAGATCCAAGACCGGGGACAGCTTTTTCCACAACGACATGGGACCAGATATATTACGAGCTCAGCCGCCCGCGACGCCCGAGTCTCGCTGCCCACACGATCTCCGGCATTATTAAACGCCTCCCAAGTCCGACGCAAAACCGAACCGCCCTGGACACTCCCGTCCGCGTGACCACAAGACAACCCCACCGGAGTGCTTGTCCCCCATCCACGATGGCCGCAAAAACCGACGCTCCCCGTACCGCAACCGGCCCGGCTCCCATCGTCACGATGCCGCCATCCTTCCCACAGGACTCCCACCCTCGCCTGTCCATCGCGACGCCCAGCCGGCTCCTCTTGGGCACCGTCTCGTCGGCGCTGCTGGGCCTCGGGCTTGGAGCCACGCAGGGCGGGCAGATGGCGCAGCTGCGGTTCCGTGCCGAGCACGCGCACAAGATGCCCGACACCACAGCCGGCTGGTACTTTTACCACAAGAGCAAGAACTACCACGCCATGCAGGGCGGCATCCGCGAGGGCTTCCACATGGGCTTCAAGACGGGCTTCTGGACCTTCGTGGCCCTGTCACTGGAGAGCACCGTGGACCGGTGCCGCGGGGCCAGCGACATGTTTTCCACGACCATTGCGACCCTGACCGTGGCCGGTGCATTTTCCCTTTGGCGTAAGTGATGTCCTGTCTTCTGTTCCTGTTCCTGTTTACTCTGGTTGCGGCTCCAGTTCCTTGACCGGGGTCTGTCGTCTCGTTCGATGGCCTCCCTGGGAGATGGAAATCAACGGCTAGATATTATTACCAGCAAAGTGGAACCAACCTGCTAACAAGCGCCGATGTTCGGCCTCGCGCACCAGATCGCCTCTCCATGACAGCCGCAGCCCGTACCGCTCGTTTCGGGCTCATGTTTGGGCTTGCGTACGGCGGCGTGCAGGACCTCGTGGGCTTAGCCCGAGGCAGACCGATCGGTTACGTCGACTTTCTCAAGCGCCGCGGCGGACGGTCCCACAGCGACAACCATACCGGCCAACCAGCGCTGTGAAGAGGCCGGCTGAGGTGGAGACGGTGTTGGACGCCTCTCCCGGCGCCGATGCCATCCGCACTGGATGAATGTTTGCTGCTTGCGACCGGCGGCGGCCCTTTTCTTGTTGCTTCTTCTCCTCTCAGTCGACCCCCGCAGCCGGCGGCGGCGATAGCCCCAAGCCTCCTAGCAAGGGGCTGTTGATGCTCCAACCACGACCGCAAGGGGTCCGTCTAGTCGAGTCGTGTCCGTCCCACCCTTGAGACGCAGGTGCAGAGCCCCATCTCGGCACAAGCAGCACTGTCCCCATCTGCCGGGTTTGCAATGAGCCGCAAAGGCCTGGCCCGGACAGCGTCGCAGCGATCCCCAAATCCCCACAGCGTACCCCAACCTCGCCGTGGACCCAATGTCGAATCACCACCGCTGCCAATGCCGTGACACCTGCAAGCTGCGGTTTACCCTGCGCAATCGGACGTCAGCAACCGGCCGAGCCGTCTCCGGGCCATGATCCATCCATGCCATTCCTCAGTGGTCCATCTTCTCAGTGGACTGTGGGCTGTGGGGGGATAACGCCAGCGACTTGCTCCCCCCACGGCGGCTACACTCGGCCCTCACTCTAAAAGCCTCCCCCAGTCAGCCCGCTTAAGCTTGCCAGGGTAGCCACGTGACGCTGATAAGCTCCCAATTGCCCATTGCCATTTGCCCCCCCGGCCAGCATTAGCATCTGAGGAAGGACCACGCGATCGTTTGGTGTCGGCCATTGCGGGAGTGAGGCGGGGGCTTTTCTCGAGGGGCAGGCTAGGGTTTAGTCAGTGGAAATCAATGGCTTGCTCTTGCGTGCAGCGGCTTAGCGGAGGGCCCTGGTGGACGAGAACGGAGGATGGATTGGCAGTCGGGGAATGTGCTTGGTGCTTGCTCGGAGATAGACGATAGCGCCACCGCAGCCTTGATTGTTCGTTCCTTCGTCGGTCGTGGACGGATACCTTATAAGGTGCTCCCCCTTCATGGAAACCTTCCTGAGTGTAATCTGCTTCTTCATCTATCGCCGTGTGTCCATTGTCCATAGCCCTCTGCCACTTACACCCTCCATCCCACCACATATCTATCTATCTACCTACCTACACAACAGACACAGCACTGCTACACACCCAATCACGTACACCTCAGATACCTAAACACCACACCCATTCACTCACGCACCAACCTAAACAAACCAACAAACAACCCATTCACTCCTCCACCATGAACTTGGCCCGTGGACGAGGCTCCTGCCGGCCTCTCCGCTGGGCAACCTCCTCCCCCTCCTGCTACACCAGACTCGCCTCCCTCCGACCAGCCTCCGCGTGCGCATCCCGGCGCCGAATCCACTCCTCCGAGAAGCGCACCTCGACGCTCGCCGGCCATCCCATCCCCGACCCGCTGCCGCCCAACATGCCCGCGGCCGCGCGCGCGCCGCTCTCGGTGCTCTCGCTGACCATGATCCTGCGCTCGCTGGCCACCACCATCGTGTCGTCGTCGCCCGTGCTGCTGCCGCCGTCGCTGCGCATCATGGCCGCGCTGGCCAACTCGCACAACCCCGTGCTCAACCCCGACCGCAACCCGCTGCTGCGCTTCTTCCTCAAGAAGACCTTCTATGCCCAGTTCTGCGCCGGCGAGAACGCCGCCGAGGTCCACCGCACCATTGCCGGGCTCAAGAACATCGGCTTCACCGGCGTCATCCTGTGCTATGCCAAGGAGGTCGTCCTGACCAGCGACCAGGCCAAGTCGCTCGGCGAGCCGGCCAAGGAGACCGAGGAGGCCCTGAACAACGAGATTCTGCCCTGGGCTGAGGGCACCCTGGAGACGGTCCGCCTGGTCCAGCCGGGTGACTACGTCGCTCTCAAGTAGGTCTCGCCCATCCTCCAACTCAAAGAACTCCATCCGAGACTAACACCATCCAGGTTCACTGGTGCCGGCAGCTTGGCCCTCGCCCAGCTCAAGGCCCGCCAGACCGCCACCCCTACCCTTCACAAGAGCATCGACGACATCTGCCAGCTCGCCCAGCAGCGCGGCGTGCGTCTGCTATTCGACGCCGAGCAGGACATGCTACAGGACGGCATCGATGACTGGACCATTGAGTTCGCCCGCAAGTATAACAGCGGCGTCAACGACCCCGTCATCTACGGCACCTACCAGGCGTACAAGAAGGCCTGTCCCGAGGTCCTCTCCAACCACCTCGCCCTGGCCCAGAAGGACAAGTTCTCCCTGGGCGTCAAGCTGGTGCGTGGCGCCTACCTCGGCTCCGACCCCCGCCACCTCTTCCACGACACCAAGGAGGACACGGATAAGTGTTACGACACCCTCGCCGCCAGCGTCCTGTCCCGCAAGTGGAGCAGCAGCGTCAAGGGCGAGGGCGAGTACCCCCCCTCCAGCCTGATGATTGCCTCGCACAACGCCGATTCCGTCCGCCGAGCCCGAGCCATCTGCGATGCCGGCGCTGCCAAGTCCGACGTGTCGTTTGCGCAGCTGCAGGGCATGGCCGACGAGGTCAGCTGCGAGCTGGTCGAGGCCGGCCAGACTGCGCGCAAGGAGAAGGGCAACCTGGCGCCCGCCCTGCCCGCTTACAAGTATCTCGTCTGGGGCACCACCGGCGAGTGTATGAAGTACCTGCTCCGTCGGGCGCAGGAGAACAAGGACGCCGTCCAGCGAACGCGAGACAGCCGCGACGCCATGTGGACTGAGTTGGTCCGACGGTGTAAGAGCGTGGTCGGTATGGCGTGAGAGTTTAAGGGCAAAAAGGAAAAGGGCATTGACGATTATGAATTTCCATCATGGGCAGCGATTTTGGGAGTCTGGGGTGATTTAGGACTTGGGACCAAACGGTAGAGCAGGATGCATAGATGAAGACATGGCTTACATTTGTTCCTTGACCACCTGCAAGTGCCTTTGAACTGTGCAAGCAGTAATTTCCCATCTTCACTTATACTCCACGCAACGCCATGCCTCCTAGGACCAGCGTTTCCATCTCCTTCCTCTTCGCCTTTTCGTCTTTGATGTCATCGAGCCATTTGAGGCCGTTTAGCTTGTAGTACTTGCGCACTTTGGAAATGTCTGTGGCGGCGGAGATGTGGTCGTCTGTGAGAGGCAGAGCTTCACCTTCAACGTTGGTTTTGAGGTGCTCCCAGATCCGCTCGCTGTCGATTGGCGGGGTGCCGTCCTCGGCCGGGAAGGTGACTTTGACCACGATGAGGTCTTTTGTGGAGGGAGAAATGCCGTAACGTCGATAGGCGTCAGCGATCTAAGTTACCAGTCAGCTTATATGGTCACGGGGAACAGGGTGGCATTAGTACATTGTTTGAGGATCCCAAGGATATCACAATCTCCGAGTGAACATTCGGGGTCTTCAGTACTCCATTCACGGCATTCAAGGTCGCCTTGAATACGGCAGAGAGGATCTGGAGCCGTGAAACGACCTACGAAGTCACGATGTCAACAGGGACTCGAGAGTGGCTGCAGCTTGCGACCCGGAGTGGAACATACGACAGAGGCATCCACGAGGGCGTATTCGAAATCGGCATTTCGCGCGAGCAGTTGCTGATGCAGGAACGGCGCGTTCTTTACGTCACGGAAGAGCACGGCGTGAATCTTGTGCGACGAGGGGAGGTGGTCGAGGGTGATGGTTTCGAGAGACATGATGGATATGGGGGGTTGTCGCCAGGCGCGACTTGGAACGTGGCGGGGAGCTCAGATGAGGGTGTAGAAATGGCGCGGAGAGAGTTTGTAATATTAAGGGATGCTGCAGTCGGCCGGTGTCTGTCGTGGCCAGTCGTCGCAGGCAGTCGAAGTCTTCAAGTCGTAGAGGCCGTCGCACAAAGCTGCGTGGTGTGGAGGGGTAAGACCGGGCTTCCATGGCGGGGCAGGGCGACGTGGATCGTCACATTGCCGCGGAGAAGCTTGGTTGCACAGTCGGAATGTCACATGCCTGACACTGTGCTGGAACCAGCTGGTCAGCACAGCACAGCACAGCACCTCATTCAACGCCTCACCTGAGCTCCTCGTGGGACCCTTGTCTGCATTGTTACGATTTGACGACGGCAGACATCGAAATGCAAGTCTATGATTCGATGTGGTGATTACACTGCTCAGGTACCTTGGATAGCGAGATCTACACTGGCATGATCTCGGAGTATTCTGTCGCCATTAACAGTCAACCGTTCTAGTACAGAGGCTATCCCGGCCCACATCCCCGAGTCTCGACCGGGTTGAAAGACAGCCTCCAGGACGATGCAGAGATAATTGACCTGAGGGCTTGCGCGTTACCTCCTCTATCTGGATAAGCGTATTGGTGACGACCCAAGGCAGTGTGGACGGGCTAGCAATGTGATGACGCTTGATAGACATCATGGTTGGTTCTGACTTTGGACATGAATGCAGCTGTAGCTTTCCAGCGAGCGGGAACGGGAACGGGATCCGCGGTCGGAATTCGGCAGGACAAGGCAAGGCAAGTAATTAAAGAGACTAATT
This sequence comes from Neonectria coccinea, assembly GCA_019137265.1. Classification (NCBI taxonomy): domain Eukaryota; kingdom Fungi; phylum Ascomycota; class Sordariomycetes; order Hypocreales; family Nectriaceae; genus Neonectria; species Neonectria coccinea. The sequence continues at coordinate 164,986 of WPDF01000041.1, read as the reverse complement.
ACCTACAGGCGATGGCGACAAGCAGAGAGTAGGGCTGAGCATGCACCGACTTACACCGCATGCTACGTATGAACAGCACCTCATCCTGGTTGGGCCAGCAGCCAAATGCGCACAGGTGCCAGCATAATAAGCGTATGAGCAACTGCCGACAGTGCAAGGGGGACAGCCCAGGTCACATTGCTACTCTATTCTTCAGCCAGCCCAAAGGCGGATCCCCGCGACGACCCTTTGCATCCTGTATTCGTACGGGCATTTCCTCGGCCTTGGTAATTGCTTTCTTGGGACTGGGCCTGCCCTATCTGCGTCTGTATGCGTCGTCGACTCTCAAAGCCGTCCCATAGCTCGGATCACAGCGCGGGCTGATTGGTTTCCCAGGGATACCGCCAGCCCGGAGTTCAATAACGGAAGCCCCGGTGGCTCGTTAAAACCCGACGCCACGGGATCATGGTGCTACACCTTTTGAGTCTACACTTTTGCAATCTCTGGGTGTGGCTTGTCTCTCTGGGCTGCGTCGTCTCGGATCGCCATCTCCGGGGCAGGGAGAGCACTTGGCCGGCATAACCATCATCCGTGTCTTTGAGTGTCTTTGGCCATTGTTGAGTGTTTTCGAGTGTCGGTGATTCTCTTGTCGCTCCGTGTCCGGTCCAAGAGACTCGCGCCTTGCATCGGGGCGTTCTCTCCCCTTCTTCGGCGCTTCTCGAAGGCATCGCCGCGTCGGTTCTGTGGCTTCACTCAGCGAATGCGACTTGCATGGCACTTGACACTTGGCACTTGGCAGGTGGCAGCTCGCAGGCCTCTCGGAGGGCGGGCTTACCGACGAAACGTGTGATCCTGAATAGGAAGTGTGCATCTCCTTCGCCGACCCCGATGAACTATCTATATGTGTATGTGTATATAGGTTGGAGATGGTGAGATGGAAACCGGGGTCATCATTCTACAGTCAATCAATCACTGAAGCGATTAGACTGGACCAAGACCAAGACCACACAGAATCATCTTTTTCTTTGCAATAGACCAAGCTTCGTTTCTTCTTTGGCATCGCACCTTAGACTTGTCTTTTTTTCCTTACACATTTCCTCCTTGCCTGGGCCCAGACCGTTCAGAGCCAAGCAACAGAGTCGCATTTGTTTTGGGTGTTCCAGGCCCCAGTTAGGCTTCAGCAGCATCAACAGAGTCCAGGCCGCTAATGCAAAGCCCATTCCCCGCTGCTTCGGCGTCTGCACACCCACACACAGTGCCCCCACTACCCGCCTGCTACGGTCCTAGCAGCAGGGCGACGACAGGGAGCTCCTCCTTTGACAGCAGCCGGCCCGCCAGCGACGCTTCCATGATGGAAGCCATCGCCGCCCAGCGCAGCCTCAGCTTTCCCATCGCCGCCAACCTGTCGCTGCTGTCACAGTCCCAGCAGCAGCCGCCGACATTGACGCAGTTCCCCAGCTGGCAGCCGTCGTCGTCGCTACAGTCGCTGCCTTGTTCGTGGCCTGGCCTGCTTCCTCACCACCCGTCGTCGTCTCAGGCTCAGTCCCACGTTGCATGGGGCCCGGACGCTCGCATCAAAGCGTTCAATAGCACCCAGGCTCGAGCACGAGCACAAGCCAAAGCACCTCCAGCCAAAGCGTCGTCCTCCACTGCGCCTGCGACCCGACCCTCTGGAAGGCGCCCGCGCCAGCAGCTGTCCGCCCCCGTCGCCATCCCAGCGACCGCGACAGCGCCTGCGACGGCGCATGCGCCAAAGCCGAAGCCCTCGTCCTCCAGCTTCAACCCCCCCAGCTCGCCCTGCGACGACGACGAGCCCGTCTCCGCCGCCTCCTCCTCCGCCAACTCTCCCTCCTCCTCATCCTCCGCCGACGCCTCCGCCTCGTCCAGGGACATCTCTCCGCGCTCGCGTCCCAAGCCCAAGATGCCTGGACGGCCGGTCAAGCGGCCGGCCGACAGCGGCGACGAGGAGAGCCCTGGCCATGCCGCAAACAAGGTCAAGCTGCCTCGCCTGGAGCGCCCCCCCGACGACTTCTCCAGCGTCGTCAAGAACCGTCTGCAGTCCTACACGCGCACCGGCCAGGCTTGCGACAGGTGCAAGGTAACTATCGTGCCCCAACTGACATCCCGTCTACCTCCTGCTGACCGCGTCGTCTCGTCCAGGTCCGCAAGATTCGATGCGACGCCCTCCCCGAAGGATGCTCCCACTGCACCAACCAGAACCTCGAGTGCTACGTGACCGACCGCGTCACCGGCCGCACCGAGCGCAGAGGCTACATGCAGGAGCTCGAGAGGGAGAAGACCGACATGTTGACCCATATTCGCCATCTCGAGCGCCTGCTGGCCGACAACGGCGTCGAGGTCAAGCCCTGGCAGTGGACGCCCTATGCCCAGTATCCTCCCGGCGTCACCTTCGACAATATGGGCAACCCCATTCAGGATCCGAACTCGACCGACACCTGGACCCAGTACGGCACTGCCTGGGTCAGGAACGACTCCAATTCTTCCGTGAGCTCCTCGGCGAAACCATCCTCCATTCACAGCTGCTTTCCCCGCAACCTGCTCGAGTCCCGTCCGGGAGAGGGCCATATCGGCGTGCGAGGCGACGACAGCGCGCCCTTAAGCTCCATCAAAGGCACCCAGTTATCTATCCTAGGAACCACCGTCGACCTCGCTTCCTTCGATGCCCCCGACATGGACGAGCCCCTGCCAGACGCCACCATCTCAGGGCCACTCTATAACAAGTCCACTCAGGCCTTCCTCCAGTCCACCATGAACAGAAACCCTCCGCTACAAGTCGATCTTCCGTCCCGAGAAGACGCATTCAGCTACTCGGAGTGGTACTTCATGACCATTTCGACCTTCCTACCCCTCCTCCACAAGCCGTCCTTCATGCAGCTGGTGAGACCGCGCCCCCGATATCATTACTAAAATGGCCTGCTGACTTGAAACAGTTGACAAGAATGTACGATGAGCCTGATTTCCAGCCCACAGTGGCCGAGCTGGTCATTGTGCACATGGTCTTCGCCATCATCTTCTTTCAGTATGGCGTCCGCAACTGGCAAAAAGCCGACCAGCGCGCTCACCTCAACGATGTCTCGAACAAGCACTACCATTTCGCCCTCAGCAAGTTCTTTGAGCTCACATGCACGCCGGATCTCCCCTCACTCCAAGCCATGGCTATGATTTGTGTCCATACTCGGGCTTTCCCTAAGCCTGGGAGTGCGGCCATCGTCGTCAACCACGCTCTGCATCGTGCTCTCGAGCTAAATCTTCACCGAGAGTCAAGAAAGCCGGGAGAGGGGACGAATCTCAACCATGAGCTGCGCAAGCGGGCGTGGTGGGTTATTCTGACCATTTACATCGCCATCAACGGTCGCCGTGGACTTCCCATGCCCATCACCGTCGAGGAGTTTGACGTCGGATTCCCCGAGCCCATCGCCGATGAGCTTCTCAGCGACGAGGGCGTGGACACGTCTCGCGATATTCCTTGCACCTACCAAGTGGGCATCTCAAGTTTCAAGATTGTCCCAATTTTAATGGAGATGTTCTCCAACATTTACAGCGTCCGTCGAGACACCAAGAACTACGTCAATATTGTCAACGCCCTGGAAGAACGGATCAGAGCCTGGGATAATGAACTCCCGGGACACTTGAAGCTTGGCCACGCCGAGCAGACGGAGCATACCCACATGTGTGCTCTCTACATCAGGTCGTTTCTGCTCGAGTTCCGCTTATTGCTTCGCCATCCTTCAGTCGGCATGACGACTGACAGGAAGATGAACGCCGACAACACTCGCATCTGCGAGGATATGGCTCGAGAGATGCTTCACTGCCAACTAGAGATCCAGAAACTCAAGTGCCTTGATACTACGTGGTATCAAATGTCCCTGTACGCGGCCTCCATCTTCTCGATGCTCGTCGCCCATTGGGAGAGGCGGTTTGAAACAACCCCCGAGGCCATCGCCTCTTTGAGAGCGGAAATGAACGGCTGGCTAGGGATCCTCGAAGAGACCGGGTCTCTGCTGGGTCAGTATACCAACTTCTTGTGAATCTCCTCAACTAACGCAGCTACAGGTTCGGGGCCGGAAATCAGCACCGAGATTGCGCAAATCATTGACCGCACCATGGCGTGGATTGAGCACGACATGCAGAACAAGAATGGCAAGCCGACTCTGCCAGCTCCAGTTGCAGAGGTCAAACAGGAGCAGCCTCAGCCTCTTGCGTACCAGGTGTCCGAAGTACCACCAGCGCCGGCGCAAGTAGGGGCGCCGAATGGACCCTCTCCTGACGTTGCACTCAAGGGGTTCTACCAGGAGGCGAGTTTGAACGGTCAAACTCCATATCCGCCGATCGCATACGGCGAACAGGCGCAGGGCAGCATCGCGTCTTCGAACTACGAAGCCGAAGCTGCCATGTTCTTCAGCACGTCGGCACAGGCTGCTGTCGCCGCTGCTGCTGCGGTGACGACGGTCCAGGGCGTTTCAGGGGCACAGTCGAACCCACTGATCGCTTTCGCTTCCCAGGCAACTCAACACGTTGCAGACCAAAGTGCGCCGGAGCTGATATGGCAAGGCCGTGGCAACAACACATGGCATGACTGGACGGCTGCTCTCGCCGATAACCAAGAGCGATACAGCGCAACCGCTCTTTTGACGCTCGGTGGCGGGCCCCGAGACTCCACGTCCGTCCCAGTCGTCCCAGAGGGAGCATCTCTGGCGACAAACATGAACGGCGTGCAGCATGGAGGCCAATGGCCGCTGACGCTATTTGATACACCTAATGGGCCTTGATTTCATTTGTCATTTGTCGGTGCATTGATGGGACTAGGAACGAAACTCACGGCGCAACTTGCCCTGTAACATAAAATGCGGCGTTATGGTTGGCGATACCCGAGGCACACATATAGGAATCGGCCGCGGGATTTCTGATACTTAGGGACGAGTATGAGCCGCCGGTTGAGCGGGATGCTTGATGAGGACAAACAGCATTGTATGTATGTGTGTATGAGGTCTGACTGGAGACAGAGCTGGAAAACGTGGGAGAGATCCCGGTTACGAACAGATGACATGTCTGTGTTCCTTGATTATAGAATAATATCAATATCCACAGTAGCGGAATGAACCAGCAATTCAGTGCACAGATATTGTTTTGAAGTTACTATGAGCTCATCATGATAGAGTTAATATAATTGATGCCTAATTTAACATGATGCCTGCTATTGTTCACTGACCCGACTCGACGGGAGGCTGCAGTGGACGTCCAAGTACAAAGTACCCCCGGAGCCTGCCACAGTCAGCCGGCCTTTAACCGACAGAGCTATCCACCCAGCCTTCTTCATCGTCGCGTTGAACCAGCTCAACTCCAAGCACTACAAGTCGTAACCATCCCAGCGCAGTCTCGCTCCCTCTGCATCGCGCCTTATCCGAACCTCTCCCGCTCTTGAACAGTTCCCGCGACCGACGACAAGATGGGCAAGAAGAGGCGCGGCCACCCCGACGTCGAGGAGATCCTCGGCCGTCCTTGGTGCTACTACTGTGCGAAGCTTGCGCCTATCCTTGCCAACGAACCCAGGCTGACCCTTTCTCGCAGGCGAGCGTGACTTTGAGGACTTGAAGCTGCTCATTTCCCATCAGAAGGCGAAGCACTTCAAGTGTGACCGATGTGGTCGTCGACTGAATACCGCAGGAGGTTGGTCCATCCGGCGCGAATCTCAGCGACGTCGAACTAATCCGTGACTCTTAGGTCTTTCCGTCCATTTGAACCAGGTCCACAAAGAGAATCTCTCCCAGGTCGAGAACGCGCTCCCGAACCGACAAGGCCTCGAGGTGGAAATCTTCGGCATGGAGGGCATCCCGCAGGAAATTCTCGACCAGCACCGCAATCGCATCATCCAGAACTTCTACCAGGCGCAAGAGGACAGGCGGGTCGCGACCGGAAACCCCTTGCCCGGTCAGGCGGGCCAGGACTCTCGGAAGAAGCTCAAGGTTGAAACGGCGGAAGACCTCAAGAAGCGGCTCGAGGAGTTTCGCATACGGCGGAAGACGGCAGGATCCAACCCACCCGAATCTGCCAACCCCTCTACCGCGAGCCCGGTGAATTTCGTAAGTTTCTTCTCCCGTTCCGGCCTTTGCACGAACTAACGCATGCAGAACCCTCCTTATCAGACTCCCCAACCGCCGTACGAGCAACACAGTGGCCAGCCTGCCTACCCCGGCCAAGCACCTCCAGCAGCGGCATACGGCTACCCGGGAGGCGCGCTACCTGCGCGACCATCAGGGAACCTCCCTCCGGCGCCTGGTCTGCCTCAGCGGCCGACCCAAGGCGGGAGCTGGAGCGGTCCCGGCGCGGCGCCTGGGGCTGCATCCGGCGATGACATTGACCAGCTGATACGCATGGCGGAAGCTGGTATCAAGCCCCCGCAGAAGCCCGAGGCCGGCGACGACGGCGACAAGAAGGGCAAGAAGGAGAAGAAGTCCAGGATGCTGTACGACGACGCTGAGATCAGTCCGGAGGAGAGGATGGCCGCCCTGCCCCGGTACGTGTTCACGCCTGAGATCGCCGCTGCCTGAGCCGTCGACGCCGAAGGTGCGGGGCTTCACGGGCAAGACACTGGTGGGATCAATCGTTGGATGGCCTTGTATTGCATGGTTGGCGTCACGGGTGTAAATTAGGGAATAATGTGATATTATTTGGTCACCATGAAGGTCCTTGTGAAAGTGCTATCATTTATTGGTGCTTATAAAACGTGAATCTGATGTTACCTGTTCTCGTTGAATGAATGAAATTGCACATCTTATTAGGCCAAGTGTCTCCAATCAATAGGACGAAGGTAATATTTGACAGCGTAGTACCGGCAATTCGAGCGTGTTTGCCTGTGGTTGGATCTGAGATTGGCTCTCGGTCTCTGTGCAGGGCGGTATGTTTCAAGCAAGGCGACTTGTTGTTTTCGGCTGCACTTGGACAAAGATCATCGCCAGCGTTGAAGAATCAATCTAACAGTGAATATTTAGTAATTCATAATGCAATTATGAGAAGCCTTTGCTAAATACTAAGCACATGAAATAGAAACAGCAATAGCCAGACAAAACAATGCAGCACTGTTGGACAAATTCGCCAAACAAATCTCGATGCCGTCCAGGGTAGGGTAGCAGTCAGTGCCACCCCTGTATCCCCTGAACGGCCCCTGCCGCACGCCAAGTTACCACAGCAACGCGTCTTCCCCAGGGCCTCGAACAACAAACCGCGGTAAACGTCACCGTGCTCGGCAGTCCTCACCACGACCAACAACGACCACTACGGCCTCCCGCGACGACTACTATTTCCGGGCGGCTTCCATCTTCTCCTCGACGTCCTCCGCTTCACCCAACTCCGAGCATTGTTCTCATGACTGACCGTCTGCGGAGGCGCGCGCATTTCATTCTTTGCCATTAATCTTTGTTTACTTGACACGCCGAGCACGACGAGCCGGCGGACAGACACCACGAATATACCATGGCCGCGACTACGGGACAGTCATCTATCTCTGTTGCCAGTACGTTGGGCGCAATTTGGCACCGTTGATGTTACGCTTGCTGACCTGTCTAGTCCGAGTTCGGCCGTTCACGATCCGAGAAGCTGCGCAGCTGTACGAGAGCCCTCTTCGCCCGCACGATCATGGCTGACAGTATACAGACAAAAGAATGATGATGGCACCGTATTTCTCGGCGACGGCTCCCTGGCTGGCGTCCCTACACCGAAGCTGCACCAGCGTGGCATCCGAAACGTCATCAAGGTCGTCGATGATCGGTGTTTGTGCGTGCGCTCTCCTCCCCGTCTTTAACACCCACTCACCAGTTCACAGAGTCTTCGACCCCCCCGAGGAAAGCCCCGTCCACAAGTTCGGCCGATCCGTTGCGCCCAAGTCCAAAAAGGTCAAGGACCAGGTCTTCGCCTTTGACCGCGTCTTTGACGAGAACACGACGCAGTCCGAGGTGTACGAAGGCACCACCAGAACTCTCCTGGACAGCGTCCTCGACGGATACAATGCGACCGTCTTTGCCTACGGCGCCACCGGATGTGGCAAGACGCACACCATTACCGGCACGTCCCAACAGCCAGGCATCATCTTCATGACCATGCAGGAGTTGTTCGAGAAGATCGACGAGCGCAGCCAGGACAAGACCACGGATCTTAGCCTCAGCTACCTGGAGATTTACAACGAGACGATTCGCGACCTGTTGGTTCCAGGCGGTGGCGGAGCGGCTCCCAAGGGCGGCTTGATGCTCCGAGAGGACAGCAACCAGACCGTCACCGTCTCTGGACTGACGAGTCACCACCCCAGAGACGTGCAAGAAGTCATGGACATGATTGTGCAAGGAAACGAATACCGAACCGTGTCGCCCACCGAGGCCAACGCCACGTCGTCGCGATCGCACGCCGTGCTACAGATCAACATTGCCCAGAAGGACCGAAACGCCGACGTCAGCGAGCCTCACACCATGGCCACCCTCAGCATCATCGATCTGGCTGGTTCCGAGCGAGCATCCGTCACCAAGAACCGCGGCGAGCGTCTGACCGAGGGCGCCAACATCAACAAGTCGCTGCTGGCTCTCGGAAGCTGCATCAACGCGCTGTGCGACCGTCGTCAGCGAGCACACGTGCCCTACCGAAACAGCAAGTTGACTCGTCTCCTCAAGTTCTCGCTGGGCGGAAACTGCAAGACGGTCATGATCGTCTGTGTCTCGCCGTCCAGTGCTCACTTCGACGAATCCCAAAACACACTGCGATACGCCAACCGGGCCAAAAACATCCAGACCAAGGTGACCCGCAACGTCTTCAACGTCAACCGCCACGTCAAGGACTTCCTGGTCAAGATTGACGAGCAGATGGCCCTGATCAACGAACTCAAAGCCCAGCAGAAGGACTCCGAAGCGACTTTCTTTGCCAAGTTCCGAAAGCAGTGCGAGAAGCGCGACACGACGGCCCGCGAAGGGATTCAGAGACTCCGAGCCGCCTACGACAACTGTGCCACGGAGCGCAAGGACCGCGTCGTCAACATGAAGAAGCTGAGGGTCTTTGAGCGTCGGATTGGGATGCTTTCAGGGTGGATTGCGGCCTTCGACACCGTGTGCGACCAGCGAGGCGACGAGGACGCGATGCCCCAGAACCTGGTCAGCATTCGAAAGACGGCCCACGGCATCCTTGTTGAGTTGGAGAACAGCCGACAGCACATCCATCAGAAGCTCGACAAGTGCAACTGGGAACGCTCCATCGACACGGCTCTCACTCACAGCCTGCAGCAGCTTGAGGGCGGTGCCAGCGCCGACACCGGCGAGGTTGCGAGCTTGACTCGTGAGGCGGAGCTTCTCAAATCCAACTTCAGTCGCGAATGCTTCCGAGACGTTCTCGAGCAGGACAAGGCTGGGGATGCTGCCATGGTGCAGATGCTCCTGACTGCCCAGTTCGATATCCTGACGTCGCTTTCCGACACCATCAACATGGACGAGGAATCTGCCGTCGCCCACGCCAAGGAAATCATCAACCGGCTTCTCCAGACTGGCTTCACGGCTGCCTCGCAGGTTGTCAAGCCTGATGGATCCCTCCCCGTTGTCGAGATCTTCCCTCCCACTCGCCGGGGCACCCCCAAGCGCAAGAAGATGGTGTCCGTGTACGCCTACGGCAAACCCATCGCGGCACCGGCTCTGGCGCCCACTCCCGAGCCCTACATGAGCCCGATGAAGGGGTCTCCACGACGACGTAAGGCGTTGGGAGCAACCAAGAAAGGCATCAGTTTCACGCCAGTGAAGAAGGTCAAGAACCGGGGAGTGCGATGGCGCGACGATGAGACGGAGGAGGGCACGTTGGCGGACTTTGAGAAGACGCCGCAGAAGTTCAAGGGCTCGCCACCGCCTGAGCAGTCTCCCGAGAGGACCATCGTCGCTCCTCCTATCCCAGCCTACCTCGAGCAAGAGGAGGAAGAGGAAGAAGAGGAAGTGGAGGAGGAGCCGAAGGAAGAGAAGACTCTCAACGACGATTCGAGCCCAAGCCTGGAGATTCCCAAGACTAGCAGTCTGACGGGCCCCAAGCCAAGCAGATTCCAGGCTGGTTTCTTGTCCAAGGCCAGAGGCTCTCCTGGTGGCGGATCGCCTATTCCTCGAGCCCCGTCATTCAGTCTCAACCTGGCTTCCAGCCCCGAAATACAGCGCACACCGCCGCTGCGATCGTTGGATGTCGGTAAGACCGGCAACCTGTCGCCATCGCCTTCAGGACTGGCGATCCCGGTTCGAACTCTCCGATCGCGTCCATCGATCATCGACGAGAACAGCCCGCTCAATGCGTCCTTTTCTGGATCGGACTCGGATACGAACATGGATGCCCGCAAGCTGCGCACTGCGTTGCACTCGGCCATGAAGGAAAAGGCTCGTAGAATGAGCCTCATGACGGGAACCACGACTTCAACGGCGAGGCGAGTCTCTTCGATGAGCTCGTTGAACAGCGACAGACCCGGGCCCAGGCCTAGTTTGCCTGCGCTGGCGAGCAGCACCAACGGCATCTCTCGACTCCGACGCGGTAGTGCCGAGCGACGTAGGAGCCCTCCGTTGACGTGCTCTCCTCCTGAGTGGAAGGGCGATCGAGCCTTGACGCAGGGCCAGGCTCGACGGATGAACATGGGACCGAGCGTGAGGGTTGAGAACCTGGGGAGTCCGCCGGGTCTTGCCAGTGACAAGGCCCGAAGGATCACTATTGGTGCTGGGTCTGGCTCAGGTCACCGCAGACAGGACAGCCGGGGGAACACATGGCGATGAGCGGATGTCAAATTGCAAGGAATGGCTTTGGATGGATGATTCGTTGCTTTGAGCCTGGAGTTTCGGGGAGGGGAGTTCCGGACGGTAGAGGTTGCATAGGACCTTTGATGCAATGAATTTGTACCCAATTTGTATTGCCTACCTCATGTTCTATCCGGTCCATTGTGGTGAACTGAGTGACAGTGCTGGGTGGCATTGCCGCAGTAATAGCATCATCGTGTACTACACTGCTAACGCCGAAAATCATCGTCGCATCGTCGCCGCCGCCGTGTTTTCGGCGTTAGGACATGGGCTTCCCCACTCGGAGCCTTCGGCTTACGCAATGCAAGTCGGCGAGCTACGGCGATTCTGCAACGGCTGAACTGGTTGTTTCTTTCGTGCTAAGTCATGTCCGACTCGTAGGTGGCTGGCTGCTTCGGCGATAATTCGTCGCTGGGCTGCGAGCTGAACTGCATTGTAGAGTTGATGCTGTCGGTAAGCAGCCACGAACGAGGCTTGCGATGGATGGGAGAAGGATGTATATATAAATGGGATCTGGCGATGGTAATGGTTTGTATTTTATTCAGAGGTATTCATTGCATTCATCATAGTTTACCTGCTCATCACCACTTACACAACTGCCTCGTCCACTTACACAACTGCCTCGTCCACTTACACAACTGCCTCGTCCACTTACACCTGAGCTCACCACCAACACAACTGCTTCACCACTTGCACCAAAATGTCCACCCCAACTCCCGTCTGGTTCATCACAGCCGCCTCCTCCGGCTTCGGGCACGAAATCGCCCTCCTCGCCCTCCAGCGCGGCCACACGGTCGTCGCCACGGCGCGCAAGGCCTCGCGCATCCAGGATCTCGCCGACGCCGGCGCGCACACCATCTCGTTCGACGTCACGGCGCCGCTCGACGACATCAAGGCCGTGGCGCGCGACGTCTTTGCGCGCTTCGGCCGCGTCGACTACCTGATCAACGCGGCGGGCTTCATCCTCGCGGGCGCGGTCGAGGAGTCGACGCCGCAGCAGATGTACGACAACTTCAACACCAACGTGTTCGGGACGGTGAACACCGTGCAGGCGTTCCTCCCGGGGATGCGCGCGCAGGCGCTGGGGAAGCACGACACGCGCGGCACCATCGTGACGTTTGGCAGCATCGGCAGCTGGCGCGGCGGCGCGGGGTTCCCGGCGTACGCCATGACCAAGGCGTGCATGTCGTCGCTGGCCGAGTCGCTCTCGGCGGAGCTGGCGCCGTTCCGGATCGCGGCGACGGTGGTGGAGCCGGGCTACTTCCGGACCAACTTCCTGAACCCGGGGGTCAAGGTGATGACGGAGCCGATGGCGGCGTACGACGAGGGCACGCCGACGGGGCGGATGCGCGCGGCGCTGGAGGCGACGGACGGGCGGCAGCTGGGCGATGTGAAGAAGGGGTGTGCGGTGATTGTCGATGTGCTGACGCGGAGTGGTGTTGCGGCGGGGAGGGATGTTCCCGTGCGGATTGCGCTGGGGAGTGATTGTGATGCCTTCATTCGGGCCAAGTGTAGCGATACGATTGAGATTTTGGATGAGTGGAGGGATGTTATTTTGAGCACGGATCATACGGATTAGGATGTGATAGGGAGGGAGACTCAAGGTGTAAGTTGAGATAGTTGGTTAATGCTTGATACTTTTTCTTATCTAAGATGTCTCATACCTAACTAAGTGATGCTCTATGCCTCACACCTAAGTTATTCCCTCCATCTCATATCTAACCATGCCTGGGATAGTGACCCTTCTCGACTGTCTTGCTGTGCAGACAGTAGAAAACACAGCAAGGTACTATGCCCCTAATAACTTTAAACACAGCAAGGTTTCCCCGTAGATGGTTCTCATCAATCTCAAAGCTTGAGCCTGATCTTGCAACCCGTCTGGATACCTCTCTCTAACCTTGAGGTCCAATTCATGAAAACCTTGTCTTGAACCACAGTTAGACTGGACGGCAAAGTTAGATAGGTTCGGGTCAGATGCAAAGGTTAAAAGATCAACTTTAAGACCAACGACGCCCAAGATAAAGAAATCCACGAGTGACACAGTCACTATTACACATCACGTTCCCTCATAAAGGGATGTCTTACTGTATAACGACAGGTAATGGTGGAGCTGCGGGAATGGGCGAGTGGTTGGCTACGTTCATGTGTGATCTCTTGGCTCGGAAGATGGTGAGATGTGGTTGCAAGAGGATGAAGGAGAGGAATTTCCTGCTGGGACCGTTGGTTTCACAACAAAAGCGTAAAGTATCATTGACTGGATGCCGCATCAACAGAACCCGTAATCCAGCCGCCCGACATTGATGGCATCCGCTGATCCCAATTGTGTTTCGCCATGTTGAACCAACCGAAATCGCAGCCTAGCCGCCTGATGCTAAAAACAGCTTCAGGTCGAACCAACACACACTCACAGCCACCACCAAATGTTCAAGCAACGCTTCAACATCCCCCGTACAAATCGCTCATAGCTTCAAACCTTTCAACCTTCCCGCTCGCATCAACATCTCATCTCAATTATTACTCGGAAACACACTCAACAACCACATTTGGCGGCAACCTGTCGCGAATCAACATGGCTACCCAGGAAGTGCCACCGGTTGGTGAAAGCAGCACGCCACTGCTGATAAAATGTCACACGTTGGCGAAGGATGATCCCAAAGCATTTCTGGCGTACTTGCGGACTGAGCTGGACCGTGGTGGGACTGAAGCAGAGGAGCTCCTGTCTCAGGCAGCAGAGCTGAAGAGAATCAAAGTCCTTGGTGAGAAAGGAATACGATGGATACTCTCGAAATCCTACCTGCCCACAGCAAAGCTGCGATTTCTTCGTAGAAGATACATGTTGGAGGATGAGTGGTTTCCTTTCATCGAACTTGAGAAGCCACTGACAAGCAGTGATGGCGTCGGGCCGTGGGCTTTCCTTCAATCACACTTCATGGTTGGGGCAACGGACGACTTGGACTTCTACATGCATCTCCTCTTTTATGTTCGGTGGAAAAATCGCGACAAGCCCAAGGAAATCGATTATCCCCGTCGAGTATTGGAGTTGTATCTCCGTATTCACGCAGAATGCAAACTGTCGAGCGATTTCCCGGGAGCCCGACAGGCGGTGAGGTGAGTCAACGCTGCTACTTGCTGTCGTTCAGCCTTGTGAAAACTGACGCAGCTACAGGACAATGTTCGAGAAGTACGAACTCGTCTTGACAGTCCGTTCATGGACTAAGCCTAGCAAATGTCTGCAGAATAGTGTAATCCACTTGCCCTTGAAAGTGGTTGTTCTTCCACCGCCGAAGTCTTGGGACGCTACAGACGCTGAGTGTGCAGAATTGACGCACTTCTATCACGACACACTGGGAATCCCTAGCACATATTCATGGACTGATCTACTGGATCATCTAGGAGGGCCCAAAGACGTCTTCCCGTCAGCAATTTACAACGCGCTCGATGAGATGGTCCCACGTCTATCCGATCAGGATGTCAAGGACTTGAGGTAGGCACCGTCAACTGTTTTCTCCAAGGTCTATGCTGATATATTGACAGGAAATCGTTTGACGACAAAGCGTACATCGGCTTGGCACATGGCTTTGCAATCAGGTGGTACAAGCCAGTCGACTGCGTCTGGGCACCGGGATTGAACTTCCCCGGAAAGCTCGACCTGAGCCAACACTACCCAAAGCTCGAATCGTTCTTCGCTGGATTCCTGAAAATCCCAAAATATGACTGTGGTGTAGTTTACAAAGAACTGATTAATCTGGATGCAGACCAGATATCGGTGAACACATTGAAAGACATGCTGTGGTCATTGAACGCAGCACTGCCAGAATATGGACATTTAATGGACGCAGGCAAACTCCTGGAAAGGAGAGTCTTGCCTATCAAGGATGCGAGTGGACAGGTCAACCTTTGCTCCACCGAGACTGAGTACTTCATACCCGACCGGGAATTTCTTCAGCAACGATTCTCCGACAAGGTCAGCATGCTGGATTTCACACCTCATGAGATCTGGCTTCTCGAGCCTCTGATACTATGGGCCGGTATTGAGCACCTGTACCTGTCCTGGAATGTCGGGGTAGCTACCTCTCGAAGTCGCGCTCCTGTTGAGCCAATAGCCAATATCTCAGCAGCTCGGGCTCTTGGTCTTCTCCGGTTCGTATTTGAAACCCATTTTCAACTTATCATTGTACTGACATTTGAAAGTATCGCGAGCCATTTTCGGAGTCCGAGAGTCCAGACTGCTGACGAGAGAGCGACTGTCCTTGGAAAGCTTCAGCGATCTCAATTTTTCCAAACTGAGGAAATGTATCTGCGACTCTTTTTGAGCACGAATGATTCAGTCATCGAGATTGAAAAGATTGAAACCGATCTACACATCGAAGAGAGTGACGATCGGTTGCGTATCTACTTACCCCACGACGAAGAGGCCCAAGAATTCTGTCTGATATTGAGGCTTCCGCGCCGCTTGGTGGCCTGGATGATGACTGACCCTACCTCATCCGAGGTAACAACAGTTGATGAGGTTGCCGTGAGCCTCGTCAAGAGCATCCTGAGGGCCCGAGACAGTTTGATCCCAGCTGTGCTCGATGCAGAAGGGGTCGTGAAAGCCGAGGATTTGGATCCTACGAAAAGAAAGAAGTCAGTGGTTCTCAATGGGCCTTATGCTCTCATACTGACATTAATAATAGGTCACAGCACTGCGGCCCAGGGCCATCTTGTGTTGAATTTGGCTCAGGTAGCGCTGCTGGATCCCCTTTCAAGCCGCAGTTCGGAGAACGAGACCGAGAAAATTCAACGCCTAGCCAAACCCCGACGAGGATGGAAAGGCTTGCATTTCCCACTACCGACGTCTTTGGAAACGACAACATCCATGTTAGACTGGAGCAGCTTCGCCTCATGGACGTGAACGCAAAGTCGCCGTAATCTTTGCCGCATTCGTTGCATGTATTTCGAGACGACAGGGATTTCCCGGATGGGAGGTGGTCTGGCGAGGCTTTGTTCGATGTCGGAGGACCCTCGTTTGTTATTTGGGGAATTGGGTGCTAATGGAAGTGTTTCCTTTAGATGAAGACGTAGGGGTAATGATCAAGCGGGATTGTACACTAAGAATTCTGATTAGCAAAGCTGTACGATATACTTGTAGTCTCTCACTTTAGGAAATGGCGGTAGCTTCTACTTTTACTCCTTCCAAACAGCCTGCCATCTAAGGTCAGGCCCGGAGCCAGCCGAGCGCTGCGAGAAGGGATCGAGGCAGTCGTCTCTAGAGGAGCCCTATATGGCCATCAGAGGTTGACTCTCAGCGCCGTAGGCCCGAGAAAAGAAGGTGATTGCTTCGATTAAAGACCTAGCCTAAGTATCCTAGATACCACTAAGCACTAAGCTGATATGGGCTGAGCGGTAGGGTAGAGTTAGCTAGTATATATCTATCATTGCCTAGAAATATTGAGTATAGCATAGAACTAGAATGCATGAGCCATGTTCCTCTTCAAGCCAATGAAGAACCGAAGCATAGCGGATCTAAAACGCCGGCCGCCAGCTCGGCTCTTAGAAAGTGCCGGTCGCCGGTTCGGCTTTTAGAAAAGTGTCGCCGGCGGTTCAGAAGTTGGACTCGCACTACAGTCGCTGACCCAGTACGAAGACATCGAGCTGACGTGTCTCATGCCTTCTCCACTCTGTTGATTCTCCTATACGGAGTCACACCGCTGCGGCTTGTTCCGACATAACTGAGCAACACATAATGATGGATTGGATGCGAGAAAGGACATCCGCCGAGAAGCGATTTCCTTGTATATAAACAAGCACTTGATTAACTGCAGTCTATCCTGCTTCATTCATTCTTTTACAGACAGTACTTGCCATGGACTCTCACGCTCATTTCTCGCCTCCCATGGCGTTTTGGCTGAAATTATGTCTCTTATTGTCTCTAGTTCGTTCTACCACTGCACGCAACCCCAATCATGAATTGCAAGAACCCAATCGTCCGAAAGGAATGGTAAGTCGTGAAAACTGCTCTGTTTAAAGAAGAACTATCATGACCAGTGGCATGCAGGCGCACTCTATCCCTATAGTCCGTCGGTGACAGTCGAACGCCGGCGTCAAGCAGAAGCTTCAATATTTTCCCCTCGCCGAACGTAATTGCTTGTGTATCGGATATTCCCGCCTGTTAGCCCACCCCTGTATCGAGCCGTTTGGACTATAACCGGCTTGTAACAGTGACGACACGATGTTATATCGTGAGTCCAAATTCTCAAGGCTGACCAGTGACTCATGCGAAAGTGCCACATATAACGGAGAGGGGTATATGTTGGATATGTTGGTCGTAATGATGGCGATTCGTCGATCCAGGAGGGCCTTGACAAGGACCGAATCCATCAGTCTGATTGCCTGTATTAGGGCAGCGGTTCCAGCAATACTGGCTCTGGCATTGGGTGCCGACTGAAAGATAACCCTTCCCAGAAGTATCTTGAGAGCTTCGTAACTTGTTGGATTGTGTTCTGTGCACACAAGGGCTAAGGCGTCAAAGGGGTTTGCTCCAGCGTCTAGCAGTGCCTGTGTCGCAAGCAGCTTAAACTCGCTGTCAAAAAACCGATGAGTGAGGAAGAGAGCTGCGAGAGGCGACAGATGATTACTGTGCCCTTTGACTGCTTCAACCGGGTCGTTTGGCTGCGCGCCCAGATCAAGCAAAGACATGACAAAACGACAGTCATCACGTAGGAGAAGATATGCTGTCAGTGGTGTGGTACAACGGCAGGTGCACGGATTACCGCCCAAGCCGGAAAACATGGATCCCAGGTAGCCGAGTATGCCACAAGTTCTAAAGGGCTCATGTAAACTGGGTTGTCGGTGTCATAGTGAACAATATCACTGTTCACATCTGCTCCTGCCCTCGGAAGACGAGATACAATCGTTAGAGGGAATTGTGGTAGCTTGTCGAATGTCCCCATCCCGATATTGTCGATACCATCGCCATCGTCTGTTTCGGACTCCTTGTCCTTCGACCAGTCAGCTCCTCCGCCACTGACACACCATTCTGCGCAGTTTTACAGCGAGGCATTGAGTGACCAATTGATTTCCTGCTCAATTGGACGCTGAAGGGAGGCTTCGCTGCTCAGAAACGTGTTCACCAGCTCTCCAAGGTGGTACCTTGAAGCGATTGTGAAGGGTGAGTGCCACTCATCCAGAGGACATGGTAGCCAAGCCTTGTAGCCTTCAAAATGTTCGTTCCCAACCTCCAATTCGATGCCAAGATCATCGATATTGACTTCCGCTCCATGAGCTATCAGAGACTTCACGAAAAGGGTGATAGTGTTGGCATTGTCTCGCTTCTGCAACGATGCGCCTTCTTCCTGATCCACGATGCGTGGCTCTAGCTTCCCGCGCCAGCCAATTATAGCCAGAACTATAGCGCTGCTCTTCCATCCACTACAAGGCTCATCGAGCTTCGCGTCGTGGTCAATGAGCAGCTCCGCCATCGGCAGATTCCCGGCAAGAAGGGCGAATTAGAAAGGAGTGATGTGCGAGCCTTGAGGAATATCTGGATGATGGCAAGAATAAGTTACCCGTTTAGATTCATCTCATTTTCGAGGAGATATCGGACAGTCTCTAAGTCCCCTGCTTCAATGGCAAGTCGAAAAATTCTCTCAAGTAAAGCCTCGGCGCTTGGTTGTTTCAACACTGGAGCAGAATTGAGGAGTCTCGGGGCGTCCATTCCTTTGAGGATTTCCAGCAGTCTTCGTCCATCCCAGGGGTTGACGGATCTCAGAAGGTTATTTGAGAGCACGTAAGTGATGAACTTCAGCCAATGGTCCACGTTCATCTGCTGAAGTCCGTTCCCGGGGGTTGTGGGACTGGGGCAACCGGTAGATACCGAAAGATACGCCGATACTGATGATTGCGCATTCTGAGACAGCACCGACATAGATAGATGGATTGTTGCGCTAGCAAAATCGATGACATTCACAAATTGTGCTGCCAAGATGAATTAGCTTTCAATTACAGGTCAGGCAAGCCCGTGTTACGCTTACAGGTGCGCACAGAGCTCGAGAGGGCATCCCAGAAGTTAGTAAATAGTAGGTTTGGTTCGTTGGTTAGCGAAGCGATTGGATAGAAAGTCTGAGCTCGGCAGGCGTTGGAGGTGATAATGCTTGCGCTAGAATTAGAGAAAGAGCCATTGATAACATAGATGTTAGAGGTTTACCTTCAAAGCTCTTCTCATCAAGGCTTGTGAGGTAGCCTTAAGTTCGGAGAACCTTTTCAGTTACCAACTTTTCCCCGCGGTATAGTTGAACTTCCTTTCCGTGCTTTTTAGCTCTAGAGACCTTATAACTTGCTATCTTCTAGTCGCGTGAATCTGTGCCCTTAGAGTATTTTCGGACCTTCCACTTCCGCAGTTGTAAGACATACTGGGCTTTCCTGGAACTGGTCAACATAGGCCCGCAGTACTCTCTTCACACTAGAAAACTTACGATCTTGCGAAGCCGTGGCGTCCCCGTGGAAGCTTCAACGGGGGCAGAACTTAGAAGAGGTAAGGAACCCCCCGTTGTGGAAGAGGATTAAGGGAGAAAAAGAATGGGGAGAAGAGGAGAAAATGATCAAGGAGAGAAGATACTCGTGGGATGGAGGATCTTATGGGACTTTACAATCCAGGCAGAGTTGAACAGTGGCGTGTAGATGTGCCTCCAGGAGCGACTTAGTGGCCAACGCAGAAGTTATATAGGACGAGTCTGCCCGTGGAGGAGGCAAAAAAAACGTTGCACTGCTCCTCGCTCCGCCCCGCGTTCGCCTTGCAATGGCCTGTGGCTTTGGGGGTCGTACGTGATTGGCCTAGGTCTAAATTCTTCTCCATCCTGGCCATGCGTGGGCAGAAGTTCCTTCGCGGTGAGCAACACCTCGCTGCATGAAGCAAGGGTCTTCAGGTCCTTGGCAATTGTGCATGATTTTACGACGGCTGTTGACGCCAAGGTAAATAAAATAGACCGAAGTAATAAAAACTTCATGAAAAGATGTTGTACGTTTAGAAACAATGGCTTCGAAGTTCACCAGGGATATGATGCTGAGGACTACATCTGCATTCGTCGCAAGGGCGAAAAATACGAGTTCTAGTCTACTGACAAAGCTCTGCCGCTTTTGGAGGAGGACAAAGTCAGATCCCCATCAAGGCATAGCGTCATCATCGAGCTTCGGTCTTTTCCTCGTAGATATCATACATTCGTTCCCGTCCTCCTCTTTGTATCTGTCCCAATTCCTCTCCTGCTTCGTCCGTCGTCTTTCGTAGAGAGCCATCACCTCATTCCGTTTACATTCTAGATCCGTGTCCGTCACCATGGCACGCTGGAGTGACTGTATTTCGACCTTTGTCGACCTGAGATCTGCTCCCGCGTTGATAAATGCTTCAAAAGCATCCAACATGGCCAGCTGTTCTTGATGAGTAGGTTTTGTTCCATGTTCGGATAAGAGAAACGCCTTCTGGTCTAGTAACCACCGAATCCATGCACTGGCTGTCTGTCCATCATCACTTGAACCAGGGACCAGCACATTGGGGTCACATTCCTCGGAAAGTAGCGTAGTGACCATTTCATTTGACGTGCGCCTGCTTTCACCCGGCGCCATGATGTCGGCCCCGGAAGGGTTGATGCCAAGCAAATATTTGGGTGCAATCGCGTGATAGAGAAGCGGGAGACATTGACACGGCGGATCGTCACTTGATGTCATGGAGCGAAGGCTAGGGTGTCTCCTGACGTAGTTGACCGCACC
The DNA here is from genome assembly GCA_019137265.1 of Neonectria coccinea. NCBI lineage: Eukaryota > Fungi > Ascomycota > Sordariomycetes > Hypocreales > Nectriaceae > Neonectria > Neonectria coccinea. The sequence goes on along the minus strand of WPDF01000041.1, from coordinate 144,461 downwards.
GGCTTCGATTCCAATGATGAGCGTGGCATAAGAAAATATATCGCGGCGTTGGTGAGAATGTGCCTCTGAAAGATTCATGAGCTGCGAGCTCCAGCCCCCGAACAAGGGATCATCAACCGACCGCAGTCTGTCGAATAAAGGGGCCATTCTCCAGAAGATGTTTTGTTCCTTATGGAGGTTATTCTGGTCCGCCTCAACGCCCCAGACGATCCCGTCTCGAAGACATGTGACGATTTGGTCCAGTTCTTCCGGGCATCGGAGTCGTTGGCTCTGTGTGGCGAGATATAAATGGCCCAGGGACATGACTGCCGCAACGTCGAAGTGGACGGTTGCTGTCTTCAGACAGCCGAGTTGCCAAGCTTCTTCAGTATTCAAGAAGTCGTAAACCGTGCGATGCATGAAGGTAACCGTTGCATCGGCCCACGTATCGTGTGTCTGTTCGTCACCCAAGGCGGCCACTGCCCTCGATTCCTCAGTATGCCACTCGGCTGCACTGCAGAAACAGAATGAGCCGGTGTGGTCAGCTGGGCCTCTGCATGCCAGCTCCAAGAGGCCACCGCACCGGCTTCTGAGCCGTCCGTCAAGTTCCATGCAAGCCTCTGTTCTCTCGGATTCAGACAGGTACCGGATAGGAATCGACCCAGAGTCCAGGTATTCGGCAATGAAGGCAACCTCGAGCGCATATAAGCAGTCGAATTCGAACCGGCCCTTTGCTTGGGTGTTCTTGGTCAAGAAGCAGAGACGCAAGAGCCTGGCAGCCTGCTCGGCGTGGCGCTTGTTGACTCTATGGAGCATGTGAGCAAACATGTCCTTCAGTGGTTCTGGCAACTCCTCCACTCGCCGCCGAAGCTCGTCAATCCGATCGTAGTCGTTGAATCCAGCTATAAGAGAGCGACATGCCAAGACGACCCATAGAAACACTCCCGACGCCTTGTGGACAATATCATGCATGATTTCTTCGGACCGCTCTGGGTCGTTTCTGAGGAGTTTTTTCATGTACCCGTTCTCGCCAATGTGCTCCCGAACGTAGGTGGCAATGTCTCCTCGCGTCAAGTCTTGAAGCTCCATCTTTGGCAGCTTCTTAAATGCTGCGACGCAGTCCGGTTCAGGCCTGCTTGAGACGACAATCTTGATTCGAGGATTAATGGCCAAACGGTTAATGAAGGAGAGTCCACTCTGGAAGTCGCCGTCGTACTCATCCATACCGTCGATGAATAGGCAAAATGGCGGCAACTCTTTGTAGCTTGAGATGACTTCGACAGCATACTTGATCTCGGCAGGTGACGGCGGCGAGATACTCTCCTTTCCGTCATTGACTTCCCTCCAAAGATTAGGGAGAGCCTTGGGGAGCAGGGCCTGGCATCGAGAGAAGATTTTGAACAGCAAAGCCTTTGAAAGACTCTCTTGAGAATTTTGGTCTCGAGGGCCCAGGTAATAGAAGAAGAAGTCGGCCACGGTGCAGTCTTGAGAGCCGGCCCATTTCGACAACAGCTCCAAGGTTCTGGGAGAAGTGCAGATGTACTTCATGAGAGTCGATTTTCCACTGCCCGCTTTGCCAGACACCCAGTAGATGCCTGATTCGTAGCGAAGCCAATCCGGGAAGTTGTCCCAATCCGAGATTGTGTCTCGTCCCTTGGATTCTTTGGGCGGCTCAAGCGCCCATTGGAATGTATTTCGATGCGCAGCACTGATGATACCTCTTCGATCGTCCATTTCCCTGAACCAGAGGGTTCTGAGTATACGAACCTGACACCTGGAGTCGATCAGTTCCTGGGCGGGTGCAGCGATGGCTCCATAATGCCCGGAGGATGCCTCAAGGATAATCTTGAGTTTTGAAAGATCATGAATTTGTTCGAGGTCCTTTGTGCTGCCGAGTTCTGCGATCCGAGTGTGGGTAGTTGCTGTAGGGGGGACTATCTCCCTGAGCTTGGCCGTGAAATCGGCCAAGTCCGAAACGAGAACGCCAAATCTGGCCTTGTCTTGGATGACCCAGCGGGCTTTGGCGAACGAGGAGGCAGATTTGTTCAAACCCTTGATACCAATCTTGAGCTCTCTGAACTGTTGCTCGAATCTCTCCATGCATGGCCCACTCATTGTTGGGGCATCCTCCCGGATATTGATAAGACTATCCGAGGCCACACCGGAAGAGTCTTTGACTCCATAGCGCTCCGTCAGCTGTGATGCAGTGCCCAGGAGCTCGCGAATGCAGGAGAGTATCAGTGCAACCGGGGACTGAATGTCCTTTTTGTTCAACCGATCGTCATCGAACTTGTCATGGCGATAGTGGAGGAGCCTGACTTGCTCAGCCCATTGGAGGAGGCGAAACCTTTCGATGTCGAGCTTGGCGAGAAGAATGAAAAGGTCCCGACCAAAGTCTCGGCGGGCGGTAAATAGGGCGAATAGGTCGATGGCGTCTTTGAAGGCGCCCACAAGGGCAACAGCGCCTATGACAAGACCAGCGACCTCCATTCTGTCTGCCGGAGAAGTCGATGAGTTTGTCCTGGATGTCCAGGCGATTATTATAAGAATCACTGGAGGCCGCCGAAAGCTTGGGCCAAGCCAGACTCGTTGAGGCGATGATGCCTTGCACCACGGACGGAGGCGCCCAGCTATACTCCGGACACTGCCTCGACATGGGTGTCTGTTGGCTGTCAACCCAAACATACATAGCCTCTCTCAGAGCAAGAAACGCTGGAGCCTTGCCATGATTGGTTGTCTTGGAATTCACGTCCTTGTGTCCGCCATTCATAAGAGGCTTGCCTGTGATATTGCATGGCCACCTCCGCAGAAACAAGTCCTGGAGGCAGCAATGCAACCATTACATTTACTCTTTCAACCCAACATGCATTCAGGCACCAAGTAGGCCACCAATCTCGGCTGGCCGTAGCATTTTGGAAATTCCAGTGCTCGACTTAGCCGTGGGCTTGCATGAGGCGTTTTCAGCTGAACATCGACGATTGGTGCAGAGTTGTTTTCTCTTCTCTCCACCACCACGATCGAACTGCGGCCGGGTAGACTACTGTTCAGCTGACGTTGTGCATATAACCCTTGTAGAACTGAGGGGGTTGATGTGCCTTGCCCCTCATTCACAGATTGATCCTCTCCGAGGCTTCTGACTCGCTATGTTATTCAGCACTTTGATCACCTATGGATGATCTGCGCCAACCAGGAATTCATCGATCTCCGCGCCGATCAATTTCCCTACGAAGTGTCGGGACTGAAGGCTCGAGAGTCACCCAAGCGTGGCAAAACCTGGCGAAGTCGAAACCAGATTCTCGGATTTTATTGTGTTCGGTTGAGGGCAGGGAACGGTGGTGGTTTCGGGTTGGAGCCGTCGGGGTTGAGGGAGTGTCGGCGGTCTCGGGTTGAATCCAAGATGTCAGGAACTATGGGATGGATGGACAACATGGATTAGTAGTATTTTAGTGGCGGCAGCAAGCATCCATGTCTGCATGTATGCAACAGGCCCTATTTAGACATACGCATTAGCCCGCTACCACCCTTGTCCGCAGAGGGTGCATTCAGGATTCAGGCTACATCTGCCCCAGAGTGGCCTTGCCGGCACAGCCCCCTGACGAGACATTTCCTGCCAGCAAAAGAACGGCCGCCAGCAGGGGGCGATCCCAAATTCCCGTGGTGGTAGGACGGGCTTGAAGACAGTGTGACAATAGAGCTTTAACTAAGGAGAAGGCTATATAGTAGATAACAAATAAAGATAAAAATTAAGAACAAAAGCATGCTTGATCTTAACTCGTCCATTTCCCCTGTACTGCCTGTCTAAGTCTACATCACAAAGGGGATAGCCTGGAGCGGTTTATGGGATCGGTAATGGAGCGAGCAGGGCGTTAGAGCGGGCGTAGGTCGAGGGCTCGTTGATCTGTCTGCCTATACCATTTCAGGGCGGTCATAGAGGGTCTGCAAGATGGAGAGAATAAAAAGTCTGAATTGAAACTTCGAGGGAATCTAAATCTTATGTCAGCCATCCTCTTTCAATTATACATCGCCTCAATTATAACTCGTTTGCAGAGCACCTTTGTCTCCAAGTAGCTTGCATATCGTAGACTTGAATCAAGTCATTCATTGAATGTGCCTGGTACTCGTTTAATCTATCCTTAGGACTCTGGTGCTAGGTCAGTGCGGATGTGAGGATCAATCAGTCTTGATAACATGGGATATTTCGGGACTCATGTAGATACAATACACAATCTAGCTTCAGATTAGATGGAAACAAATCTCAGAGAAGCGACGAGGGACTAGAAGGTAGACCGCGTTGATGTCTGCCAAAGCCGCAATTTCGCGCTGCAACCACTCGGGCATGCCTAGTTGGATTCCAAGTCATCCGAAACGGGGATGGGAGGACATACCCAGTGACAGATATGAAGTGGGAGAGACCAATCTGTACCGACATCCACTACGGCAGGGAAATAACGTCGACTATTACGTGATGCAGCACGACATCTATAGCCTCAGAGTATGCCTTCTAGAGATTGGTTTGTAGGAGTCATTCGTTGCTTACGAACCCAATAGGACCGCACAGCCATCGACAGCTCTTAGACTTACTAAATACAGGCCGCAGCTTAAGAGTCCCAATATGCTAATAAAGCACCTAGTTACTCTTAGCCATAGCAACGTATTAAGGGCCAAGATGGGTACCAAATACAGCGAGGTAGTCAAGACATACTTGACATATCTAGACGAGGACAACTTAGATTTTGGTGATGAACGAGAATTCTAGGACGAGGACGGAGTGACAGTAGGCATAAGGTGCATTGAAAAGATTCTAGGCATTCTAAATGGCATTTCTTTATAAGTATCAATTACAAATATTTGACTTTCGGGAGACCGTCGGTAGCACTGCATCGATTTTCACATTGACAACTATATCTATCTCGTCTCCCTATCCTACACCTTTATTAGAAGTCCGTATACATCCCACACTCTCACTGCTTCGCACATCTGCATCTATAGCCAGGCGTCTGTAATCCTTTTGGAAGGATACCACCCTGAATACTAAGTACGAACGCATAGGGACATCATCCGACTTAATGCAGAGCAAGCAACACTAGATGGACCTACATCTGCATCCTTACCCATATCGCTTACATCACCATTAGTAAAGTCAATACACTCTAGCTCGTTCTCTTCTCCTTCAATAGCTCATATGTCAGATTCACTCGCACCTCCTTTACAGAAAGCCCTTATATTGCCAAGTGCCTCTAAAAACTTACTCTTGAACTCAGGCGGGATTAGTAAACTCAGGGTCACCCAAACACCATAACGACGCATTCGCGGCTCGGATATTTAAACTTTAGTATACCGCTCCTTCTCCAATCATCACCAAAGAACAGGAGGGGACTCACACGCAAGAGCGCCATTACACCATTCCAGCGCACCAGGTAAGTACCGCCATATCGCTTTAATGGCAACCCACCTAATTTGAGTATAGATCTGGGAACAAGATATGGCAGCCCAGAACGCCGCGACTCTTGTTATTGAGTCACCACCGCCGTCGGGTCGTAGACTCAGTTTCAGGATCGTGTTCTCGGCGCCTCCCGACGACGAGTCAAGTACGATGGTAGAGGAGCCAGCAACTCCACAGAGCAGTGCTCCTCTACCAGTCGACAAGGGTCACTATCCCAGTGACATGACAATCCCTGACTCGGACGCCGATTTGCGTCACTACCCTAGTGATGTCACCATTCCAGACTCTGAGGACGAAGGCTGGATGATGGAACTGGACTAAGTCCAGGAGTTAAGGAGAGTGTTGGGTGTTCTGTGGCAGGCTTCTGTTATTTGGAGTTAGGGTGTTTGATGATAGCAATGGGAACCGCGTCTACATTTTAAATTAAAAGAAAGAATTCGTGGGCCAAACTTTACTCCTTCTTAAGAGCTTTCATCATACAGTGGGCTACAGTGGGAGAAGAAAACCCCTATAATAGGCCAATCGGCCAAGTCCATGTCGGAACCACAGTGATGCGCCTCAATTAGTCCTCAGGCTTGATGAGGTGTGCTATTCAACTTACAAGCGGAGTATCAGCCTTCCCTGCCTTGTTGTTTCTTGGTTTCGGAAGTTTCCAGCACATACAGCACCCCTTGTAAAATGCGACTGCCAATCAGCTGGAGGAGGTGCTCAGATTTTACTCACCTATTGTCGCAGCCAAAGCGAAGCAGCGTAAGCCGGAGGAAGAGAAGATACATCATTTCGAAGGGTTAATTGCTGGATGTATTTTATAGAGTTACATACATGCTACATATAACTATTAGGTGAAGCAGGTGACTGTACATTCCTCCATATCCATGGCTCGCTTTAGTAACCGGGAAGCGCGATAGTTGTTCCAACAGCTGAACCGCTGACCTTTCCGAGTTCAAGAGCAGCGTTGATAACACCTGCCAAACCTTCTCCGGCAATCAGACCGGCGGCCACAGCGAAACCGTACATCTCCCAGTGCTTGTTGAACCACTTCTGCCACCACCACGCAGTAATAGCACCGAATAGAATTGCGTTTGCGTAACCGCTGTCCACCCCAAGAACCCAGGCAACACCAACAGACATCCAGTTGGGTAGCCAATCTCTGTATTTCTCTCGGGGACCGACCAGGTAGAAGTTTTTGAAGAGAGCCTGGAAAGCGCACAGGATACCCATGCCAATGGCAAAGTAACCCGAGGACTTAGGAATAGGGATCTTATCAAGAGTAACAGCCTCTGCAACTGCCTTCCAAGCGGCAACCGAAGGGGCGGAAAATTGGCAGACCTGGAGGGGGTCGTCGCTCGGCTTCCAGACACAGGGGTAAGCGGCCATGAAGAGCACGAAAACTCCGGGAGCCAGGAACACGGAAACAAAGGTACCGATGGCCTGTGCGTAAAACTGAAGGTGGGGGGGAGTCTTGAGAAGGAATCCCACGCGGAAATCGCTGACGAGGGACGTGGCGACGTCGGCGGTTCCGGAGGCGATGTTACCGGCGATGAGGTTGACTCGCTGGGCGTGCTTGACCTCCTGGCCTCGGGTAATCCCACCGAATACCAGCTGCGAGGCCTTGGCAGAAGCCGTGAGAGGCGTGCAATCGGTGACGGCGCCTCCGTAGATGGACAGGAACGCAAAGACAAGACCGAGAATACAGGCCAGAATGGCGAGACCGGCGTTGACGTTGAACTGAAGCTCGGCAACAATGCAAGCAACACCGAGAAAGGTAGCAGTTCCGACCATCCAGACCCAGAAGGGGACCTGTTGCTCTGGGGGAGCAAAGTCCTCAACCAGACCGTCATCTATTTGGGTTAGATTTGCAATGATAACGACAGAAGAAATACTCACCGAGGTCGGCCTTGGCAGCCTGCTTTTCGATCCAGGTGTTGCTCTTGCCCTTGGACTGCATGGAGTTGTTGATGGTGCGGCAGGTCGTTCGGATAGCAAACTTGGCGCCGTCGTAGATGACTCGGAAGTGAATGAAGAACTCGATCAGGCTGTAGACGATCAGGACCATGACACCGGGCCACAGGAACCAGAACCGCGGAGACGGGACATAGTCGGGATCCGTAGTGCCGGAAAGACTGTTGAAAGTAGTGAGTCTCTCCCATCGGGGGTCCTCGGAAGCCTGGATTCCGATACACTCTCCGTAGTGGACGAGGAGAGGTCCGGCAAAGGCCCAGGCAAAGACGGTGCCTCCCCACCAAGAGATGGCGGCGTTCAGGCCGACCAGCATGCCGGAGCCGAAGAAGGCAGGGGTCAGCTGGATGTACCAGCCCCAGTTCTCGGGGTCGAGCAGGCCGGGGTTGCTGTAGCCGCTCCAGATGTAGAACCAGGTGAAGATGTGCCAGTTGTGCAGGATGCCGTCCGCGTATTGGCCCACAACGATGAGCAGGAAAGCCCCGATGAAGGCGTATCCGAGAGCCTTAATCTTTCGGAGCGCGTCGGCAGCGCCGGATCCGACGGCGTGCATGGATCGAATGGTCATGGCCGTGGCCGTGGGAGTCGGGAACACGAGGTTCAGCTCGCGGGCGACGTTGATGATGAAGAACTTGCGGAGCGGGACGGCGGCGAAGAGGCCGAAGAAGGCGCAGACGAAGGTGATGGTGAGGATGCGGCCGAAATCGCTCTTGGGGTCGTCCGAGAGGAGGTCGAGTCGGTACATGGCGGGGAGACCGGCGACGAAGACACCGGACATGCCTCCAGCGCCAGTGGCAGCGGCCTGGATGATGGAGTTCTCCTGGGGTCCAAACTTCTGACCGATATAAGGGATGCCGGGCAATAGCTTCGTCAACATGAGGATAAAGCCATAGCCAAAGATGGCTCCGAACATGGTGGCTGGGAATGTGAAGCCCGTCTTGAGACCTGTTCAGTCGTTTTATTAGTCTTCGAATGCATCAAAGTAGCCAAAACGGATACTCACCAAGATACACATTGGAGGCGTTGACAAGAGATCCCAAGACAATGCCAACAGCCACAGCACGGACGGTCAAAGGGTTCTCCTCATGCTCAACTCCCTTGGCACGTGGGAAGCTGGTGAAGAGATCGGTGATGGTGTCGTCCTCGGAGGAAACGGACTTGAGGTCCTCATCCTGGGGGTTCTTCTCGTCGTAGATCTGGGGAGCCGTCTCCCGGATGACCTGGGGGGCCCTCACGTCGATGGCCGGCGCGTCCATGGCTGCAATGGACTTGTCGAGCTGCGGAGTTGGTGTTGCTCGTAACTGTTGGACTCAGTACGGGACGCGGGGAGGAGGCAGGGCTGGAGTTCCTGGAGTGAAAGCTCGGGGCTGGACGACGGTGATATTTATCTCTGGACGAAACAGTCACAGTCACACATGCTTCCTGTCCCGCGGCCGAGATGGGACATCGCCACCCCTGCTTGTGTTCGCAAGCAACAACTCACCAGGGACCTTTTTTACGGGGACTTTTTGCAACAGGGAACTTTTTGCACATCGTCGCACGAGAACGGCAGGCCATCGTTTAGCAGCAACCAACACGGCGGCGCTGCGATCCGCCACCATCGACGACGACGACGACGACGACGACGGGCCACTGAACGGCCGGGGCACGGCGATTCCAGAAGTTCCAGCGTCTAGATTCCGCACCTTATCTGCCGGGACGTCGGCGAATGGGATGGCGGGACGCCTTTGCCAGCTGCCCAAACGGGGGCGGTAGAGCGGCGATCCTCTCTGCACTTTTGTGCGGCAGCCCGCGCGCGATCTGTGCGGCCATGAATGATCCATGTGCGGGCAGGGGGTGAAGGCGGTATCGTATCCACCCCCAGACGCCCAGGACGGGTGGCACCGCGGGAGGGGATGAGTTGCGCCACAGGTGTCGATGCGGTTACGGATAGAGCGAGGTGGGAGGTAGATGGTGTTGGTTTTGGCTGTTGGTTGGTGATCGTCGTGCTGTGGCTGGATGGTGTTGCACACTTGCGCACTCACCCCCGAATGGGAACAAATGAAACCACGAGTGGTTGGTGGTACACAGAGAGACATCAGACTCGCAGGCCGCGTCAACTCTGCTTCCACTAAACCTGGCCTGTGGATAAATGCTGGGATACCATCACCGGAGTCACAGCATATCGGCGTCTCGACAGGCCAAGACCCAACGATACCATCACTATCGTCGCCGACAGCGGACACAAAGCACGCGTCTCGCCCTCATACGACGTCGCAATCCATCAAACCAACAAACCTATCTTATCGCTATCCTCGCGCGCATGGCCCCCGTCGGCTCAAATGCCGTCTTGGTCTAGTCAGTCCGCCGGCGACGCCACACGCGGCCATAGTCCGTACTCGGGGAACCTTTGCAAGTCTTGGCATCCCTGCGCCGGGAACCTTTGCGGCGGTAAACACCAGAGATAGAGTGAGTGCTTTTACCCGCGTCTGCACTCTACTCTGTCTGCACAACTGCTGTCGTACTGGCCGGAGCTGGGATGAGGAAATGGACACGGCCGATAGCGTGCGCGCGCAACACAACATGGGCAGACAGACCAACAGCTGCGTCTGCATTTGCATTGGTAGACTATCTGCCTGGTCTTAATTTGTCCTCCACAGAATCCCTGGACCAACATCTTCATTTTGACTTTGTTTGCAGCCACAAGCAACATTCGTAAACTGGCATTGCTCGGGCCTCGCCCAATCTTTAATTACCCAAAACCTTACCAGCTCACTAACAATGCAAACAATATGCTTAACAGACTCTGAGTTTCGCTACTCGGGCATCGTCAACCCTTGGCCGCAAACGCTCAAGCGGCGAAGCGGAAGCCTCCTCCCAACCCCAGACTTCTAAAATAGACCCCGCGGAACCAAGCCGACCTCGATGGTCCTTTTTCCATGTCAGCTACCTGGAATAGGCAAGTCTCGGGCAACATGTTGCTCCCAAGGGCTCGCAGTCTTGGCGCGTCCGTTGTCGTCGAGTCTGGATGGTCGGCTCACCACTTCAGGCCGTTTTCTGCTCCCAACTCGGTACTCGCCGAGCCATTGACATGGCCAAGGGCGTGGGAGGGCCCGAGATAGTGGCTCAGGAGGATTCCAAATATGCCTGCCCGGGGTGCGATGCGACGGTTACCTCCAGGGATGTTTGTTGGGTTCACGGACAACTTGGCACCCACTCTCTCGGATCCGACAGTGGCAATGTTGCCGGACTTTCCGATCGTCTGGGCGTCTAGTTGCCACTTCTCCGGACCAATGAGCCGCATATCCAGTAGTACATGCTGCAGGTTGTTTGTTGTCAGCCATCCTATTGTTTGTTTTGGTTTCGGCTCTGGCTTAGGCGAGCTTCAGGACGTAGCAAAGCAATGTTAAGCTTCCAGGTCTATGAATCATGACGAGACCAGGCTCGAGGAAAATGCACAACTCTAAAGACTGCAGTACCAGTTCATCCAGCCTCGTCTACACACCCAATGTACTCCAGACTTGAGTCCTTGAAGATCATCGTCTGGATCTGCATGAGACCCAGCTACACGACGCATTTGAAATCGCCCGCCCATGCAAGCGACCACGACCCTTGTAGATTCCTGCAGCAGACCGGGCCTATCTGCTGTAGGCCCCAAGACGGCGAAATGCTACCCAGCCCCATCAAGCAAGATATGTCCCAGGGCTCTGGATCGGATAAGTACCTGCGGGCGGCGACCAGACGTGCGGCCGTTGTCGCGTGGTTCGGACTGATAGAAGCTGTAGTCGTTGCTTGACCTTGATGGATACAGCAAGGATTGCATTCTAGGTTCATTTATTCTCTCGGATCTTGCAGGTAGGCAACCCAGCTCTCTGCCAATTTCACGATGTTGAACAGTCTTAGTCGGGCTTACTGATCTGACACGTGAGATGAGACTGGGATAGCGTAGCTCATGCGATGGCGCCCTCGCTTCAACGCAGACCCTTTTCAAATACGCGCAACAAAAGCGCTTGGTATTCCCAAATCAACAGCATCGTCGAGCTGAGCTCAAAGGTTCCCAAATGCTCGGCCCAGCAGTGGCTAGACATCCCATGACCCTAGCCCTTCAAAGGTCCCTTGCGTCTGGAGCTTCCATTTCTGGCTGCAGCCTTGCCAAGGCCATGGACAAAAAGATCCCGCTAAAAGCACGTTACTACTCCCCACAAGCCAAGCTGCCAAGCTGTCTTGCCCGGGACCATTTCCGTGACATCCCCGCCGTATCGATCCTGCGGCTTATCGCTGTACCAAAGGTCCTGAGGACTGCTGCCGACAATCACCCAGACTCGCCTAAAGGTGAAGATGCCTACCGTCTGATAGGCAGGTGTTTGCCTTATTGTGTCTCGACTCGTTCCAGCCTGGCTATGATTGGAGAATCTCCCGACGTTATCCGCCGCTTGATTCTATTTGGGCACTTCCTTGCCGCGGGTATCAGCGCCCTTCGTGAGCTTAAAGTCAGCCGATCTCGTAAAGCCTAAGTCAACAGCGAATCGTTCATCCCAGCGTAAGCAGACATCCATGATCCCTGCCAAGATGTCATATCTTGGGACGGACCGCACGTGCCGAGATCTAAGTGGCATTGCACAGTTGTAAGCTGTTTGTCATATCGGGATTTTGGCTTGGCGGATGCTTCCGTTGATCCGTTCAGTGATAAGGCTGTGAATCCCCTCACTCAGGTTGCCTTGAAAGTCAATTGAAGGCGTATCGCTGCCAAGAAACAGTATTAAATATGCTTCGCACAGAGAATTCCAACAGTAAATATTTGTCGCGGTAGTAGATAAAAATAGATCTTTATTAGAACCGGCTGTTGGAGGTGTTGGTCGACGCTTTCTTGATGAGTGACGCGTTCATGAATCACATCTCATTTCAGTTGCAAGTCATTTCAGTTGCAAGTCATTTCACGATGTATTTCTGAAGATTTTGCCATGCATATACAGTATGCATCTCACTTAAATCTATTGTGTTTGCGATGGTGAACAATAATGTCACCACTGTGCGATGGGATGTTGTGCTCTCCTCATGAGTTGACGACTCAATGTGGCAAACTTATGAATCCCCTCACTTCAGTTGTAAGCCTACTCACATCACCTTCTGCCAAGAGCTGACCATGCCTCCAAAAGAAAATGTTACTTGTCAACGGCTTATCGCACTACGGTAGCGGACAAAGTGACTCTTATTAAGTGACTTTCTGAGGGCGCTTTCCTTCGATGAGATTGTGAATCTTCACCACTATGGGTGTAAGCCAGCTCAATACTTGGTGCTGAACATGGACATCAACTAACACGTTATTGTTTCTTGCGAATCTTCTACTGAGACGGTGTACGAGGGCGCGCATTGCCTTGGATTGGGATATTCGTGCATTCTTTTCTCCATCGACGAGCTTAGGAATACCTCACTCTGACAGCAAGCCTGTCACATTGTCACATATAAGTCACAATTGTACTACGCATTAGCGGGGTGCGCATTGAATTTACCGTAGCTAGCCATACGATAAAGCCCACTAAAGCCATGTTCGTTCGAGGCCAATACTGATTGCAGTGTTCTTCCGGCATCCATGATTCCGTCCTTCTTCATATCGCTCGACCATGCTCCTCTCACCTTGTCAATAGCTCTTTTCGCAAAGTGTTCAGCACATCGAGGCAGTGCACAAGTAGTATGGCAACTTGCAACGAGATACCAAAGTGTCAATGTTGTGAATCCCCTCACGCCTGTTAGCCCAAATCTGCTGCTGAGCATTGGCCTCGACTACGGAAATCATCATTCTCGCTGGTTATTTTGCCGCATTGGAACAATAGACCCGTCATATCCCTTTCTCTTATCCGAACAACGTACAATGACATCATCCCATGTTGGGACATTGTGGTGTGTGATAGACTTGGGAATACCCTCACTTCAGTTGCATTACCGTTCAACTAGATCCTCAGCGACATTGATGTAGGCATCGTCAAGAATACTCTCACTAAAAATGGCTTGGTGTTGGATGAGTTAATGGCAACCGTCTTTGCACCCAAAGCGCCTAGATCTGGAGGCAGAGACTGCTCCCTGAGAACAACTTGGCTCTTGGTAACTACATGATTTGAGCATCATCGCAGAAAGATGAGGGGATTCGCAATCTCGCAGCTCAAGAAATTCACTCACTCATATGCCATGACGAGGTGATTCTGCCCTTCAATAGACTACGACAATGCCAAATGCATTACGTTAAGACCTCCCATTTTCCAAGATCAAATTTTTGTAGTAAAGTGGGTTGTAACTATAGCGTAGCAAGCAGAAGGATTCTCTAGCGTGCATTTACCAAGAAGCATCCACTAACACTTCATTAGATATGCCGCACTGACAAATCATGCTAATTTCTTGAAGCCATAGCATAACTCTTTGGACAGAGGTTACTCGTATGAAGATCGTTTTCAGTCGGCCACACCCATCAAGCACACAACGTTAAACAGTTGAGAGGATGGGAAATCGCCACTTTATATCCCCCCCAATGGCCTCGCGTCCATGTCCCCAACCCATCCAGCCAGTAATGGCGGTGAATTGGCCGCTGCAACGTTGTAATGGTTTGTCATCGACGTATGACTCGGTTCGCGTCCACCCGAGCGTTGCACTCTGGGAGGGAGAAATGAAGGGCCCCCCAACAGAAACCCGGACCACCACGGACAGAAAACAGGGGAACCCCAGGTTAAAAGAAATACTCTGAGGAGAGATGAGGAGAAATGAGGAGAGCACGCGCTCAAATGCTCCGCATTCCGGGGACCATATTCCCCGCATTCATCAAACTACCGTGTCACGTTGAGGTCTTGAATCGTCGCATTCGGGCCGGCTTACGGAGCCCATGCTGGCAACACGTCCGGAAGCCCACAAAACTCCGCAAGGCTCCGCGAGAAGGCGTCGAACCAAGCTTTGGCCACCATCTGGAGACGTCTTCCCCGCGAGAAAAACCGCTCTCCAAGGTCACATCGCGGTGTCTGGGAAGGGCGGTGTTGCGGCTGCCCTTGGACCGGCTGGAGCATCGGGAGTTGTCCGGTGAAGATCCTCGCCTCTAGGCTGAGTTGGGGTTAAAAGGCTGGTTTTCTTTGATGCCGATCTTCACCCGACACCGGGGGCTTTTCATTTATCCCCTAGGCCACCTGTGATGTAACCGTGCAACCATTGGCTTCACTGCTTGGCTGGACCGCGTCTCGATACAACAAATAACCAGCGTCTCACTTGCCATTTCTGCTCCAGCAAGCTGCATCACACATCATCGGGTCAAACGGCATCGGTGTCGTGATCGTACCCAGCCTGTTGGTACGTTGATGTCCGTCAGTAATATTAGACCGTGGACTAACAAGGATCTAGCATATTCTCACTTGTTCTAGAACTCGTCACCCTAGAAACCACGTGGGAAACCCCCAATTCCTTCTTCTAGAACTTTAGGACATTTGTTCTAGTTCTACATCATCGTAAGACATCGGGGACAAACAGGAGTCTAAGCATACTGGCACGTTGATCAACATGTCTACCGATCCAAAGCCCTCGGGCGACCATGACTCCCTGGGAGGCAAGAAGAGTCTTGAATCCCACCTGGAGACCGGGCAACAACCCCCGCGTGGTGTTCCGATGGACCGAGTTCACCGCGAAGCCGTCGAGAAGCGACTGAAGCGCAAGCTTGACACGCGATGCGCTCTCTTCGTTGTCATCTACATCATGAACTACCTCGACAGAAACAACATTGCCGCGGCCAGGCTCAAGGGTCTTCAGGATGACTTGAAACTCAACGACACTGAGTACGCAACATGCCTCAGCATTCTATACGTCGGCTACATCCTGATGCAGGTCCCATCCAACATGTTCATCAACCGAATCCAGCGACCTTCGCTCTACATTGGATGCGCAATGCTGCTCTGGGGTCTCATCTCGACCCTCTCCGGCGTCGCCCACAACTTTGCCGGCATGGTGGCTATTCGATTCTTCCTGGGCTTCATTGAGGCTGCTTTCTTGCCGGGTGCTCTCCTGATTCTCTCCAAGTGGTACACGCGACGAGAGTTGACCAAGAGAAACGCCATCCTGTTCTGCGGCAACCTCATCTCCAACGCCTTCTCTGCTCTGGTTGGCGCTGGAGTCCTGTCCAACATGCAGGGCGTTCTCGGACACGCAGCTTGGCGATGGCTCTTCTGGATCGAAGGTGCCGTGACCATGGCCGTTGCCATTTCCTCTGCCTTTATTCTCCCCGATCTGCCTCACAACTCCAGGGGATTCACCGAAGAGGAACGCCTGGTGGCTCAGCTCCGCATGGTTGAGGACTGTGGTGAAGCCGATACTGATTCCGCTGAGAACGGCATCTTCTATGGACTGAACCTGGCTTTGAAGGACATCAAGATCTACGTCATGATGCTTACCTTTACGGCTTACGTCACTGGCCTTTCTTTCAACGCCTTCTTCGTAAGTATGCTCTTACTCTTGGTCTTCAATCGCAAACTAACAAATCTCCCAGCCTACTCTTACCGGAACCCTCGGATTCGCATACGTTCCTACGCTTCTCATGAGCTCCCCACCATGGGTGTTTTCATGCATCGTTTCCGTCATTAACGCATGGCACTCGGATAAGACTCAAGAAAAGGTTTGTTCAACTCAACGCATGCGAAAGGATATAGAAAATCTAACAGAATGATAGTTTTGGCACATTACTGGCCCTATTTGTGTTGGAATGGCTGGTTTCATCATCAGCATGTCAACTCTCAACATTGCCGCCCGCTACGTCGCTCTGTTCCTACAGGCCAGTTCGTATGCAGGCTTCATCGTCTTCTACTCCTGGATCAGTTCGTCGTTCCCTCGACCGCCCGCCAAGCGTGCTGTGGCCATTGCCATGATCAACGCCTTCAGTCAGCTGGGTAACGTGGCAGGATCTTACGTCTGGGATCTCAAGGACAACGGATACCGTCAGAGCTACGGAATTGTCCTTTCCATGTTTGGTGTCACCATCATGGGCTGCTACGTGTTTAAACTGATCTTGATTGATCTGAACAAGAAGCTCGATGCAGGCGAGTCTGCTTGGGAAACCAGACAGGACGTTGCGGAGCAGACCATGCAGGTCGAAGTGATGGAGAGCACCGACGAGGCTTTGAGGATGAAGAGGGACTTCAGATACCTCATCTAAGGTTGGAATAAGACTGAAGGAGTGGACAATGGGTTTGTGGTAGCTTCAATAGACTGCGATCCAGACAACGGTTCTTGAGTCGCAGTCCACTAGTCAGTTGCGGGTTATGATCAGCATAGACTACCCTAGCAGTCAACCTCATTGGATGAATGATGAAGCACGAAAGCAGAGTCTTATATCGCGACATTTGCATAAGTGCAGAATGGTAGCCTACGTTATCTTCGAGGCCAGTTCTGTGTAGGATCGCCCGAATTGACCAATCGAGCCCATGCTATTGTCGTCATTATTTCTTTCAAAAGTGCCAGGAAGTTTATCTCATTTAGGTCTTATAGCCAGAAATAGTGGATGTTGCATGCATCACCACTATTGAACAGTCTGGGGATGTATTGCGCAATACCCCCACGTTTGAAGTTGAAAGTTAGCGAACAACCTACTTATTCCATCCCATTCCCCTTGTTTAAAATGTGAAAGAGACTTAGATTCCTTGAGCAAAAGCTCGCAGTTGATTATCCGCATTCAACGAACATGGAAGAGTCCAAGGTGGTCGAGACGACCCCCCCAGATCTGAGTGATGGTTCCAACACCATCACGCCAGATGCAGACATCAACGAAGCCTCGCTGTTACGAAAGCTGGATGCCAAACTCCTTCCAGCTGTTGGAGTACTCTACCTGCTCTCGTTCCTGGATCGTAGTAATGGTAAGATAGTTTCAACCATATTCATATATGTCCCTTACTGACAGACTATTCTAGTCGGAAATGCACGGATTGAAGGAATGGTCGATGACCTTAACATGAGTACGGTTACTTACAATGATGCTATACGGCTGAAGTATTCACTGACGCGCGTGGCTTGACTAGCTGGCAACCAATATCTTACAGGACTGACCCTATACTTTGTTGGTTACGTTCTGTTTGAGATTCCATGCAACATCATTCTCAAGCGAACGACTCCTCGGCTTTGGCTGCCGACGCTGACCATCGCATGGGGGATTGTTGCAACCCTCCTGGGTATAGTCCAGAATCTTACGGGATTCTTCATCGCTCGTTTCTTTCTCGGAGTCGCTGAAAGTGGGCTCTTCCCAGGAGTGGTCTTTTACTTTTCGATGTGGTACAAGCGACGCGAGAGACAGTATCGGATCTCGCTTTTCTTCAGTGCTGCATCACTGGCAGGAGCTTTTGGAGGAATCCTCGCTTATGTATGACAAACCGCTGCTGAACTACGTATGAGCTGATGCTAATGTTGATTCAGGGAATCGGAAAGATGGGCGGTGTTGTGTGGGACAATGGATGGCGATGGATCTTCATTCTCGTAAGACTGGCATCGTCTTGTTGAAGACCTGTTCTAACCTGTACTAGGAGGGTATCGCAACCGTTGTCGTTGCGGTTGCGGCATTCTGGTTCATCGAGAATTATCCGAATACCTCGAGGTTCCTGACCGACGCAGAACGCAGGTTCATCCAGGCGAGACTCGCAGCGGACAGTGACTCCACGCACGACGAGAAATTCAGCTGGAATGCCGTGCTCCAAGCCATCCGAGACCCAAATTGTTGGCTTTACGGGCTGGGCTTTCACACGATGAGCCTGCCTCTTTACACGCTGTCTCTCTTTCTGGTTTGTCTACGCGGTCTAGGGAACGTTCGGATCCTGTTGACATTTTGCTAGCCCACTATTATCAAGGATCTTGGCTATACGGCGGCGATTGCTCAGCTGCTCACAATTCCTCCATACGCTCTTGCATTCTTGACGACTCTTGGCGTTGCGGTTGCGTCGGAAAGGCTTGGGAAGCGAGCCGTCTTCATCGCCGGGTCCTCAGCCGTCGCTGCCATCGGGTACATCCTCCTGCTCGCCAACAACAATCCTACCGGACGACCCGGCCTCTCGTATGCCGGTACATTCTTCGCCGCTGCGGGCATTTACCCTGCCACCGCGCTGGTGCTTTCCTGGCCGGCGATCAATGTCTCAGGACAGACGAAGCGCGCAATCGGAAACGCGATGCAGATCAGCATCGGCAATCTGGGCGCGGTGTTGGGCACGCAGCTCTACCGTTCGGGCGACGGGCCGAGGTTCATTGTTGGGCACTCGATGGCGCTGGCATATCTGGTCGCCAATATCGTGGTCGTGGGTCTGCTGGGATGGAGGCTGAAGAGGGAGAATGCAAGGAGGTCTGAGATCGCGTCGGAAATCACGGATGTCGGCGAGGTAAAGGACTGGCAGGGAGATGGGGACGTGCGATGGCGTTTCGAATGGTGAAGACAGGAATCTGTTGCGAGTCAGTTGGGCCAATATTTACAGGTTGGGGTTTGATGAGACGCGCAATGTCGCAAGTTTGTGATGGAATCAATCAGCCACGAACCTCAGTTCGCGCTATGGCATGTCGCTGTCTGGGCCATACCAGCATCAGGATTTAGCGGAAAGTCTGCTTTACTACGGACTAGCGACACCTCGTACGGATAGAGGAACCCGGTACCGAGCGGCCGGGCTCATGATTTATTGGATTCGTTTTCCGATGGGGAGATTAATTTAACTAAACTTCAATAGGGAGCCAAGCTGAGCATTATCGTGTCTTGAGGAGAATTACGAGGAAAAACGGCAGAAATACGTGACGTCAGTACAGTACCTAGCATGATGCACCTTGATGGAGTGCAAAAGCTGGCCGATGAAGGTAATTATCCACGATTGGGGTTCTTCTCAACCGATCCCCCGATCATGGCGTGACCAAAACAAGAGCCAGCCAAGAGCGTCGTGCAGTGAGGTGACAGGGATCCTGAAGTATTACGGAACGCTGACGAGCTCGGTGCGTTCGGCGAACGCTACGGACAATGAGTGCCGGTGAGTGGGGAGCTCAGTTGGACGCATCAGAAGACGATGAACTGATTGCCACTTGGCCCGGACCGAGCGAGCGTGATTCTTCCATGTAGTTAAGTTCAAGTAACAGCCGTCCAGGACTGTGGAAGTTCAGTAATACTATGTAATAATTAGACTACACAGCACAAGTGCCGTCCTCTCATCGCATGTGCCAAGTCTTTCTTTTGGCTTTCGTATCTGCCTTGTTTTCCTCGCCCCCTCATCGCTGAGGTGTCAAGGTGTGCTGGGTGTTCTCCGAGTATGGTTCATGCCGCATACGCCACCACCAAGGCAACTAGTAAACGATGCATGCATACGGAGTACTACGACGTCAATCAACCTTGCTGTTTGTTCTCCGCTGTACAAATACAAAATACAGTCATCCTGCACGTCCACTTCTCGTCTCATTGCACTGCAGCCAGCCGCGGGCATCGTAAGCCAGAGCCACCTTAACTTCACCGAGTTCCTAGACTATCCTCAAATGCGATTCCGTACCAACAGTCCGTAGTCTTTTTAGTCGCTGCTTCCGGGCTCTAGTCGGGCTCACTCGACTCGTCGCATCATGGCGCCGGCTCTGGCCACTCTAAATGACATCACCGGATCCATCCGTTCCCCTCCATCCCCCTCCATCCCCCTCCATGCCCCTCTATCCCTCCACGCACTCAACTCTGGCAAATCTGGCTATTATGCTTGCGTCCATGCCGTTTACGGACCTTTTTCCTACGTAGCATCTCACGTTAGTCCAACTGGGTATGCCTCGCTTGGCTCCGTGCTCCCCGCCCACGTTGCCCCTCGGTGTTATTAAAGCCAGCTGGTCCTCTCTCGGCCAACCCGCCGCGTCCCCCTCTCGTACCAATACCTTTATCTCTCGTTCGTCGCAAACACTTTCTTACTTTTCACCAGTCTCACCACTACACCCGTCGAACATCACCCACCATGGTTCAACCAGTCCCCCAGTCCTCCAAGCTCCACGACCTCTTCAGCCTCAAAGGCAAGGTCGTCGTCGTCACCGGCGCCTCGGGCCCTCGTGGCATGGGCATCGAGGCCGCGCGTGGCTGTGCTGAGATGGGCGCCGACATCGCCATCAGCTACTCGTCCCGCAAGGAAGGCGCCGACAAGAACGTCGAGGAGCTGATCCGCGACTACGGCGTCAAGGTAAAGGCCTATAAGCTCAACATTGCCGACTACAACGACGTCGAGCGTTTCGTCGGTGACGTGGTTGGAGATTTCGGCAAGATTGATGGTTTCGTCGCCAAGTAGGTCAAGTCCAAGCTGCAACCCAGCACAAACCAGATCAACTGATTCCATCTTGCTAACCACAATGTGACAGTGCTGGTGCCACTGCCAACTCCGGTGTCGTCGACGGTTCTGCCTCAGATTGGGACCACGTTATCCAGGTCGACCTCAACGGTACCGCCTACTGCGCGAAAGCCGTCGGTGCTCTCTTCAAGAAGCAGGGTCACGGTTCCTTCGTCATCACCGCGTCCATGTCCGGTCACGTCGCGAACTTCCCCCAGGAGCAAACCTCGTACAACGTCGCGAAGGCTGGCTGCATCCACTTGGCTCGCTCCCTCGCTAACGAGTGGCGAGACTTTGCCCGCGTCAACAGCATCTCCCCTGGCTACATCGACACTGGTCTGTCCGATTTCATCGATCCCGAGACGCAGGAGCTGTGGAGGAGCATGATCCCCATGGGTCGCAACGGAGACGCGAAGGAGCTCAAAGGAGCCTACGTGTACTTGATCAGTGACGCTAGCACGTATACCACGGGCGCAGATATCGTCATTGACGGTGGATATACCGCCAGGTAGATTGTTCTCTCAGCGCCAAAAGAAAAATATCAAAAAAAGTTCCTTCCTCGTCAGAGATTGACAACTCCCTTGGTTGCATTGAAGGTACTGTGAGGTAGGCAATTGGATACCTTGCTCCGTGCAACAAGCCTCGTTTGACTAGTCATTCCGCCTAGAATATGCAGATACTGTGATGTGCTCCTGATCTTGCGCCGAACGGGTGTGCAAAACAAAGAAAAATGGTTGTGCTTTTTAGGGTCAAGGCAGGGGATTTTTTTGCTTTTGAAACAGCAAGGCGACGCCTCGTCGAAGCCCGACCGTTGATCCACCACGTAAGTATTCAACATCGACCGATGGATTGTTTGTACGACTTTAAGGCTGTAAAGTGACTGGGACCGCGGAGAGGTAATTGTAATCCGGTTGGATCGTGGATCGTGGATCGTTGGATCGTGGATCATGAGGCGGGTGTACGTAGTACAAAATGACATTGGAATTGTACTACCGCGTTGCCGAAGTTGCCTCCCCACCTTTCCGATGAACACCGTGACATCAGTATATTACAAAAAGTAAATATGGCATCAAAGTTCCCAGAATGAGTGAGACATGATGTGATGAGGTCCAGGTCTTTTCTCGCCATTGACGACATGAGGACGTCTCTACCGCGCTTTCCTTGTGTATGATTCGTGGTAGATAAATCCGTTGAACGTTGGCAAAACGCTGAGGATTGTTGAGTTGCTTACAATTAGGATACGAACAATTGCTACAGTCTGTAGGTTCTAGATGTGCATGGTGGAGCATCCGTGTTACCTTAACGTACCCACCCGTGCTGTGTCGGTCGCGTCGCATCCCCTACGAGTGCTAGCAACAGCCATATAGGTACGCGCCCTCAACCTTAATGCTAATCCCCCGATTTAATATTTTAAGCTAGCCTTCACGGGCCATCGAATGGATTTTTGAACCTCTCAAAGGTGCTTATGGCATGCTGCTAGCACGGCTTCGAAATTTGGAATGCCGCCATTGATCGGGACCATCCTGGGAACCATCCTGGGACCATCCCTTAACTTAAGTAGGCCGTAGCCTGCTTGCTCTGCCTCATGTTTCACCACTCTAGGATACACCCTACCCGAACTAGTGTTGCCAATTTCTCTTGCTATCCAGCCTCCCCCTATTATTATTATTACACCCCTGCAACTACCCGATAACTTAGTATAAGGAGGAAGTTCATGTCTTCGAAAAGGGGCGACTGTTTTCTACTCTCGTTCAATTGATGTTACTGTGTCACATCAAACCAAATGGCAGACTGGTCAAAGTGATGAACGCCGCGAACCATCCCCCACCCTCCTCAGCCGATGAAACGGACGACCGAAGCCACGGCTACGGCCACGGCCACGACCTGCCCAATGCGCCCACCCCTCAGCTTCAGCTTCAGCGAGTAAGTACTGGTGGTCTTGTTGATGCTTGGTAAGAGGTCCCGTTACATCTACCGGTCGTCTATGGTTCATCCTAGCCGTTATTGAGAGTTCACCTACTTGTATTCGAACGCGAGCAGTAGGCAAGTGCCTGAGCGTCGGGAGGCAGCATCGGCCTACTAGATCCCTACATCACCTCCGTGTTTACTATCACTCAATGTTTGCGTCCGCTTAGACAAATTAAGGAAGCTACTGTGCATTTAATTGGTCAACACATTGCCGACAACATTGACACTACGGTGGTCGCGAACACACGATGGGTGCCTTGGGTTCTTTTGTGTTGCCTGCAGCCGTTATCCCATCACGTTAATACAAGGCCTGTATATGCACCCGTCGCTAATTGCTATCAATTATCCAGGGGCCTGCCATCGAAGACGAAGACGAGGTGGGGGTCGATTCCACCGGGACTACGCAAGTGCCCTACAGAGAACATGTAAGTCGAATGCACGTGTTTGCTCTGCACTTTTCCCTAAGATTTCCACAGGCAAAAAAGAAGCGAACCGTCTTTCTATGGACGTGTTGTATTTGCAACAGCTCGGGCATGAGAGTGACGGTAAGCGCATGCCCCGGGTGCGGCAACTCACGTTGCTCGTACTGCCGAGTGGACAAGGTCGTCGTCAAAGAGTAACCGGACTTGCCTCACGCCCTATTGAGCTTGGAACAACACCCCGTCCAACCATGGCGAGTAGGATCAGGGGGTGGGTTGAGTGCGCAAGCTTATCTACCCGGGGAAATAAAACCAAATTTGTCACTCCCACATCCAGGGTCACCCTTGCTAAATTACTACTTCGTATGGGTTGATAAACTACTCTGGTCCACCCCTGAAATAACGTTAGTATAACCCACGAACCGGGACTACTTGTAGAGGTATACAGACAGTGTAAAGTACAGCACACTATACTGCTTAAGATCGGAAATCTAAGAGCTATTACTATAAGAAGTTACTATTAACTTCCAGTTCGCACAGTCAGACTACCTCTACAAGGGGTCCTAGCCTGGATTGTACTAACGTTATTTCAGGGGGGGGGCCTAAGCTTGTGCACTCAACCCCCTAAGTAGGTGTAAGATTGTGTTAAACCACTGGTTCTGTAGCGATAATGCTTCAGGCCTTGACATTTTATGTTGGGAGGAATATGCACTTTTCGACTACTTAGTTAATCCAGCAAGGCCACCCTGATGGAGTGTCAATTTTAATTACACTTCTTGACTCAATCCTGAGGCCCTACCATCTCTTCTTGTTGCAATCTCTCCAGATCCTCCTCATGCAATACTGATTTGACAAAATCTCTAATGCCGTGCGATATTCGATCCCACTTAAGCATTATAACAAAGGCAAAACTCATAAAACACACGAAAGTGCCGGCGAGGACGAGTAAGGACGTGCTGCTAGGTCCAAGGACCTGTGGGATAGCCTTTTCTTGCATTGACAATACTCCGGTTGCGAGGAAAATGGGCGTGACAAACTAGAGAAAAGGAGTCGGTTAGCAAAGGGGAGGAGAGGAGGGACAGGCTATTGAGTAAAGAAGACTGCGGTACTTACACACAGCATGATAGACGTCGTGGTTTGGTTGAAGGCGGCAATGCGCGCTTGGATGTTGGCATCTCGAGCGCCTTCATGATTGAGGTGAAATGAAAGCTGCGTAGTTGAAATGTTAGCTAAGTAATTGGAGAGCAGAACTTTCGTTCCTTGTAGCTTACACCATCGTTGTACGCCTCACAGTCTTGGTTGAGGGATTGGAGATCTTCTAGGTAGGTCTCCAAGTTCTGGATGCTGTTCTGAATTTCAGGAATATATTCAGATGCGCGCTTCGGGACTGTCTTGAACACCTCATTTGATGTGAATGAGGTGGTCGTCCTAATGGTCTCTTTCAACTTCTGCATTAGGAGACGTAACAGGCTTCTAGTCTCGACAACTTTGAGACGGGCTTGCCTCAAGGCGTGAGGGTCGTCGAAATTGCGAGACTGGGCATCCGCTCTTTTGATAGGGCAATTGTCGATCTTTTTGTGCGTCAGTACTTTTGAGCAAGCGGTGAAAGCAACAAATGTTGGAAAGGTGCAGGCTTAGGCTATCTTACGTATGAGTTAATGCGGGATTGCATCTTCGAAAATATCACATGCCACTCGTCTTTTACTCGGTCTAGTCGTGCCTTGAAGACAGTGACAAAGTACTCCCGAGGATCCAGACGTGGAATGTTTGCGTCAGTATTGTCAGCGGTGAACGGGTCTGGTTGAAAGAACAAGAGGCCGTCCTCAACTACTCTCTTGTTATGGTAAGATGCCACGGTATCTCTGTTGTCTTCGGGGTCAAAGTAAGTGTCGGTGAAACAGTATGCCACCCATCTGCAAGGATCCAACCCCGCGACGGTAACTGTTGTTTGGGCTTCACAGAGATAGTCAACATCCATTATAGGAGCATCGCCTCTCGATCTTCTCAGGAGGAAAGAGAGGTCCCTGACTTTTCGGAGAGGGCTGTTGTCTGCCGTGGTTCGGGTGTCGCGAGGCGGTCTGTGACGTGGTGCACTCCTCCAAACGTAGTGCGGAAGGTCAAACGTCAGCTGGAATGTTGGAAAGGCCTCGGACTACCTTGAAATTAGGTCTCAGGAAAGAGAAGCTAATCTATCCGATACTCACAGGATATGCAGTGCCTAGGTAGCACTTAAAAGCCAGATGTCGATACAAGCTGCCTCTCAGAGCTCTGGCTTGACTGGTGGAGGCTGTTGCGATAAGAGCCATGATTGTGGAGGGATTGAGGTCCGTAATAAATCTAGAAGAACGCATCAGCATAGATTAAAAAAATTCAAGACTGGGTCCTCTCACACTAAACGACGATCGGCATTCAACCGGGGCGTGTGTGCGCTGTTCTCTCCTAACGTGTCTTCACCAACATAGAATCTCTGGGTAATGTTAGCGTATTCTTACCGTCCGAATGGAACCCAATTACCTTTCTTTTGAGCTCTAGATAAAGTCGGTGAGCACTGAGGGGGCCAAGGTAATCTCGAGGAGTAGATTGCACCCCATTGTTGGTTCGGTCATCTAGAAGAGCAACCGCTTGCATGCTTGGCGAGTTGCCAGACTGCAGTTTCTCTAGATTGTCGTCTGAGCAGAATTGTGCCACTAATTCTACCTCAGGCATGACTCGCTTCGCGGTCCTAGACTCCGTCATGAAGAACCGAACCGGGCTTTCGTCGGGCGCCATTGCTTCCCAAGTACTTAGGAAAGGTTTGTTTTCGGGCTGCAAGCCCAGACTTGAATCAGGATCGAAATCCAGGTCCCAGAAAAAGCGGTCTGTCCCGCGGATCGTGGCTGGGTTGCGAGGCTGGGACCCGTTCTTCTTCAGCCTGTTCTTCTTGTTCTTCTTTCGGCTCCTGTTTTGAGACGCTGCCTGTGAGGGCATCTTACCCCGACAATGATCCGAAGTGGATTGGTCACATAGTCATGCCGTGTTGGCGCGCTTGCGGTTGAAAGAAAGAATGGAAATGAGGCGAAGTGACTTGAAAAAGCCCCACTGAGTAGATGTGGGAGGATGAAGTAGTTCCAAGCGGGTGATTCGAAGTTTTATGTAGTCCATCTGACGCATCACAAATCTTAGGTCCCCCCCCCTCCCCAACATTTAGGATGGGGAAGATGGTGCTATAGACAGACGGACTCAATCGGTCCTCGAAGAGGCTATGCGACGCAACTGCGAGCGAGGTGCAGCGAGAATGCCCTGTTCTTCCTCAGTCCGATGCGGGCAATGGAAACGTGGCAGCTGGCAATTCGGCTGGTATTGTTACTCAACCAGTCCTTCATCGCTATCAATTGAGGGCAACAGACGCCTCGAGGTTCTCGTGATCCAAAGCATCGGCGTACACTGGTTGCAGGGCGGAGTCTGCATAGTTGGGCAGCAAGTATGTTCTATTGGTCCGGGAACCATCTTTGTCTCTGTTTAATTTGCCAGCAAATGCGGTTGCCTCGTTGCCTTCTTGCTGACGGCGTATTCACAATGCCCTCATTTACAAAATGCGTCTTTGATCACGAGCAGAAGCCCAAACTCACCCCGAGACAGAGAAAATCGAGGCTGAGGCCATCTACACAGGATAGACTAGTGCCATATGATCTACATCTGATTCGTAGCCCTAGAATTCCGTTGGTTGAGGTTGTCGAGCAGTCTGCGCGCCGCGCTGCTACTCTTGGAGTAGGTGGGCTGGGCTTCTTTTCGCTCCCGCCCGAAATAACACATGATACACGTCTAGCTGCGATGCGATTCGCCTATAAAACTGAGACTGATAGACTAGACCACCGGCCCAACATGCACCACTGCATACACAGCCCGTGCGACATGGTTCTTGCTCGGAGGCCCCGGAGTTGAGTCTATGACGAGCGGTTGCGGATGCCAATAAAGGACTATGTCTTTGCCAAGTGAAGATGGTATGGCGTTGATGATGAGCGGTATCG
The DNA here is from genome assembly GCA_019137265.1 of Neonectria coccinea. Classification (NCBI taxonomy): domain Eukaryota; kingdom Fungi; phylum Ascomycota; class Sordariomycetes; order Hypocreales; family Nectriaceae; genus Neonectria; species Neonectria coccinea. The sequence goes on along the minus strand of WPDF01000041.1, from coordinate 117,391 downwards.
GCCAGTATGATGTTGGTCACATTGCACGTGGGAAACAGGACATGATGTTGGATTGTGGCTGTGCTCCGTCTGACGAAACCGAGGGCGGCTGGAAGTGCAAAGAAAGAACCAAGAGCTGCAACAGGAACAAAACGGGTTGCAACCAGATACCCCAGACTCCCGGCTGCTGGATAAGAGGTTTGTACTGAGAAGCGTCATGTTCCAAAATACGAGCAGTCATTTTTTTTTAGGACGGACCGGGTACAGGAGATGGTGGCATCTAACCACCAGCTTCGGCTGTCGTAATCGCAGATGATTTGCATGACGGCAGCCATCGGCATTTGCTTCCATTACGAACCGGAACCCCGGATATCGTCAGATTTGCTTGCGTCTTTATTAAGTTAAGCTGCTTTATTAGTTCCCGGCCCACCTCGCTTGCTCCTGTGACCATTCCTTTGTGTGGACTTCGGCTTCGGAACTGGACTAACAAAATTCGCCTTCCGCCGGGCCAAATGCTCCAGCTCCGCCACAGTGCTTCCGCAAATCATCTCCACGGTACGACCTCAGACACTTCACCGCAACATCCGCTCGCGCTCTCATGTCGGAGCCAGGACGCTACATCCGCAGCCGCATCGCCAATGCCTGCGACGGATGCAAGTCGCGCAAGGTCAAGTGCGACGGCCAACTGCCCTGCAGCTACTGCGCGAGGCGTCAACGGCCTCATGCCTGTCACTACTCGCCGCAGCGCAGGCGACGGACGGGCCAGACGCCGCGATCGCCGCCGCATTCCGATAGAGAGTCGCGGTCTCGGTCAACCAGGAATGCGTCGCCGGTGACGCCCATGACCACGGATCTTGGGAGGCCGCAGAGACAGAGACTTGACGGGTCGCCCGAGGACGAGACCGAGGTCCCGAGAGAGGCGCGCTTGGTCTGCGATGCTCAGGGCAAGCTGATCTTCGTCGGGGACTGCGCGCCATTGTCCTTCTTCCAGTCCGTACGCCAGCTCGTCACCGCAAAGGTTGGACAAACGGCCTTTGCGCCGCAGTCCAGCAGGTATTCGGTTCTCGAAAATGCCCCAGCCTACCAGTCCAGTCGGATACCCGGAGACCGTCGAGTTCCTGTCGTGCGCCCGGATCAGATTCCTCTGGCCGTCACAACATACCTGTCGACCTCCACGGGGCTTGTTGATCTGTTTGACAACAGCAGACTCCTCGACGACCTCGTTCTGTGGGCCAATCACAGCCACAAGCCCGATGATGCCACCTCCATTGTCAACTTTCTCGTCTTGGCCATCGGGCGCCAAATAGACGACGAGGAGCTTGCCCAGGACTACTTCGAGTACGCCCGCGACAAGGCGTTCTCAAACCTGAGCGGAAACCTCAGCGTCACCGCCGTCCAGGCATTCACCCTCGTCACGCTCTACATGCTGTGCTCTTGCCAGATCAATGGCGCATTCCTGTTCTTCGGCATCGCTGTCCGAGCTGCCTACTCCATCGGCATTCACCGGACAGAGGTCAATGCTCGATTCGGGCCCGACGTCCACCGGCAAAGAGACCGTCTCTGGAAGAGTCTACGGGTAGTGGACTTATTCCTCAGCTCTTCCATGGGACGGCCACCGGCTACGTCTGATGTTGACTGCACTGTCCCGTATCAGGCTGCCGAGGACAGCACCAACGACGTGCCGGATCTTCTCCACGCATCGGTCCAGATATTTCTCATCTTGGAAGGGCTTGTGACAGAAATCTACTCCAGAAGAAAGATATCGTTGCAATTGACAGAAGGCATCTCCCTACAGCTGCGGGATTGGTCCTTGAGGTGGCTCAAACCGCTCAAGGACATCCTCTCAGATCTCGGGAACCACGACCAGGCCCAGGTCAGCGGGGCATGTCAGATCCTATCGACGTACTACTATGCCGTGATGCTTGTGTCACGGCCTTTTCTGATGTACGAGCTGTGCCAGCGCTTGTCAGATACGTCCGAAGCAACTCCTACCCGATCTACTTTGACATCTGGGAAGCTGAGGCTGGCTGATGCGTGCATCGACGCAGCGAGCTTGATGGTGGATCCGATCTTGGATCTCATCGAACGAGGGGCCCTGGTCGGGCGTGTTCCCATCCTGGTGTAAGTTTATCTCTGTAAGTCCTGATGATAAGTATTGACATGTCAAGTTCATGGCTGTTTGCCAGCTCCCTAGTTCTCGGCATAGGTCTGCTCGGCGGTTTTGGTCGGATCCTTGAAAAGTACACCCGGATGTCGATACAGGCACTGGACCATTGCTCAAAACATGACACCCACGCGAGGCAATATTCCCTCATTGCCCAGTCGCTTTTGACAACCGCCTTGGAGTCTCTCGAGAAACGCGAGCTACAAGAGCGACTGCGACGTACCGAAAGTTCCAGCCAGCTGTTCGGGCTGATCCCGTCCAACACTGGCCTGACGTCGAGGTCTCCGGCATCACCAAACAACATCAACACTCACGCTTCTAGTCCTGCAGCGTCGAATGTAAGGTCGCGGGATTCGCTGGAGCGGTCATTCCTACAACACAACGGCCTTCAAGCCGTGGCTTCTCCCCGCTTCGGCGATTTAGATTCCGCCTTTCTCGGGTTAAGCGAGTCCATGCTGCAAACACCGGATGCGAGCTACTGGGGAGGAAATATGGGGTTGGACGGGGACTCGGGATCGGCCCTCAACCTGTTCGCTTTGCTGGATGCGGGCGGGGGAATTGACCTCGCACACCATCTTTGATAGAACCGGTGGTAACCCCGGACGCTCGACCGGCTTGTTATCATGCCGAGCCATACAAGAACTAATGCATGCCACCATCGAGAACCAAGAAAACTTGCAAGATTATGCGGCCTGGATGACAGGTGTCAGCATCGATGCTCTACAACCCACGGAGGTGGACGGAAGCACGGAGCGGGGGACCTCTTCCGCCCTTCCGTCCACATATCCTCGCGGGTATTAGGGATCGGTCAACCAGCAATGCAGGACGATTGCGGTGTTTTTTTATACAACCGAGAAATCAAGCCTTCGTTTGCCGGTCTATTCTCAGCGGAATTATGCGGAAGTGAGATGCCAAGGTCAGCATCGGCATATTGTTGTTCTGTGATGTCTTTCTTCGGGGATTACAGATAACCACCTACCTAGATGGGCTAGAGTTTGAGGAGCAATCCAACAATTGGATAATTACAGCACTGATGTACTCTTCTTCACTCCCATTGGGCTGATTAATCAAACCCGACATAACGGAGTTATCTCACACCTCCACCGATGACTGCAGTTTGACGTATTCACATTACTGTACGTTGATTCATGTCTACCAATTTGCCTAGTTTACCAGATCATAGTCATCTCATAGCCCCAGAGCTCCTCTTAGCACCTGCATAAACCTCCACACGTCCTCGAATCGCGAATACAGCGGGACCGGAGCGACCCGGATCACGCCCGGCTTTCGCTTGTCACACAGCACGCCGTTCTCCTCCAAGGCCTGACTGACGTCCTCGAGAAGGCCATCTTTCAGTAACACGCTCAATTGAGTTCCTCTTTGCGCGGGATCCCTGGGGGTGATGATGTGGAAGAGAGGAGTCTCGTCTGTAGAATCGGCCTGTATCTGGTCCAGCAGATACTCAGCGTAGGCAGTCAGGACCAAAGCCTTGGATCGCAAATCATGCATGGTCGTCTTGCTGAAGACCGAGAGTGCACCGGAAAGACTGGCCAGGTCGATCGCTGACGGGTTGGACACCTGGTATCCGCCCGCGCCTGGCGTCGGGAGGAAGTTGTTGTCCATGTTGAACCGCACGCTCTTGTCGCCGCCGTACCAGCCCATGAGACGAGGACGGTAAACAGGCTTGCCCGTTTCGCTGTCGAACTCGACCTTTCCGTGCTTCTCGTGGACGAATACTCCAGCGATTGAACCTGGACCGCCGTTGATGTACTTGTAGGTACACCAGCACGCAAAATCGACTCCCCAGTCGTGCAGCTTCAGCTCCACGTTGCCGGCAGCGTGGGCGAGGTCCCAGCCTACCACGATGCCCTTCTCCTGAGCGTATTTCGTAATCGTGGGCATGTCAAAGAGCTGGCCAGTGTAGTATTGGATGCCGGGGAGTAGAATCAGGGCCGTCTCTTCGGCATGCTTGTCAATGATGGCCAGGATCTTCTCCGTCGGGATCAAGGAATCCTCGTTGGGCTGGATCTTGACCATGCTTTTCTCAGGGTCTAGACCGTGCATGACTATTTGACTTTCGATGGCATAGTGGTCACTCGGGAACGGCTTCCACTCCAGAATGATCTTGTGGCGTTTCTCCGTCGGCTTGTAGAAGCTGGCCATCATCATATGGAGGTTGGCGGTCAGCGTGTTCATGATGACAATCTCGCTGGCAGAGGCGCCGACGATGTCGGTGGACTTGATGGCGCAGTCCTCCGCCAGGTCTTGCCACTGGGTGAGGGGTGAGTTCTCCAGCGTAGTGAAGTGGCCGTTGACGCCGATGGACGCCCACGTCTCGAGTTGCGCGTCGAGGTACTTGCGGACTGCCTTGGGCTGAGCGCCGAGAGAGTTGCCGACAAAGTAGATGCCCTGGTCAGAGTCGTTGGACTTTGCTTGGTGGCCGTTGGTGCCGTTGACACCGTTGCTCCCGTTGACGCCATTGTGGCTAGCCGTAGCAGACCCTAAACCGAGTAAGTCTTTGTGGTCACATGGACAGAGAGTGCAACATACCAGGGATAGATCCATCCAGAGCCTTCTTCTTAAGAGAAGACTTGGTGGGAAGTATAAACTCGTCCCGCAGATGGCTCAACGAGTCCTGAGAATCAAGTCGCTGCGCAAAAGCAAGAGAGCCGGCATCGTGGGGGAACTTGGCAGCGTCCCCGTTGCGCAAGCGGTCGACAAAGGTTGACAGCTCCATGGTGCAATTCGGTAGAACAAGGCAGGTATTGAAAAGCGGCTAGAAAGGACGGGCTTGGAATCATACGACTAAACCCGCAAAATCAGGCTTGCGAAAACACTTTATGTGCCATCGAACTCCGTTCTGGGGGCCCACGCCGAAGGTGGAACCTCCGGATCACGGAAGTTCGGATGTGGGTCCCTTCCGCGATCCGAGATCCGCGACCAGCCGCATTTATTACGAGATCCCGTTTGCCCCTTTCAAGAACCCGGCGACGCCTCATTGGCTGAGCAGGGATATGCAATGGATCCCAAGTTGTCCCCGAGTCACCGTTTCTCGGGTGAGCGTGCGTCACCTGCCCTCCGGGTCCCGCACGGAGTCACGGAAGCGGCTGTGCCTCGAGAGACGGAAGAGAACAGGATCACGATGACCAGAGGGCGGTGTCTGGTATTCAAAGATGAACTATTTCATTAGACTGTTTTCTCTCAAGTTCTACTCATATCATCTCAATCAACTTCAACACCTCACTTACACACAAGCTCACACCTCTTCAGTCTCGCTTTACTGCAATGTCGCCTCACGCTGTTCTACAACACAGTCCACAGATCAACCCATCGGCTGAGCTAAGGAAATTCTCCGTCAGCCGGAATGCGTTCCTTCCCGAAAACAGCCCCTTGAAGGTGCTCCCAGATGCCTACTACGAGCCTTGGGAACTGGTCGTTCAGCACCTACCAAGCCTCGTCGAGAATGGAATCAGGAGAGCAGTCGATCAACTCCCTATTTTGTCGACCAGCCGCCTACAATCTGAGCCGGAATGGCGGAGGGCCTACGTGATATTGGCCTTCATGACCCATGCCTATGTATGGGGTGGAGAGAAGCCCGAAGAGGTATGGCCCTATGTTCTCTCACACTATTCTATGTATACTAACACAAGTAGATCCTACCACCACAAATCACGGTCCCCTTCCTCCAAGTCTCTAAACACCTCGAACTTCCTCCCGTGCTGACATACGCGGCCGCAAACCTGTGGAACTTCTCGTGTGCCGGCAACGACTTTTCGAACCTCGACGATCTCAACACTCTCCTCTCCTTCACTGGAACCGAGTCTGAATCATGGTTCCTGCTCATCAGCGTAGCAATGGAGGCAAGAGCCGGTGCCATCATCCCCCCAATGATGGAAGCCATCGACGCGGTCAAGACGAGAGACTACGATATTATCATCTCAGCTCTGGATGGCATCCGCACGTGCATAGACGGCGTCGGTGTGCTGCTCGAGAGAATGTACGAAAAGTGCGACCCCATGGTGTTCTACACCCAGATCAGGCCGTTCCTGGCCGGAAGCAAGAACATGGAGGCGGCCGGACTACCGAGGGGAGTTTTCTACGACGAAGGCAACGGCAAGGGAGAGTGGCAGCAGCTTCGGGGCGGCAGCAACGGCCAAAGCTCGCTGATCCAGTTCTTCGACATCGTGCTGGGAATCGAGCATTCCACCAGCGGGAACAACACGCCCGAGAAGGGCCAGCCGAGCTATCACGAAGTGGTGCGAGACTACATGCCCGGTCCACACGCGCGGTTCTTGAGGCACATTACTCGACTTGGAAGCATCCGAGAGCTGGCACTGTTGCCACCCGTCACCGAGGAGCAACACCGGCTGCGGGAGGCGTACACGGCTGCGACGGAAGCGCTCAGTCTATTCAGGAACAAGCACATCCAGATCGTCACGCGGTATATCATCCTACCGTCGAGGCAGGCCAGCAAGGGAGGGCGACAGAACCTCGCGAGCTCTTCGTCCCAGAAGGATGGGAAAGAGTTGACGGGCACGGGAGGAACCACGTTGGTTCCGTTTCTAAAACAGTCGAGAGATGAGACGTCTGAAGCAGGGAAGCTTGAGAAGTAAGACCATTAAGCCATTTCGTAGATTAGAAGTTAGCCGGCCATTTTTATCATTGCAAAAGAATAGATCGTTGGGTTCAATATTGTCAGTCCAGGAAATATCCTTCGACAGGGTCTTAAAAGATCGCAGTTAATATGAGGGTATTAATTGAAGTAGCATGAGTCCTAAGAATTATCAACTTCTCATGGACGTTTCGTCAAACTTCTTCGTGCTCTAAGCCAGCTTCTTTGGCCTTCTTGTCCGCGAGATCACACAAAGCCTTCCACTCCGTCTCACTCACCTTGCTCACGCTGAGCCTCGACTGCTTCAGCATCTGCATGTTCTCCAAAGGTCCTCCCGGATTGCCTAGTTCCCGAAGCTCCTTCAGGGTGATGTTGACGGCAAATTTCTTGCGAAACTCGACGTGAACGAGATCCCATCTGGGCTTGTCCTTGGTGGATTTTGGGTCGTAGTATGGTGTCCCGGGCTGGCGTGCCGTCACTGGTCTCGTGATGAGCGTCGTACTGAAAAGGGCATTTTAGGTACTTACCATCTTCGGAGTACTCCTTCACAATTTCCATGATTCCCACGATGCTCGGTTCTTTGCAGTTTGAGTGATAAAAGAAGGCTTTATCGCCGGCGTTCATGTTTCGCATGTTATTCCGAGCTGCATTTGTCAGTTGCGGATCTTGACAAGGCGCTCAAGCTTGCTCACCCGCATATGCTCTGATCCCTGAATGAATGTGAGTAATTGGATTGATCCTGTAACTGTGGGTGTGGAGGTGAACTCACCATCCCAGCCCTCCGGCTTCTTCTTTGCGCGCAGGTCATCAATGGAGAACCTCACGTCGTGGCCATTTTCTAACCGCGTCTCTGGCTCGGCCTTCATGAGCCAGTACCATTCGCCATCATGCTTGGGAGCATTGGGATTCCGAGTTGGAATCGCATCCACATCGAGGTCCTCGGACACGGCGGGGGAGGGTTCCGGCGCGTTGGCGGTGTCTTTGGCCTCGTCAGAGTCACTATTCCGGGCTGACTTTGCCGGCTTCTTGGTCGGTTTCTTTCGGCCCTTGGCTGTTGGCTTCGATCCTTGGGTCGGCGTCAATTCTGCATCGTCCTCCTCCTGCGCACTCCGTTTCTTGGGCCTGGGCTTGGGCGGCTCAACGGCCTCGGCGCTGGCTTGGCTGTTCCGAAGCGTGGTGGAACGAAGGGAGCGCCTGATTGGGATTGCTTCATGCGCGGCCGCTTCACCGTCTCCGGGAGCGTTTCGCTTGGGCGGTGCCATTTTTCTGGGCTTTTGTTTGGGTCCGGTTGAGTTGGCGATGATGGGAGCGGACGATCTGGAAGTGGGCGATTTCTTGGGACGCGTTTGCGGGTGGCAGCTTCAGCCACAGCAAGCTAAGCCACATTTCCGCGAAGCAAACCTCAGCAACATCAAGAACGCATGAGACGAAGGAGCGCAATTATCGTGAGGCATCAAAATAACTGCGCTTCATACCAAAACTGCGCAGAATTCCCTCTCGTGCTTCTCTATGCAATTTTTCCCTTGCTAGAATTTCGACTACACTGAATCCAATCGCGCCCAAAATGTCAGCCCTGCGTATTTTGCCCAGATAAATCAGCCAATTCGCCGTCCGCAAGAGAGAGTCCAAGACACCAAAAATCTCAACAATTAGGCACTGGACAGTATCAAGGACTGCATCAAGTCGGCAATGGACACTAGCTCGGCCATTTGTCCACACTCTGTCAGCAAGACAATCTGGTGGTTCCGAATCATTTCCGCCGAGTAGTCGCCAACCAATTGGTCCTCCGCGACATCCAATTGATCCTGGAGTTCCTGCAGATGCCCAGTGACGTCGTGTAGAATGTCCGGGTCGAGGGCGACGAACTCATGGTACGGGATAACCCGTCGGGACGTCGAAGCCAAGCCAGATTCGATCCACTCTGAGGCGTGATTTGTGAGGATGGTCGAAATGGCTTCGGCAATGCGGTCTAGACATCCAATCACCAAGGGCGCGTCGGGAAGAGGCGCGAGGGGCGCCGTCTGGTAGAGGACATTGAGGAAAGCGGAGGTTCTGCGAACTTGGTCCTTCATGGCATAGAGCTCGCGACGAATACGGGAAACATCTGGATGCGGGGGCTCTGGACGGGACCGCGTCTGGGTTTGGGACTGCTCGGCGTCTTTGGCGGGCATGGCCATCCATTTCGCCTGAGACTCGTCAAAATCGCTATAAGGCATGTTAACACTGAAACAAATCACATCGGAACCGCGGGCTGTCAGGCAACTCACACTTTAAAGATGGGCATAAAGGTCTCGATGGTGGCGAGGGCATCCTCCAGCGCCTCAGCACAGCCTGCCAAGGAGACGTTGACCTGCAAGGGTATGGACGCGGCGATCAAGCGGGTGTTGGGTTTGTCGGTGTGAGTCTCGAGCGGCTGTATTCTGTCCATCTCGACCTGGGCATTGAGCAGATGAAGACGGACATGATGCATCCACTCCAGCAGGCTGGCGTTGAGGGGCATCTCGCCGGCGGCCATGCCCGAGCCCTTGGCCTCCCAGCGCCTGGCATAGGCGTTCAGGATGGGCTCGAGGTCTCTGGCGTGCTTGACGAGTTCATCACAGGCAGATTTGAGGAACGACAAGGTGGAGATGCGCGCCGCGCCGAGGGCGAGGGCCTTTGCGCTGGTGGCATCAATGCAGTCGATCACGGTGCAGAGGGACTTGTGGTAGAAGCTGGGGTCATTGGCGTTCTCCTGGTCAATGTCGGGGATGTCGACGTTGGTGGGTGGGGGAGGTGACGGGGGTGCGGGCTGGACGTGATCCTCCAGCGTTAATGAGGCTAGCTGTTGATCGATTCGGGTTGTGCTGGCTCTGCTGGAAGGAGGACGCGGGACTGGGGAGCTGGTTTCGGAGCGCCCGTAAATGTCATCATCATCGCGGGGAGGGATTTCCTTGGCCGTGTGGTTGTCGTTGTCGATGGCGGCGTTGACATTGTCGGCCTTGATGTCGGCCTTGATGTCGTCCTTGAGGTTGTCGGCCTTGACGTCGTCCTTGTCGTCGTCCTTGTCGTCGTCGAAGTCATCGTCATCTGACGTCGACAGGGACACGACCGACGCTGCGCTGTCCACCTCCAGCCAGTCGTCGGCGATGCGAGACTCGGGAGCAGTCTGTGCGGCCATGGCGGAGCGAGTCGCGACAGGTCACGGCACCGAGAATGATGAATGGTGATGATGGGCGATTGATGAGACAGAGTTGTGTCGACCAAAGCTGCTGAGCCTAAAGAGGTTCCCGCTGCTGTGCTGTTCTGCCTCGTCAGCCACATCCAGGCAGCAGTCGGTCACCTCCCACAAGCTGCCTGAGGTGCAGCGGGCTGCCTGACGGACAGCTGCTTGCCTTGGGCGACGCATACCTGCACCGGGGCCGGTGCAAATAAGCCCACGTGACATCGTGCACCGGCCCCCCGGTGCAATTAAGATCCATTATGTAAGTCGGATGTAAGAGGGATACAAGTGTGTGTGTAATATCTCTCTTACACCCACACATCACAGTATTTCTTCATACAATTAAACGGAGGGGTGATTTACTATATATATAGCTATTCAATATATATCATTTCATCTCTTAGCAACGGATTAGTCTGCCTATAGCTATAAGTAATATATAATACCTTATTATAGTACTATAGCTAGCATAATATAAGTTAATCTAGAACCCTAGGCGCGTATAAGAGCGTTATTATTAGGAAAGCGAAGAGGAACGTTAATTAAGTTAATTATAGTGGAAAAAAGGCGCGGTAAGTGGAATTAGGACCGTAGGAGCCATTAATCGTTGAATTGGGTCAACTTGTGGTGTGTTAGTTGCCCCTTTTCGATGAGACCATATTTCCTCTTACATAACGGATCTTAATTGCACTGGGGGGCTGGTGCACGATGTCATGTGGGCTTATTTGCACCGGCCCCGGTGCAGGTATGCGTCGCCCTTGCCTTGCTGCTGCTTAGGTCAGCCACGGGCTACGAGTGGCTTGACCGTCTTTGTCTTTGCTGCAAGACGCAACCCATCTTCGAGAAGCTGCATCGTGATTCGCGGCCTGGTTCGCACTGTTGCCGCGGGGTTGGTGGCTTGCTATGTAGACTAGAGTTTTTGGCGGTATCGTGATTGTCTAGGGTAGGCGACTGCCAAATGATGCAGCAATCCCTTGACAAGTCTAGTCTGCCTCCACTACCTGCATAGTAGGGGGGAACGATAGCTTCCTTGAAATATTAGACCGCCTTTAATCTAATCAATCCCATCTCTTACGGCTCTTCGGCTGCGATTGGTGCACACATGACACATCACTATTTGAGTACGGATTGCTGCGGGATGCAATAAATTCAGCCACCCACAATTCAGACTTTCTAAGTTACTTCACGGTGCCGAGACCCGAGTTGGTGTCCCCGTTGATGCGAATATTCTTTGCTTTGACGAATACGCAGACTGCAACTCTCAACCCTGAACGAATGGAGAACGAAGAAAATAGCCGAATGATGAAATAGTCGCTCAGCTGAATTGAACACTCAGAGATGGGAACACTCAGAGATGGGAAGGTATAGAGTATGCCTCGGCATCAACTACCATTCTCCCTGTGCCGGGGAGCTTATCAATTCCCCTACAGACAGACAATCAGTTCCAACCCTGCATCCTCGAACCAACACGATCGAAATTGAGCGAAAATCACAATCAAAGCAACGTTGAGTCGTTGACAGTCGTTTTAGGTGAGCCTTTTACCATCCCACCCCGATGCCGACGGATGACTGAGCGACGCGCGCGGTTATGATGGAGCAGTGCCGAGTTTGAAGGCCCACATTGCCGAATCGGGACACAGAGTCGCATGAAACTCCAGTTTTGCGGCCCTGGAGTAAACAAGTTGACAAGATCGCTAGCTTCAGAGTCAATATCGTCTCATGATGCGGCGCTCGTCACCTAAATCAAGACATCTCACGGCTCAGCCCCCCTCATTACGTTTAACACGAGGCAAAGAAAGGACCGCCTTTCACCTCTGAGCCCTTTCCGAAGAGCTGACAAAGCCCAGGCTCTGCTGGGGAGGACCCTGCGAACTTTGCTCTGTAGCGTGATACTATGGCAACACCGCACATCACCGAACAAGAGATATATATATCATCCTGACGTCGCTCCAATCTATGACAATGGACACTCACCTCACCTCCTAACCCTCGCAGTATCCGGTCCTCCCCAACAGTTAAGCTTCTTGTTTCCCTTCCCGGTCCTCAACACCACGCACGAAACGATGCTGCGCAACCTTGTCGCCACATCCCTGCTCGCGGGCCGCGTGCTTGGCTTCGACCAGGTCATCGGCTTCAATGCCGAGGTTGAGTACGAGACCCGATCCCTCGACGCCATTTACAAGGCCGCGCTGGCCGAGGGCGATGTCGTGACCGTTTGGCACGGCGGAGACGAGGCGAACCAGCAGGATGGCCTCAAGAAGGCCTTCGAGGCCCGATTCCCCGGCATCACCCTCAACGTCACCGTGGACCTTTCCAAATACCACGACGGTCGCCTGGACCAGCAGCTCGCCGCTGGAAAGGACGCCGTCTACGTCGACAGCATCATTCTCCAGACCCTCCAAGACTACCCCCGTTGGGCTCAGCAGGGTGCGCTCCTGAACTACGCCCCCAACGGGTTCGAGGAGATCGAGCACGCTTTCAAGGACGACACCGCCGCGTGGTACGGTGTCTATGTCTTCTTCTGGTCCGGAGCCTGGAACACCGACAAGCTCCCCGGCATCAAGGCGCCTGTTGAGTGGGATGACTGGCTGCGCCCCGAGTTCAAGGACAAGCTTGTTCTTACCTACCCGAACGACGACGACGCGGTCCTTTGGGCCTTCTACCTGATGTAAGCACTCAATTCTTTCCGTTTCTTGCCGTTTCGCGACGCAATACTGACCTTCACACAGCATGCAACAGTACGGAGTTTCTTGGCTCGACGATCTCATCGCCCAGAAGCCCCGCTGGGTTCGCGGCACGCAGACGCCCTCCACCCTCATCGGCCAGAAGAACAGCACCTCGGCTGCTTACTTCGCCGCCGCCGGAGGTTTTGGCTCTTCCGATCCCATCAAGTTCTCTACCCCCACCAAGGGCAAGTATGTCTCTTGGCCCCAGACCGCTGCTATCCTAAAGGACGCTGCTCACCCCGAGGGAGCCAAGCTTCTCCACAACTTCATCCTCAGCACCAACTTCCAGGAGTCCTCCGGATTATGGTCTGTTCGTCGCGACGTGCCCACTCCCAGTGGTTTCCCGAGCCTGTGGAACCAGACTGCGACGAACCCTGCCGAGTTTGCTAGGTTCATGGCTGATCGTGCGCTGGTCGAGCGTTTGAGGTTCTACTTTGAGGCTCGTCTTGGACCGGCTGTTGGCTTGGACCCTATCTCCGACGATATTTAGAGTAGACACGAAAGTGTACTGGTAGCCTTCTTCTTCTTCGTTACATTTTTGCCCTAAATATTAGATATGTTAGATGTGATGAGAAATTGAGTCTTCATTAAATTGCAGTCCCGACAGCAGTATGTGATACTTGGTATCGGAATTCTCGCATTTTCTGAGATCATGTGTCTCAGAGTAAAGTGACTTGTACTCTGATGGATGAGTGCTTCCTTGCAAATAGCTTGCCCATTCAAGAGACCGTGACTCAGTACTCATTTGGAATGGGGTTGTATGATGCCTTTCCTTCTCGTGGGGACGACCGTTACCTCGGATGTCATGTCATTGCCGTCAATGACGGCACGATACAAGCAGAATACACCCTATCAGCTAACAATCGCCCTCCATGAGCAATAAAGATTGCTTTTTATACAAGGCAGGGGTAATTCGATTAAGCTTGGAGATTAAGTTTCGGGTGCGATGATGTTAGCCTTGACTTCGATGGCACTAGTCGCTGGGTCGCGGAACCAACAGCCGGATAATACGTAGTTATACTGCACACGACTGGAAGTGGAGAGATGAACTATTTACCTAGCAAGGTGCGGTGGCATTAGGCTATATAAAGCACTACGAAGGATACCACACAGTGCTTGGCACATTGCTTACGTCCGGGCGCGTGCTTGGCCGGCCCGGATCAGCCGTCACTCTCCTTCAGGCGAATCAGCCACAAGGTCCTCACTGTCAGAGGCCATCCATGCACTCTTGGCATTCATGGAAGAATAGATACGCTAACCTACAGCCCAATGTTCGTTGGAAATACGGATGGTATCGAAGCAGCATATCTAAGAACCGAGGCCAGCCCTTCCACATTCTTGTGCTTTGAGTATAGACTGGGAGCTTCGCGATTTCACGACGGCCAAATGAACAAAGATTTCAAAGACAAGAAGAAGATGTAAAACGGCAAAGGGTTGTGTTCATAGTCTGCTGGCACGAATGGGTTTCGCATGAGGTAAATCGGAGAGTACCCAAGCGCGCAACGGTCAAGCTTCTTTTACTAATTATCCGCCCCTTCTGTAAATATTCCCCCAACCACGAACGCCAATGACCTAGTTAGGAACGAGTAAAAAAAACTGTGCCTCTACTTCTCTGGCTCTAGCCCCGAGAAGATGTACGCGCTTGTTGGTGAGCGAACGAATACACGTGTACTATGCAGGAGAGAACAGTAGTTGATACACTGCGCCTGCATCCCATTGGTCAAAACGGGCATGAATAACTTATCCAAAACGAGGCATCAACTTTGTCCTGAATGGTGGCCTGACCTGACGTAGCCGGAGATAATGACGGCGGGCTAGGTAGATCTGTTTGCACCTTGTACATAGTACATGGCGCAAAGAAACAAGCATAAGCGAGTTTCTTGGGAACCGGGATGAAAACTCCTATTCCGGACCCTGTCGTTCATGTCCTTTGTCGCAGCCCTTGTTTGCCTTTGTGGATCTCGCCCCTTTGTGAGCGTTCATCCTGAGACGCGGGGCTTCTTCAACCTTCGTCATGTCACCTGAGAGGCACGTCTGTTTGGTTAGATTCAATTGGATCTCAATCTTTGTAGCGTTAGTTGGAATGTTCTGGATGACCGAGTTGATGAAAACCAACTGCATAGAAGATGCGAAGCCGAGGAGTGAACAGGGCGCAAACGGTGGTAACGACGCCAAGGCGTACCTGATTTTCCGTTTCTTCCAGGCCCACGACCACCTGAAACGATCGGCCGCCTACCCGTAAACGAGGTTTACCGTGTTTCGCATTCATCTGGAAATTTTGGCTGTTGGCGCGCGCTTGAGTCTGCCGAATGGTTGCATTGGGGCTGAAACACCAAAATCCCCCTTGCCCATCTTGGCCGGACTTGTTTCTCAAAGCAGAGGAGGGCTCCACGACGCTGAGACTGGCTTCAAATTCCACCACTCTGAATTCGAACCCGACAAACATGGGCTGGCAAGCAAGGAGGCGATGGGAAACCCCGGAAAAAAAAAACAGAGGCAACGGATGGCTGTCGTGACTATAAAGGAACCAGAACCACCGGCCAAAGGGTGGTTTTCTGTTCTACTCAACGCTGCAGGTCGCATTCATTTTCTCCATTCACTATTCCATTCATTTCTTCACTGTGTGAAGCTGGTACTCGTTCGTTTGAATTACTCTTACTCTCTTTACTTTCTTGACTCCACGACATCACCCGTCGCTCACTTTCACTCAACCCACCCACAACCACCACCCAATCCATCAACATGTCTTTCAAGACCACCGCTGCTCTTCTTGGCGCCTTCGCCTCTACCGCCATCGCCCACGGCACCGTCACCGGCTTCAAGACCGACGGAGTTGCCCAGGACGGCTACAAGCTCGACTACTACTACGCCAAGCAGAACGGCCAGGCCGTCCCTGACATCCCTGCCTGGTCGGCCGAGAACCTCGACAACGGCTTCGTTGCCCCCGATGCCTACGCCACCTCGGACATCATCTGCCACATCAACGCCGAGCCCGGTGCCATCTCCGCCTCGGTCAAGGCCGGTGGCTCCGTCGAGTTCAACTGGTCTGCCTGGCCCGATTCTCACATCGGTCCCGTCCTGACCTACGTCGCCAAGTGTGATGGCGAGTGCTCTGCCGCTGACAAGACCACCCTCAAGTGGGTGAAGATCGATGAGGCCGGTATCGACCTGACCACCCAGACCTGGGCTGCCACCGACATGATCGCCAACAACAACACCTGGGTCACCACCGTCCCCGAGACCCTGGCTGCCGGCAACTACGTCTTCCGTCACGAGATCATTGCCATGCACGGTGCTGGCTCGGAGAACGGTGCCCAGAACTACCCTCAGTGCTTCAACATCGCCATCACTGGCTCTGGTACTGAGAACCCCGAGGGTGTCTTGGGTACGGCTCTGTACAAGTCCACCGACGCCGGTATCCTGTTCAACCCCTACACCACCCTTACGAGCTACGAGATCCCCGGACCCGCCCTCTACGGCTCCGGCTCTGACTCCGGCTCCGGCTCCGGCTCCGGTGACTCCACCCCCGTTGTCTCGGCTCCCGCTGCCACCAACACGACCATTGCCACCCCTGTCGCCACCCCCACGAGCCTCATCACCTCCGTCATTGCCCCCAGCAAGCCCACCACCACTGCTGCCGCCAACTCGGTCGTCGCCTCAACCACTGCCTTCGTCCCTGTTGCGTCCCAGTCCGCCGCCGCCGAGAGCGGTAGCGACAGCGGCAGCGACAACTCCAGCACCCTCCCCGAGACCTTCACCCTTGAGACCTTCATTCAGTGGCTCAAGGAGACTGCTGGCTCCAGCGTTTCTCGACGACACGCCCGCGCCCTGAACTAAATGGACACGGGCGCCACGTTACACCAATAGCGTGACCAGTGCGCGGGGCCTTTCTCGCGCACTCAAACCTGTTTCTTCTTGTAACATTAATTCTTGCGTCGGCCTGAATATCTTGGACGTACATAGTGGTGCTACGCGTCAATTGCAAATAAAGACGTGTCATAAACCTTTCCGCCCCAAGTAACATGAAATGTGATGTTTTGTGAGGTGGAGTTTCTGCGCTTGCTATTCACATGCCGATCCATCCTCGAAGTTACCAGCGCCACATTTAATTGCCTATTTGCCTTCCAATATTCCTCCACTCTCAAGAGACCTTGTTACTAGCTACCGTGTATGCCTTCAAGTCTTCCATAGCATCCTGGAAATCTCTCTCGATCACCTCCACTTGCCTGGAGGAGCGGGGTGTGATGGAGCAGGGGAATGGAAGAGGACTTGAGTTGAATCCCTCCGAGAAAGCGAAACTGAACGATAATGTTAGTGCCATCACCGTCATAACTGTGAGCCACTTACATGTCGGCTTCAATATCCTTTCCATCTTTCCCCTTGGCCGGGTTTACCTCAAACGCCCACAGTATGCGTGCGATGTTGATTGCAACAGAGGCGGAGCCAAGATGCATACCAGGGCAGATACGTCGACCCCATCCAAAAGCACTGTGGCCAAAGGTGCCTGGGTAATTTCTTTCTTCTAAGAAGCGCTCTGGCCTGAACTCGTGAGGCTCTGGGAAATCAGCCTCGTTGAGATGAACTAATGGAGATTGTGTCAGAAGCAGATAACGAACGAATAATAATGAAGGGATACTCACTGCCCCAAAGCGGCGCAATAATTGTGCTCCCCTTCGGAATAAACATTCCCTTGTAGACGTTGTCGGCTGTACTTGCATGAGGAGTGCCTCCCAGCACCGCCACAGGCCGCCAACGCAGAGTTTCTGAGACGATGGCTCTAACATACTCGAGTCTTGGCAAATCATCGAATGTGGGAAGACGCTCAAACCCGACAACTCGATCCAGCTCTTCTTGCGCTCGAGGAATGAACTGTGGTCCGAACTTGACGCAAGCGAGGAAGAAACTGGAAAGGGAACCAGCAGACTGTTCATCTTGGTTAGCGTCCATGTACACACCCCCAAGAAGCAAGACTGGCTTACTGTTTCCACCCCAGCCCCAAACGGAGACCCTGCAGTGTAGGCAATTTCAAGATCCGTCATTCCGAGATTTTCTTGCTCTTGTAGGAGGTGCTTGGCAAAGCAAGTTGGCGCAGTGCCCTTCGAGACCTTGTCGCGGACTTCATCCATCAGCTCAGTGTAGAGTTTAATATCCTTGTCCCGCTGCTGAAGCACTTGGGCTTTCCACGGTGCGAACATGGCTGGGACGTATTTTAACAGAGGATAGCGTTCAACTGCGAACTTTCCCGGAATGCTATGCTTATGAGAAACAGCACCAGAAGGCAGGGTAGAGAACCTTACTTGACCATTGTGAGACGTTCCATAGATTCGGCATTTCGCCGCACTACAATATCGGTTGTCACGTCCTCGACTCTTCGGCCGTACGTCACAGTGACAATGACCGAAGCCGCGTATCGTTCGAGATGTTTGCGGAAGTCGCTCGGGTTTGTGAGAAGGTCGTGCATGAGGACTTTCGATTCGAGGCTCTGAATCGGCCGGTAGGTTTCGCTCTGGCGTTGCATGAAGCCGCCATGCAACAGCTTTCGCCATCGCCTCCAATACGATGAATATGGGGCCATGAGCCCACGCATGCCCCCAGACAAGAGCTCGCCTCCCATGATAAAGCGCGGTCGAGAGGAGTAGACTGCGCCGCGCTTCTCGAGAAGATCCCAAGCTGCCTGCGCAGAGCCTAGGATGATTGTCGGGGTTGGCCCTAGCTGTAGGTACACTACATCTCCGTACTCTTTGCTAAGTTCCTGAAACCACAGCCATGGCCTTTTGATGCCAACTTTTATGGTCTTGGGCCCGGGGGGCAGCTGCGAACGGTGGGAGTGAAGTTTCCATTCTTGTCGTAGCTGGCTTTGTGTCAGGTTATGATGCAACGCAAAGAAGCAGTGAAGGACCTACGCGTGGAAATGACAAGGCAAGATAGGAAACCCCGACCAGGATGGCCAGGGCGAGGAGAATCTTGTCAAACATTTCGGGGCAGTGGAAAAAGGGAGAATGGAGAAAGATGGCAGATCAAAGGTCAGCCTTCCTCGTTGAAAGTCGAACTTGAGGCTGCGCTTTTTTGTTAAGGTCAGCCTTTGGCCTTCAACTGCCATGTCAACTGCCGACTTAGTCTGCAAATACAAGCCACCCCCGCCTAGTTCTGCGTAGCAAGACTGATACCGCGGCCTGCGAAGGCTGGGCGGACGGCTAGCTTGATATAATGATTTGATGTTCGTCTTACCCCGCAATCTGCTTAGCGAAATAGAGTCACAGGGACATGCTCAGTGCGGGGTGTGACAGGTCATTAGCGTGACGGCTTCTGGGATTGGTCGGGTATAATTATCCCGTACTTGGATATGAAGTTCGGACAGATGCCATTCTGAAGTTCAGTGCTTGTTCTGGCAGCTACCGTCTTCAACCGTGTCTATACGAAATCCTGCAGCTATGAAGCTCTATTCTTGGCTTGATAAGCCCTTCCTAACTGCCCTGTTTCTCGGGATCGGCGGGTTCCTCTACGGCTAGTAAGGATAGGTTCATTCCTTTTGTTCAGCGGGTAACTAATACGAGGACAGTGACTCTGGAATCATAACACCGAGCTTGGCCTTGACCTCGTTCTTGACTCACTTTGGCAATCCCGATCCACCGCTTCGGGGTGCCATCGTGTCTCTCTATCAAGCTGGAGGCAAGTAATGCCAATCTCGCGTGAACAGAGTTTATACATACTAATCCGCAAAACAGCTTGGCTTGGTAGCGCATCTGTCGGCATAACCAGCGATTGGCTGGGTAGACGCAAAGCCATTGCTTTCGGATGCATCTGGGGAGTTCTGGGCGGTGCCTTGATGGCCGGAGCAGCCCATGTGGCGATGCGTAAGCAGCCGTCACCTGGATAAAACGACCGAATCTAATTACTCTAGTCATCGCCGGTCGTCTGCTTGTTGGATTTGCTGTGGGAACAATCACTGGCGTCGCTCCCGTCTTTGGGGCTGAGATTGCAAAGGTGCCACCAAGCGCTAGCCTAAAGCCGGATGTTCCCTGCTAATTCCGTCTAGACACACCAACGAGCGAAGATTACGGCGGTCAACCAGATGAGTAAGTCGACACTGCAATGGGATATCTTGTAAATGCTAATTCCGGGAAGTGGTTGCCTGGGGTTTCTTCGTGGCGCTGTGGACTGGTGTAGGCGAAGGCCGCTGGCACAGCGCGAATCAATGGAGACTTGGCTTCGCCCTTCAGAGCATCCCGGCTCTTTTGCTCGGTGTCGGAGTCCTGTTCCTTAGCGAGTCACCGAGATGGCTGTTGTTAAAAGGCCGCCACGATGAGGCCAGACAGGCGTTCCTCAGCTATCACCACGACGGAACCAACGACGCATGGTGTGAGACCGAGTTCACATTGATCCATATCAACATCTCGGAAGAGAAACAAGCCCAAGGCCGACTATCGTGGGCAGATCTCTTCCGCACGTGTGCCTTCCGCAACCGCCTCTTTGTCGGATCTTTTGTCTGGGCCGCGGCGATGCTCTCTGGCATCTCGTTCGTGCAATACTACCAAACTGCCATCTACGCCACTCTTCAGTTCGATCAGGACCGGCAACTCCTTGTCAGCGGGCTTTACGGATCTGTTGGACCGATTGCATGCTTTGCTTCCCTGTTCTTTGTCGATCGAATCGCTCGCCGGAAAATCCTCATCTTCAGCTCCTCGCTCTTGTCCGTTTGCTACATGATCATCACCATCATAGCTGCGGTATTTCCTGCCCGGCCTGGTATGCCTACGAATGCGGCAGCGCAACGAGGCCTTATTGCCTGCATCTTTGCCGTTTCAGCGAATTATTCAGCTTTGCTAGGCCCCATGACTTGGATTATCCCGTGAGATTCACCAATACTTATCACCTGACCTCCTCCAAGCTGACAGATATCCCCAGCCCCGAGGTCTTCACCACAGAGCTCCGAGCTAAGGCAAACGCCATTGTACAAGTCATTCACTACTCAATCAGTCTAATCATCACCCAATGCTCGCCCATTGCGTTGGCAGAGGTGGGATGGAAATACTACGTGGGTGGACTGCGTCCTTTTTAGTTTCACGGCATCATCTAACAAGCAACTCAGATCCTTTTTATTCTAACAAATGCCGTCTGTGCAATTGTATTTGCGTTTGCATACCCCGAAACCAGAGGTAAGTTCATCTTTTGCGATTTATGCTTGCTCTTTTTCCATGTTGTGGTTCTGCCTTGCTCGCTGGGAAATGTTCAACGTTAATGGGTTTATCTAGGCAAATCTCTTGAGGAAATTGATGAGATTTTCGGCGACATCAAGATCGTCCATGAAAGCGATGTCAAGATCCACATAGAAGAGAAGATGGGCGTGGAAACTGTCGAGACGCGGAATAGCACAGCATAATTCGTCATCGTGGCTTGTTCAAACATTAAACATTTGCATTGCATTTTTGTAGTGCACCTAGTTGAGAAGAAGTTGCTCTAGTGAATGAATATGGCATAAGAGAGTGATGAAGCCTTTGATGGTAGTTGCTAGTCATACTGTGTTTCCTCTACTTAAACCTCCTCCTGCTTGGGTCCGTACATCTGTGAGAACCTATTCGCGGCAGAGCCATGTCTAGGCAAATCTGCGAACTGGATGCTGATACCCTTTGACCTTCTTGCTGCAGCCTTGTCTCGGGATTGGTTTCGAGGAAGCAGTGGAGAAGGGACGGGAATGTCTCCAGAGACGCTCATCTTCGTAATAACCGATGTGACGGTCATCCTGCGGCCCTGCGACGGAGCACGCACAGTCTCTCCCGGCGCAGCCGTTTCCTTTTCTGTCGTCTCTTCCAGGCGAAGAACAATCTCAACGGCATTTTCATCCTCAATGACTTTGGGGTGGCGGTTCGCAAAGTAGCGGCCGTATTTGAAAATGGCCCAGTAGCAGCTGGCAACGTTGACAGCTGTGAGAATAACCTTGTAGGGCATCTGGAGTTGTGTTAGCGTCTATATAAAATTGGGAGAATGATGTGTTACGGACGTAGTAGATCAGCAAGACGCCCCAACCAACACGCTCGTTCTTGAGCCGTAAATGAACTTCGTTGAAAATGATGGAGTTGATCAAGTACAAGGCTAGCGTGGCCGAAAATAGGTATGCACAGAGTGCGGGCTGGAGAACAAGTGATATGGGAAGTATAAAGGGAGTGAAAAGATAAAGAAGGGTTTCGTAAACCTGGACCCGTTGTTAGTCTACTCGTGCTGGACACGGAGTTGTCGTGTACTTACCTCCTGGAAGACAAAAAGCTTTGTGCCAGGTTCGCATCAACCAAGTTTCCAACTGCCGATAATGTAGGCCATGTTGTACCAGATGCCGTTGACGAAGAAGAAGTTCCATCTCAAGAACCTCTGCTTGAAAACAGTCATCTCTCCAAACCCACCACGACTCCCACCCGTGCTGAAGAAGACGGCAGGGGGGGTTTCTGTCTCAACGAAGACGGCGGAGCACATCTGGATGCGGCCTCCTAGTCGACGGCAACTGTGGCCAAAGAACCAATCTTCGGACACGGAGAACCCAGGGTGGTCGTGGAAGATTTTGATGAGGAACTCCCGGTCCCAGAGCGAGATGGCGCCGTGAGGAAACGTGGCACTGCCAATTACTCCCGCAAACGCACGCTGAAGACCGGATATCTTGTACTCGAAATCCTGCGCCTGCTGGCAGTAGTTGCCTCGTGACGCGTTGGGACCGACGCTCTTGATGGTGTAACCGATTGACTTGACCTTGCCGACTAGACGGTCGCCAACGACGGGAAAGTTGGGAGGCAGTGTACAGTCATCGTCAATAAGCAACACATCGTCGAAGTCCTTGGCGGCGTAGCACCCGACGAACTGCGCGACGATCTTGGAGCCGATAGGAGACCAGAGGTGGGTGACTCCACAGGGCTCGCAGACTTCCTCGGTGTTGTCGAGCGGAGTGGGCGAGTTACCGTTCGAAATGACAAAGATGTGAGACGGAGGAAAGATTTTAATGGCCGCTTCTAGAGTAGCCCCCGACGATGCTGGCGGACTTGTAGCAAGGAATAAGGAGGGCAGTCTTCCGGATAGTGGGATTGGTTGCAGGATCTGTGTTGGGGACTTCGGGAGCCGGCGGGGGATCACGTTCGAACAGGACGAACAATGGTGCGTAGGCGTATCTGTGTGGAGATGGGTATTAGTAATAAACTCAGTGGCTCAGACAAGTTCAATATACTTACACGAGGGCGATGCCAAGCGTGATGGTGAAGCCGGCCGTAACGTTGAACTTAGTCTTCGCCAACCAGTATGTCCAGTACACTGCGCCTTTCCAAAGAGGTAGCCCGACAAGGACAAGGTAAACGAATGCGAGCAAGAACAAGTAAAAACTGTATTCGAAGAGAAGCTGCGCCCATCGCTTGCGTTGCATCTCGGCGCCTCTCACCTTTGCCTTCTCGTAGACATCGAAGATGCTGCTCCTCCGGACAGCCTCACTAAGTCGACGGGCAGTCCTCTGCATGGACGGTGGCACAATGCTTCCGAGTCTTCCACGCATTGCGGCTGGTGCGAGGCTTCCAAGTCTTTCACGCCTTCCGCTTTGTGGCGCAGTGCTTCCAAACCTTTCGCGCCGTGCGTTTGCAGGTGGCGCTGAGAGGTTGGCTGACCATCGTGGGTGGAACGAGTTTCGGGCGTGAGGGTCCTTCTCGGTATAGATATTCGTCTGGCCAGAGCTCTCTTCGTTCATCGAATAGGTATTCAACGAGTTGAATAGGTTTGCGTTTGGACTTGACACATCATCGGCGAACTGGATGTGGGTGACGAGTGTAGGGACATGGACCTGGATTTCATTGTCCGATGCGCTTTCATCGGTTGTAACGGAGTGGCTGCTTAGGAACTTGCGGTCATCATCTTCCACAAGGGCTGGTTCGGGGCGAGTGACGGCGATACTGAGGGTACGACCGACATCGCCGCGTTGGATCTGGCTGTAATGGGCGTCGATGGCTTGTCGAACCGGACCATGCTCTGCAGCGGAGACAGCCAGCTCCTTCTGACGACTGCGCTGGTGGAAATCTGCAGTCGGCGCCCTTAGCAGATTTTCAGGAATCACGATATCCGTGATTATCGACTTTCTGTTCGGGTTTGCCATCTTCAAGGTATTGGGCAAAAGGCGTTTGACAAATGAGCGTGTTCAAGTGGAAAATGATGCCCACAAAGTAGGCTTCGTACCGACTCTAGGACAAGGAGTAGTGACTGATGGTGCAGAATCATTGCTGGCTATTCTGCAGAGCTGAACCTTCCCACGCATTTATGTATTCATCTTCACAGTTGATCAACTAGTTCCAGACCACGCACTTGCCCACCACTAAACCAGATCCAAACAAGCCACTTCGTCAGCTCACGAAAGCGTAATTGCAAACTAAACGGATCGAGACTGTTTTCCCATTAGCATGGCGCTCAAACCTTTTCCTAGTTAAGAAAAGAAAGTTCCTGAAGGCGTATGTCTTACATCTATCGTTGACAAGTAGCATTCTGCCAGGTGGGCCTCGTACAGTAATGCATTCCTTAAGACGCCTCGAAATATCTCCATCGCCATTATAACTATCGATCCCGGGACGTATCAGTTTAAGAACCAGAAGCTCCTCGTTTGATTGTAATGTTCTCTCTACTAAAGCGAGTTCTCCGTCTCCAAAGGGCGCCAAAAATGACCACGTCTCATCGGAGACTCATAGATCCAAAGAAAGCCTCAATGCTTAGCCTGAGTTCGAGGCTTGGCAGATCCAATGAACGAATTAGCCAAGTTAGGACAAAACCACTGCCTCATATGCAAATGCGGTCCGCCGGTTGCGGAAGATGGTGCCGAGACGCGGAGAGTGTGGCCTTAGTGGATGTCCTTACTATTTCCTCAAGGAGGCCAGTAGGCCAGATGCGAATTTTGACTCCATTGCGGTTTCACCGGAAGTTGCTCATCCGATTTGACTCGAGCTCGTTCTACGCAGATCCGTCAACCACTTGCGGAACCATGGCATGGACATAACAACGTGATTACAAAATGATCAGGGAATGGCATCGAAGCTCGTATTGAAATAGACCGTATCGGTATAGTAAAAATGCCGTTTATAATTTGAACACGCCGGAACTGCTACTTGGACTGACTGAGTCTTGAAAGATTTGTCATTCCATTCCCTCGAATCCGATCCTCCTCGACCCATCGAACCTGGTTAAAGTCAATCTGAGTTTTAAGTAGCGGGTCAAAAAGAGAAATAATAAGGTCCGGAGGTTGTGCTTGGCGCACTAACGCGGCTCGACCGCCGATGGGCACTCTTGGCTGAAGTAAGATGGTTAGGGTGGCCGCAGGTCCCCTGCAGTAGTGTCTAGGCGTGCAAATTTTGTGATTACTGATGGCAAAGAAACACAAAAAGTTCAGTTTCTGGGAATCCAAGACAGTTATTGCTATGGTACATTCTGATTGGGGTTGGTTAAACATGGAATCGACGGAACTAATGCATCATGCCGGTTGTTGGAGAAACAAGGGGGTTTTTGTTTTTCATGGCGTAAAGGCTCTTTGGAATGGCTGACGGGTGAGAATCTCACATGTCGCCCTGATTAGCAAGTCCAAGTGTAAAGTCAGAATTGCTGATGAGTTGCCTGCTCCGCCTGTGGTTAGCAGCGAGACCACGCAAGAAAATACTGACAAAAAAGGGATATAATTATGAATGGAAAATATTAGTCAAGAGTTTTATGACGTATTGCTTTCTACATGGCTGTCGAGGTATTTACCAATACTTATTTGTATTGCCCATGTCCAGGGCACTGCGGTTCGTCCGGAGCTGAGAAGATCTCCATGGTGGATATGAATCAAAACCAGTATAATTGCAATGTAAGTGTCTTAGTAAACTTTATGAAGAGCATTTATTAGTTACTCGATCGTAATCAGTGTGTGACTATCTACCTCCAATATTGGGAGCTATAATGATTCTGCTAAGGTCTCTTGTCAACATCGGTGTCAGGGATATTCTTATAGCTAGTACACTGTACTTACGCCGGCTAATCTTAGAATTAAGTATATTAAACTTCAACTTTGCCCGAATGCACGAATTCTTTGTGTATTTGGAAGGCTGAGCCGTTGTCACGACCACTCAGGAATGAAGTCACATTATCAGAAATGGTGTTGTCAGGACTAGCATTGTTTACAGGTACGACTGTGGAAGGCAGGGTTGTAGAAAGTTTCTCAGTTGTGATACCAATAGCCATGAAGGATTCACTGCGGAAGCATAAATTGATACGCAACTGTTCCAACGTTCATATGTGTGAGTTCATACTGGGTTTTCGTGACGGGACGTCCATGCAGTAGATCTCAAGTTGCATTGCATTGCATACGGTATCATCACAAGGTTCATTCACCCACAACACAAGCTTCCTCGGCCTGTAAGCTTCTAAAGTGTGATGATTTTTACCTATTTTAGCGAACCTAGATGTCCCCAACAACCTAGCGATCCTAGATAACACGTTTCATATCTCTTCCTAAGGACTACAGCATGTATTCATAGATCTATGATGTGTGTTGTTATTCAGAACGAATTAAGGACGGTATGCAACGGTCGGCAGTCACCCTTGGAACCGACAGAGGGTTGGAGGGATGGAATGTGTGAATTTGCAAGCCATGTTTGTTTTATTACTGGTGGAGTAATTTGTCCACGCTAAAACTAGATTCAGTTGATGAATATGATTATATAAATGAGTGTCACCCGATGCGAATATGTCTCAATTCTCATAAGCTCTCACTTATTGCTGCTCATTGCTCCTTAACGTTTGCATTCATGAGCACCCCCGGGGTTGCCTTTCTGTTGGATAGACTTAGCCAAACTGCCTTACTTTCTCAGCGATACTTAGACAGTAGGAAGGCCGAGGAGAGGAAGGCCGAGAGTGGTGAGAAGTCCAGTGAGAATGGGGGTCAAGTTCTGCAGAAGGCTGGTAAGACCAGTGACGGCAACGGAAGCAGAAGCAGAAGACGTTCGGACGGCGTTGATGAAGACCAAAATGGGCAAAATAAAGGGGCTGACGGCGGCCTTGACAGCGCTAATCTCGGTAACCAACAAGAGGTTGACGGCCGGGCGTAGATCACTGACGATGATGGTCAGGGTGGCGCTGATTTCGCCGATAACCCGAATGGCTTCCTGGGCGGCGGTCGTAATGTCTTTGATCTCCTGCTCAGTGAGAGCTTGGACTTGACCGCCGATCCCGAGCAAGGCGGCAGTCGTGGCAGTAGTGATGGCCACAGTAGCCTTCTGCAGAGCCACGGCAATGCCGTTGACGTTGGCCCTGAGCTGAGCCGTAATCTGGGCGGTGACGGCGACGTTATCCTGGATACTGGCAACAATGGTTTCTAAAAGGTTAGTAAACTGGCAAAGTGACGGGCGATTCAAGACTCACTGATCTCGTTAAGGTTCGTCTCCGTAGTCGTGGACAGTGTGTTGACAGCGTCCAGGATGGTTCCCACAACTGTGGCTCCCTGTCGCTTCTCCAGGGAATCCTGTCGCTTCTCCGGGGAAACAGGAGCGGCTAGAGCCATGGAAGCAAAGAGGAGGACGTTTGAGAACTTCATTGTTAAGAAGTGGGCCGGTTTGGAGATGTCAAAGGAGGTGTGAATGTGGATGCTGGTGGGCTGTGTTGATGAACTGAGTGAGGGCTGTAGTATAGAGGCTCGATATTTCCCCGAGAGAAGAGATCTATATATACCTGGGTGACATGCATCCTGATGGTTGTGGGCGCGGGAGAGACGCCCTCGGCCGAAGACTTTAAATCCGCTGTCGGCCCGTCATCCACCACACGTTGTTTAACTTGAGAGTTCAAACCAAGCCCGATGCACATTCCAGTGTCCACCGCTTGTTTTTGCTTCCGGAGCGTTGACCTACGTGGCCACGGGTGCAGAGGCAACTGAGACATGCCTCGGCCGGATGAGACAGAGATTGCTTTTCGATCCAGGCTCGGCTCTCCAGGTTTCCCTCAATCAAGGCCGTGTCAAGAACTATCCGGGGATCTGCAGATCTTGCCGTCCCTGAGGGATCTACCGATGCTTGATCATCGTGCTCATCCCTGAACTGCATACCGCCTTCTAGTCTCAAGGACATGCACGACTTGAGAACCCCAGAGCTCGCTTGGCCAGGTCAAGGAGGACAGAGTTTCTTGACGAAGTGAACAGATGTCGACTTTAGTGATCTGGTATTATCCCCAGTTGTGATACAAAGGTGCCAGGCTACGAAGTCTATTGGTCCTTGAGATCGCGAAAGACCCGGGTGGCTTGGATCTAAGTCCGGGTGCCCCCACAGCGGATGCAGCCCATTCCGTTATTTTGACACCTTTAAGCTAGCGAACGGCTTCTAGGCTCTAGTCGTGATTGCATCAGCCGCCGGAGAGTTTTGAAATGCCTCCCGAGCTCGATCGTTGCTAAAGCGGGTATATATGGGGAGGCTTGCTTAGCTCCGCAGTATGTGAGATGGGCCGTCGCCGTCTCTGCACCACCGCAGGATTGCGATCTGTCTGTCAGCAGCTGGTATGTAAAGCATCTCGATGCTTTTATCATATAGTATTATGTGATCATAAGCTCTGAACCTTGAGCCTTCTCTGTCTTGCTTGGTAGATGTTTCAACAGCTTGTCCCGCCGCTGGCAAGACCAGCCTCGACTACCTCCGTCTCGTCTCGCCCTGCATTCGGCACAGATGTGCAATGGCGAGAAATACTGAAACATTGCGTCGTGAAGCCGAGCCTCGTGCTCCCCCAGAAACGGATGGTGCTAGTCACGATGTCGGCAGTTGCAAACGTGCGGTCATGACGGAGCCGAAAGTCACAAAGACCGAGGTCTAGAGGACGATGGCGAAACCAGCCTAGTTCCCGTCCAATTGCCGTGCCGCAAGTATCTCTAAGCCATGGAATATCCCGCGACACAAGGTTACCCGGCCCGCTTGGCAGCGGCCCTCTCTTGTAGAAAGGGGGTGAGTTAAGCAGGGGCGGAACAAAGGTCCACAAATGACGGGATAGCGCTCCCGCTCTCAGAGGAATGTTTTGAACAAATACGCGCAATTCGGTCTAGTCTCTGAACTATTTGGATGCAGGAGACGTAATGTCTCGGACATGCAGGGAGACGTGGCCACGTCCTGGATGATGACTGGCTGCCGTGCCGGCTGTGTGACCTAGATTATGTCCGATGCTCTCTTCGAAGCCTGATCAACACCCACTCGAGCACTTACAACAATATTGGCAAGGTCCTGTCGGCTGTAGCCTGATGAGATGACATACGATCTTAGAAAATAGTCTCGTTCTCGACCGCGTCGATACGAGTGGAGCTTCCGGGACACTCTACATCCGGCATGGCATTTTCGTCTGCCAGCTTTGATTGAATGCATCTCGCCTACTTTGGCCAGTTTCTTCGACGATGGCATGTGGAAGAGGTGTAATGTTGTGAGGTAAATTGCCGTGACCATTTTCTTTTCCCTCAGAGCTTGCAGCCCAGCCCGACTTTGTGTGGTAAAACCTGCACAGCTTGTCTAGGTTGTCATTCAACTGGACGACGATCATATTCCAAAAACGCAGACACATGTCCAAGATCCAGTTTTTTCGGCTACTGGTACTTTTGAGTAGTTGTGCTGTCCAGGTGCCGGACCTAATCCTCCCACGGGGACTGAAAGAGTGACCTTTGAATGAGACGATGCAGTACTAATCATACTGCCCTTGGCACAGAGGCTGTGAACTCAGTAGTCTTGGTAGTCAAGCGTCACGGATCAGTCCTCAAAGTACATGAAAGCCCAAGGTAGGTAAAGACCTAGTCTTGACTAAAAGAACGTATCTCGCAATGATTTTTGGTTGTGGACAGATTCAAACAGTCGAAGTCGATAACAGGCCGTTCAAATTGGGCTTGCGTTGTTCCCATCACGAAGAGAAGTGACGAAACCTGTCGGACCAAGGGACATCCGAGAAGTTTGAGACATCAAGCCGTTGCGTGCTCATGATGGGAGCGACCTAGATTCACCGAACCCATTTGGACGAGGTTGCAGAACTATTCATCGCCTCGCAACTCATACCATGATGTTTAGGAGCCAACTTGGGGACATTTCATTCATGTGCCTAGAGATCGCAAGTCAACCCACAAAAGGGCCGATTACGAGTGGATTGCTAAGCAACTGCTGCGAAGTAAAACATTTGAGATCATAGTTGGCAGTAGAGTTGACAATTCACCATGACTGGTGAAAGGGGAGTCGATCATGAGCTCAATGACTCGACACGGGATGATTAAAGTTTAAGCGATCTTCTCGGCTGAAGTCATGCATAACATAATGAAACTTCTCGGGTGCAAGTGGCGGCGCATTCCGCCGAGGATCTCTCTAACCCTTACATAAAGCGTGAGACATGGCTGTCTATGTAGACACCCCAGCGCCTCTGCTTGTCTGACCGGCCTATCACTCGGGATTAGTCTAGGTTGTGAAGATCTCCGGTACGTAAGGTTCCGAGTGGGTGTGACCACATGACTGTACCATGAGAGTCCAGAATTGAGAGTACGAGGCATTGATGGAACCCTTTTCCGTTGAGAAGGCTCGTGACCACGTTGTGCTATCCGAGGCGGTGTCTCGTTGAAAATTGGGATAAGCCCACAGCAGCAAGCAATCTGGACTCAAACCGTGAATATTGTGTCTTTATTAAAATGCCTAGCTAAACCGAGTCACCTCTGGAACAAAGAAAACAAGCATCGTAAACTCACGGGCCAGTCCTGCCCACTGAAGTATAAACAAGTAGTGAATAAGGTTTTCGTACATCTAAGCCCATATCGTGAAGGACATGGTCTATGAGCGGTCTAAGATTCGATTACTTGGTGTACACACTTACCGTGCATTCATAGTCCCACTCATGGACGAAGAGGAATATGCCCTTTCCAAGCACCTGAATCTCACGTTCACGTTCGTATAAAACGGTGAGACTTCTGGCTATACTTGGAAGAGGATTAATCCAACATCCCTCTTTTGGTTTCTATTACGACGGGAAACCTGGAGGCTTCGCGAATAGTTCAGTGCACTGGTATTCACAAGTCCATTCCTCATTGCCCGCGTAGTGAAACACGGGGAAGATGACGTCATGTCGCCCCCCGTTGAGGTCTCGTCGCTCTCAGAATGCTGCGCCTCATCGATAGCTATAAAGGTGCAAGCCCTGGCATCGGTGAAACAAGTGGCTAGAAAGAAGACCATGGATCAGAAACTGAGGTTATAGTAGAACAACGTGAAGTGCAATGGCCTTTTTGTTATTTAAGAGGCATATGACCTCAATATCGTTTGGCATAACGAACAATACCTGGAAATTGACAGAAACGGCACCGAAAGGATATAGGAGCGACGGGTTTACTCATGTACTATCGTCCGTCTAAGTGCCAGTTGTGATTTAGATCAGAGACATCACGTTGATAAGGTTGCTCAGTCTTCACATTCAGTACAGGAATGTGACTAGTTTAACCATGAGATGAATTGGGCTAGGTTTGTAGTCGCGCTTTATTAAGTCAGCAAAGCTTATGTGCTGAGATGCTACCAACTACAAAGTTTTATACACTAAAATCAGTTGACCTGAGTCTCCATCAAAGGTCCCTTGTACACCTTGTGCGCCGACACCAGGTAGTACACAGTACTAAGAAGTGCAACTCCACCAGTCATCAACGAGGCATAGTTCATGGTGTCAGGGGCGACAGGAGTTTGCGGAGGCCAGAAGCTGAAGAACCAGATAATAAGCATGAACAGGCATGCAAAGGTGTTGTTGACGATGCCGAACATTCCGGGGACGTGCCAGGGGCCCCAGGCGAGAGACTGACCCTCACCAGCAGTGATGTTAGCCAGAGCAGGAAGGGCACTGGGGTCGGGCATCTTATAGCCCTTGCCGCAACGACGGTAGAGAAGGAGAGATGCGGCCATGAGGTAGGACGAGTATAGACCAGAGACGGCGACAGAAATGATGGCGTTGTAGACGACCGCAGAGCCGATGTTGATAAGGCCAATAAGGCACGAGATGATACTGGTGATGGTGATGGCCCAGACAGGGACGTTGGTCCGGGCGTCAACCTGTACTTGGTGTCAGTCGAGATGTACACGGACTGAAGATGTGCCTAAGGGCAAAAGGAAGGCTTACCTTGGCCAGAGTGGACGAGAATGGCAGACCGCGGTCTCTGGCAAAAGCCCAAAACATGCGGGACGTGGCGGCGATGACACCAACAATAGCAGACAGAGTCATAACGATGATCAGGGACGTCATGGCAGCGGTTCCGCCCTTAGATCCGGTAGCCTGGTAGAAGATCTCGATATAAGGGTAGCCGGTCGGGGAGTTGATGGCCTCGTCGATGTCGGTCGCGCCGTAGAGCATGGCAATGATCATAGCAAGGCCCATGGAGCCATTGATGAGGACGCTGGTCATTATGGACCGGGGAACAGCCAGGGAAGGGTTGCTGACCTCCTCACACATCTATATGCTTTGTCAGTAACCTTGTTTTAGTCGTGGAGCAGGGAATATGAGGATCTGGCGGGGCTTCGGAATGAGTCATCTTACGTGAAAGGAGCAGTCGACACCTGGAGTAGTTCCGCGTTAGTTATTGTACAAGCCTCGACGGGCAAAGATGAAGCTTACCGGCAAAGGAGAAGACGCAACCCAGCAATCCCACGAACCATGACAGGCCCTGCGTGGGCCACATGCCTTCGTTGCGAAACTCAAGGAAGACGCTGGATGCGTCGCCGTTGGCGCCGAAAGTGACCAAAGTGATCAGGATGGCGAAGAAGCCGACGATGTGCAGAATCAGGATCATCCCCTCGAGCTTAGGGAGCATGGAGCTAACAATCGTGTTGATGATGACGGCAATGAAGATGCACATCCAAAGCATCAATGTTCCCTGCCACGTCTTGGCGTCATATGATGGGATCATAAAAGTGACAAGACCCTGGATCATGGTACCGGTAAGAAAACCAGCAGCAGCAGATGTGCCTTGCCATCCAGCCATAGTCAACCAGCCTGTGATGTAACTCAGGTACTTGGAGCACCACCGAGGAGCCAGCATGGCCACCCAGTGATACTGGCCGCCGGATGTGGGAGCAATAGAGACAAGCTCGCAGAGAGTAGAGAAGACGCTGATGTTACCGATCCAGACGAAGATGAACCCGTAGATGAGACCACCGGGGCCTCCGTTTGCCAGACCCGGCGCAAAGTTCATGAGCGTGCCCTCCCATGTTACGAGAATGGCACAGCTAAAGCCCAGAATGGTCAAGAAACGGAAGTTTCGCTGTACGAAGACGTTTGGTCAGTTCCATCGTGGCGGCGACGTGGAGGTTTAGGAGGCCAGGCGTGACTTACCTTGAGCACGGATTTCTTGCCGAGCCGTGCCAGTTGCTCACGATCATAACTCTCGCGATTGGTAGTCTCGGAAACATTCTCAACTTTGGCATCTGGGGATTTCGCGGGGCTCGCGGGGCTTGCGTCGCTGAGGTCGCGACTGTCGCGTCCAAGAACCATTTTGAAGGAACGAGTGGCGTGTGTCGATTCGCGGATCAGACGGGAACCCTAAATGCGGGAGATTAGGAGATGGTGATGGAAGGAAGAAGCTGCAGCCAACACACTGCACGGGGGTCATCTATTAAGTACGGTTCGTGGCAAGCAGAGAAAGCGTGGCGAACCGCCGAAGTGGTTGCGGCGAGCAGCTCACGTACCGGGAGCTGCAATGCAACACTCCAGGTAGCGTGTCTGAACCTGCCACGGCCGACGGTCCTCCTGAGTCCTACTGCAGACTAATTCCGGCAGCAACGGTTGGATGTTGGATGTTGGTTGGGGCGGACGTGAAGAGTGGCTCGCCCGATCCCTGCTGCATCGGCAAGACACTGCTAAAGTCCTTGTAGATGTACACGCAGGGAGTGGTACGCCCATGTGCAGGTTCTTAGCGGATCGCTACAATGCCCGCATTAATCAACAAGGGACCTCCCTGGCAGGCTTCACGGGCGAGAAGACGCATGAAGAAATCGCAAGTGGAAACTCGAGTCCGCGATCTTAGTCAATCCTACGTAACGCCATCAACCCCTGACGCCGGAGACTAGAACGCTGGACCAGTGCCGCTGTCATACGACTAAAAGCAACCATACCTTGCTCGCATCATCTTAG
Organism: Neonectria coccinea; assembly: GCA_019137265.1. Lineage (NCBI taxonomy): Eukaryota > Fungi > Ascomycota > Sordariomycetes > Hypocreales > Nectriaceae > Neonectria > Neonectria coccinea. Next base: position 83,582 of record WPDF01000041.1, on the reverse strand, counting down.
AGTTTTCCTGGGGAAGAGAGCTTACGTATATTTATTTAGATCTATCCGTGAATGAATATTCGCGCGGTCCGCGCAGCACTAATTAATCCCCCGGCTGAGCACCGAGTTTGGTGGGCTCTGGTTACGTTCCCCATAACGTTAAGCTATATTTTGGTCAATCAAGAACAAATTTGTGCGGGTTCTACGGCAGTTGAAATGAAGTCTCCACGCGTTCGCGTTCGCGTGCTTCATCCCAAGGAATGTCTGAGATTTACTTCGCTTTGTAGTTACTACATCCTAAAATACAATGAAGAAATCAGGCCGCCTCTCCTATAGCACTGTTCTTCCTGTGCACATCCACCTGCCAACTCTGCTCAACCAGCACGGTCTGGCTTGTGTGGCTCTGGCCATCCCACGATGCGCTGGGTTCAGAAGCCGTCGTGACAGTAGCCTTGTTTCCCTGGTCGCGAGACTTGTCCATGTCCATCATTTCGTAATTCTGCCGCCGATGAGAAGCGTTCGAGGTCATTGTAGTGACGGACATGAGCCCGCCCCTCGCAGTGGTGCCTCGAGGACGACTCGTGTGGCCAGACGCATAGCCGTAGCCGCTCCTGCTTCTGCTGTTGCTCCCCTTGCTGCTGGTTCCGCGAAGATCACCAGCGATCATCTGGCCGGATTCCAGGCTGTCCAAGAATGGCTTGAGATAGGGAATGCAGGTTGCCATGACGCTCATGCACTGGATGACTTGTAGTATAATGGTCGGCACCCACATGCTGAACAAGGGGTTCTTCGAATCGATCGCGCGTTTGTAGTAGTACATATGGCAGATGATGGGAGGAATAATGCTATGAAAGGTTAGGAAAGTGCTGTCGAAGGTGTCCTGTTGAACCGGGAGGGGGGATACGTACAAGATGCGGCACCCGAAGACCCCAATCACCAGGCTCTTCTTGGCCGACGATGTTTGCAAATGAATGAACATCTCGATGAGGATAGTAGTAATGGCGAGGTCGGTAACAATATTCAGGACATCGATGTAGATCCAGAACACGGACTATTGTAGTGGTTAGACGCGATTTCTCGCCCAACATGACGTTACTCGGATGCGGAGCGTACCCGGTTGAAGCATTGACCCTTGATGTAGTCCCAAGGCTCCGGAAGCGAGCACTGGAATGATGAGGCGGCGATGGAGGATATCGCCCAGAGGCCGATCAGCGCTTCTGTACCCCAGATCAAGCCTCGACGCTTTCGGGGTGCCATGCCCCAGATGGTCCTCGTTGCGGATAACTTGGCTAAGAGCAGCGCGGCAACGAAGAGAACGTCGGAACTATACTGGGCCTGTCAAGAAATTTGTGTTGTCAGGTCTTTGGTTCTGGGCACGCACGATTATTCTGGTTACCTTTAGGATGGAGGATACGTGGCTAGACGTGAGGCCATTGAGCTTGCCCAGGCCGTTGGCTCCCTGCGCAATGACAGCGATCGACTGAGCAATAGCCACAACCTACTGCCGATCAGCAAAGTCATATGCAGGGCATGTTGCCAACAGAACTCACCGTGGAAGCAGCAACAAGTGTATCATCCAGCTTGAGGCTTCTAACAGTAACCAGCCGTATCACAAGCCGGGTGATGACGGAGAGTATCATGATGACCATGAGCAGCGCTGCCATGGCCCGTATCAGCGGCGCCTTGTTGAAGGGCGTTTCGTGCTCGCGTGGCAGAAGCATGTTGGCGGCGGAATCTGGACGCAGCCTTTGGTGAACGCACGGCGTGAGTGGTGTCGATATCGCAGACTTGGAGTTGGGCGACAGCAAGAAGTTGAAGAGGTGAGGCGGTGCATAACTGATCAAGTACTCCTTCACACAACCTAAACCTATTCCGCCATCGAGACGCATGAACTAGCCCGTGGGTTGGAGCTTGGAAGAGCGAGCTCCGAAGCACAGCAACCCAATACCATGTGACAAGTAAGACAGGCACGACAAGCAAGGCAAGTGTCCTTTGGCCTTGAAGCTGTCGGTACTCCATCCCTTCGTAGACTACTTTGGGCGTCGAACAAACGCCCAATCGCAATAAGAACCGGAATGACTACCCCTGCTGCCGTCTCGGTTCTGGCCGGGATCACCCCCGAGCCGCTCTCGACCGGCTTGACCAGGTCCACGCTGGTAGATACGACGCTATCCGGCTTCCAGACTCGCTGGAGATCTTCCGCTCAGCCCACTCCGCGGCCCCTGCCACTACCGGGTTCCAGGTTAGGGGAAGCTAGGGTTCGGCCCGGACACAATAGAACCAACTGCATGCCAAGTTGCCATCCCATGCACAGCATGTCGACCAACAACCAACACGTCCGCAACGACCAACACTTCCGCAACAAGCCACAACGTCGTATGTGTTGTAAATACGCGACAGGCTAAATAAAACCTAATGCAAAGTTTTGCACCGTAAAAGTTCTAGCGCAGGTTCCTACCACTTTTGAGGCGGCCTGGTTGGTACCTTGACTTGCGAATAATGACCAGTAATTCCTCAGAGGGCCTAATTAATCCCTTGCATCAGCTCAGACTGCGACGCAGGCACACCACAGCTGGCATGTCTCCGCCTGATTCCTTCGTGTGTCGATGAAGTTATAAGCCTCAAAAAGGAAGGTCGGAATCTATTCCGGAATCGAAAGACCAGGTGGGATACATACTCTGCGCTTCGCTGAGAATGGGCTGTCCATTACGCAAGGGGTGCAAGCAGAATCTGCCGATAGACGTTCCTCATTGCCAGACCCGACCCAGGGCGTCGGAAGTGACAAGCATTGTAGGTTTGTCGTCCCAAGCCATGCTGCAGTCTGCAAGCGAGGTATCATCACTAGTGAAGCTCGCCAGGAGAACTCGGAAGTAAGAAATTGACCCCTATGACTCGGGAGAGATAGTTCGGATGATATGGGTAACTATGTAACATTGTGGCGCGAAAAAGCCAAGTAAAGAAGGATTCGGAATCGAGATGAAGCAAGAAACGAAAGAGAAGGGCGAGAATTTTGTGGTCCGCCTAAGAGATGCATGTTCCGCAGCTGCAGGGGTGACCCGGCATGGGAAAAGAGACAGCTGCGCCGTCAATAGTTCTGCCGCTGATTGGCCCTTTAAGGTAAGCTTACTCTTGAATTCCCTGGCATACAAAATTGCACCTGTCCATTCATCCATCCATCCTCCGTTCAACCCAGCTTTGGGTCATCTTCACTCGGCACGTTTCTGCCACAGTAACATTCTTTCAACCCGAAGCCAGCCACTGCTTCTCGTCAAGATGGGCTTGAGTCCTCTTGTACTAGAGCAAGTAACGTTAGACGACGTACCTGCTCTCACTGAGTTATGGTACGCCGCATTTACAGACCCCGGGGTTCGGCGCTTGTGGCCGGACACTCCAAGTGTGCGAAAATGGTGGGACAACGCCAACCGCGACGACATGTTGAACAAGACTTTTCAGCATTACATCAAGGTAGTCGATCCTGCATCCAGGGACAACCAGGGTCGGCCGCGGATAGCTGCTTATGCGAAGTGGGACTTGGCTACGCCTACGTTGCGAGGACCTCGCTATCCTCCCTGGAACGAAGACATGCCCACCCAGGCATGCGATGCTTTCCTCGAGAGACTCGAAAGCCAGAGACAACAAGTAATGGCTCCCTGGAAAGAGCACTACTGTAAGAGTTCCTTGGTTTTGATCCTGGAGATTTACTAATGGCGAATAGATCTTGACACTCTGGTCACACATCCGAATTATCAGAGGCGAGGGGCTGGGTCAATGCTTGTCCAATGGGGCTGCGATCTTGCAGACAAAAATGGCGTCGAGGTGTACGTGGATGCAAGCAAAGCGGGTGTGTTTTTGTATGAAAAGTTTAGGTTTGTCGATAAGAGGCTGGGGAGCGAGTCTGAATCGGACATTGTCCCTATGGCTCGGGCGGTTAGTAGCGATAGTCTTTGAGCTGTTGTGTATCCGTTGGTGGCTTGTCCTCATCCGGCGAGTATTAATCCTTCTAGAGCTACTGAAACCATTAATTTTCTTCCTTTCCTCGTCCCCATCAACCTCCGTTGCCCTCAATCAAGCGCCATAATCGCTACTGATGACTTTCACCCTGGTTTTGACCCGTCGACGAGGGGTGACGTGCCCTATTTGTTGCATCTAAACGAGGAGGGTTCATTCGGGTTTCACGATCATCACTCTTCAAAGATAAGATGTAATCGTATTCTTGGGTGAATTTATTTGTACGCCTATTGAAACAGCCACGGCCAGCACAGTCTTCTCACCTTGCCAGTTGTAGCAAATACTCAACATCCCATCATCTCCATCATTCCTTTACAGCGCACGTCTTGCTCCTTCGGCTGCGTCGAGAGACAATTGGGCATTGTCCCGGTTAAAATCGCCAACAAACTCAGAGACATAGGACGGCACGTCTACCCGGTTATATGAGCTGGGCAATGGTTCTCCCATAGTTTGATGGATGGGAAGTACTCCTGTCCAGGTAGAATCAAGCATGGCCTCGTTTCCCATGTCCGTTTTATCGTCATGGGCTTGACCGGCGCTAATTTTGGCACTCCCAGATGTGATGCGGACCTTGAGGATGCCAGTGCTCTGGATCTCTGCCTTTGTTGGTGGTAGACGGGTATGGCGCCAGCGGTCTGGCACGACGCTATTCGTGATGAGCTCCATGGCGTAAAGCTTCTCGGCATCATCCTTGACGTGGGTGGCATATCCAAAGAGAACGGTTGAGCGGTAGTTGTAGTTGTGAGAATATGAGGCGAGAGTGAGAACCAGACCATCGATATGCGAGGCAGAGATACAAACGGGCATCCCTTCCTGCTCCCCGCCGTCAACCTCGCCGTTGCCGCTGTTCTTGCAAGTGTTCATCATCCGGGAGGAAACATAACCGTGCAGGTAAAGCTCAAGGGGGTCGCCAAGATCTGCGCTGGGGCGATCGAAGGATCCCATTTGCCCAATCATTGGAAGAATCACTGGGAATGGTTGAGACGAAATATTGAAAGAGACGTGTAGGATTTGGCAGGTGTTGACGATTTGATGGATGGTCTCGAGAGCGTAGACCGCGTGTGCATTGTAACGCTTGACGGTGTTGGTTGCATCCTTGGGGTACTCCAAGTTGTAAGTCCCCATTTTGTCATAGACGGCCAGGGTGTATAAGAACTAGTGATGTTGTGGTTGTAAATAGCAAGTGCTGCTGTAATTGTTGCATGCGTTGATGACTCGGGTTTCGATCGCGTACTTATATGTCTGTCCATACGATCAAAAATGGCAATAAAAGTGCATTGATTACCCTAGATATGTATCCGCACTAGCTTAACTTAAGTCCAGATAGCACATGGGGCTTCCTTGAGCAAATACCCTGGGACGATGGATGAGGGCTCCCGGGTAACTGCATTGATCTGCTGTCTTGGTGAGCGGGGAAGTCGATTTGGCGATAACAGACAACGCCTCATCAGCTTAGAGTACGCCACTGGGCAAAAATTGCCTTCTGAGGTTAGACTGGAGCGATTACAAATGCCCGATGGCGGATTCGTTGTCGTACGGATGCGATGCCCAGCAGGGCGCGACGGCATTGCCTTATCGCAGGGCGTTCATCAATATCTAGTTTGAATACGCGTCTATTGTTGTTAATGCGCACCGTGTAATTCAAATTAGCCGACTAAGAGAATGTAGCTATGAATTATGCCGGTGGACTGTGTGAACTCGATGGAGTGGTAGAACAGTGTCAAGTATTAGCCTAATAGATTTCCACTCTTCATACATTCATATTCATGTTAGACGCTCAGAACAAAAGAAAGATGCGCTCGGTATTAGCGAATTAAGCTGTCCACTTTTATCTTGTCGGTCTGTGTCAACAGACTGTGCACGTGACTCAACTGGCCCAAGCATTTGTGTTCTCTGGATATTAATTTAGAACCGCAAAGTTTACTTCTCAGGCTCCTCCCTCGAACATCTTCAACCCCCTGACCACTGGCTGCTTCGTACTCTTTGCAATGACCTAAACCTGCTAGCCATTCACCAGCCGACTAGATCCTCACGGCGTGTCTTTTCGCGTGGACATCATAGACCGTAGTCTCGGAGTCAGCCGGAACTAATCTAATCTATTCAACAAGTCCAGGAGCATTTTGCATTCGTTCTTCACATGAACTTTGTGATAGCCACGTTCTGTCGCCCATTCATATCTGGTACCAGTTTGCCTGATGTGGGGTCTACTAATATCGCAGATGTGCTCGGTCGGTTCCAAAACGCCCTGAGATGTAGCGCTAAGGCGTATGTTCGTCTGCGATCTATTGCTGCCTATTCAAGTCGGTCTTGGGCGTTCATTCACAACGGACTATCATCTATTCTTCTACTAAGCCTAATGAAAGAAACAAGAAACACTCTTGACACTCGGAAGCTTCAGACTGAGTTAATTGAGAGCCTTTCGAGAGCAGACACGGAACCTACTTCTATCCCAGGAACCTCTTTGGCCACACGGTATCTTTCCCCTGCGCACAAAAGAGCACTCAGTGCACTTCAGAACCTCAAGCGAATATCAGACCAAGACCAAGACCAGGACTTAGAGGTGAACCGCGACGCTGTTGCGGGCCACTCGGTTGAGATCAGCACGTTTCTTAACGACATAGGGGTATCTGCATCAGCATACAATGGCAATCAATCGGAGTACTTAGGTCATTAAATTTTATTACTGAATATGTTACTGACTAAGATGCAGGTTTTGGAATGGAGATGATTGGTTTCAGTCTTTCAATGATGATATCGCTCCTTTAGATGCATTTGACTCTTTCATGCTGGATCAGTATCCAGGGACCTGAAGATTTCTCTAACTACTAGTACTTCCTCACAAACTCAGATACGAATTTCACCATTTAATAATAGATCAAAGTGAACACCATAAACTGATATGTATACCACCGTGCACGAGTCTGAAAATCTGCCCTGTCACTCAGTATATCCGTAGGTCTCCCACATGTCGAGTACTCTGGCCTGAACATCCGCGGGGAAAGACTCCTTGAAATCGGCCGCTTCCCAGTCCTTGCCGGTAGTGTACTCAACAGGCATCAGGCAATCCGAAACAACCTTGCCTCCCGTCGTTGGGTTTCCATTCCCGTGAGACATGTACGGAATCAGCGGGAAGCCACGAACGTTCTCAAAGTTGTACTCATCGGTTCCAGGGCGGCAACGTGTGCAAAACGCCCAGATCACGTCCTTGAAGTTGTATATGTCGATGTCATCCCCAACGACAACCAGGCGGTGGATTGTATAGCCAGCTTTGTGGTTAAACACAATCTCGCCAATGTTGCGGCAAAAAGCCTCTGGCGTGGTTTTCATGTCTCGAAGCTTGTTCGTATCGACCTGAAGAGCCACCCAGGTGACTTGAGATTCGAATGGAGAGAAGGCTTCGATAATAGGGAGGCCTTGAGATCTCAGCAGAAACCCTATCTCGGCAGCTGCGAGGGGGCCAATCATCGTGTGCTTAGAGACTTAGCAAGCTAAATAGCTAATTGGAATAGAAGACTTACGGTCTCGTCTGTCAGGCGGCCGCAGTTGGACACTGGCAGGATAGCATCCTTTCTATGAGTGATCATGTCGACTCGATATTTCGGCTCCAATTTGTCATCGGAGGGAAACACATAACTATAGGTCATAAGCAAGAGTACCCAAGTCCGGTTGAGAAAGGATCTTACCCATGCATCTCGCCAAAGGGACCCTCTGGGACCCTCTCGGTTATAGAGCAATATCCCTCAAAGACAATCTCAGAGTTGGCCGGAACCATGAGACCACTGGTCTCACATTTAACGACCTCTAAAGGTGAACCAGCCAGAGAACCAATGTACTCTGCCTCCGAGAGACCATCTGGGAGCGGCATGCTGGCAGCCATTATGGCGGCAGGGGGCACACCAAATGCCAGAGCCCACGGCATGTCCTTCCCTTCCTTCTTCCACATCTGGTGAATCTGCCATATGTGTTGAGGCTGGATAACCAACCCAGTAAGGTGGGTTTTGTCGTAGACCATCGCTCGTGAAATCGACCAGTTTGTCCATTTCCCATCAGGAGACTGGACAATATGCATGCCGTACGTCTGGACATACTTTCCACCATCCCCCTGATGTAGAAGAGGAGCTGGTAGCGTAGTGAGATCGAATTGGTCAGGAGTGAGGCGAAACTCCTTGCAAGGGCCGGTGCCAACGCTCACAGGCGGAACGGGAATTGCAGTCTTGGCACCGATCATCTTATCAAGAATCTCCTTGATGGTCGCAGCAGGCTTCAAGCCCAAGTGACGAGCAAGTCGGCCGTATTTCTGCATTGGATCGGACTTCAGAGAGTTTGGCGCACCAAGGATACGCCAAAGGCCATTCTCGTTCTGGCCTTTCAAGTTGTTAAACAGAGGGGCCCTTTCGTTGGTCTCGACGACCTTGCGAATGATTGCACCGACCTCCAAGTGAGGGTCGCACTCCTCATTGATCTCGACAAGGTCACCATCTTCTCGCAGTGCTTGAACAAAGGCGCGGAAACTGAGATGAGGAGCATCCTGGGAGGATGATTCCGAAAGAGATGACATGGTTGATGAAGCGATGGGTGATAAAAGTAGGTCTGAGAGTACCCGATGTTTTCAAAAGTGTCTACTTGCTCAAGGCCATATCGTTGGTATTCAAGATGCTTTTGTATTCCCAAAAGTATTGCGATGCTGGCCCAAACTTGAAGGCGGTATGTGGACTCCGAATCGCCCGAGGCCCCCGAGCGCCCCGACGCCTCCGAGATGACCGAATCCATCAAATCCGCCCAACAAGATGCCACAAGGGGAGTCAGATTCGTACTGTAGTATTCGATGACATATCTACCATGTCTTAGCGTCCGAGGAGGTCCGAAACGCCCGAATTGAAGCTGTGAATATAAACCAGCAGTTCTCTTACCTATTCACCGACAGATACAACCAAGACAAGCTGATCCTTCAGTACGCTTTCTTCGGCCCAAGCACCACATTTTTACGCACTCGCCTCACCCCGGCTCCTCTCCAGGAGTGCATATTCCAGCCAAGATGCCTGAATCACAACGGCGGAAGAAAATTATTGTCGCCATTACGGGAGCCACCGGGGCAGAAATCGGCATTATGGTTTTACAAACTCTGAGAAAGCTCCATGTCGAAACCCATTTGATCATCAGCAAGTGGGCTGCTGAGACGATAAAATACGAGACGGATTACACACCAGCCGCCGTCAAGGCACTCGCCGACTTTACCTACAGCTCGCACGACCTGGCTGCGCCAATTTCAAGCGGTTCTTATCAGGTGGATGGCATGATCGTGGTTCCGTGCTCGGTGAAGACTCTAGCTGCGATCAATGCTGGCATCTGCGACGACCTTGTCACCAGGGCCGCTGATGTGTGTCTTAAAGAACGGAGGAGACTGGTGCTGTCAGTTCGGGAGACGCCTTTTAGTGAGATTCACCTTCGAAACATGCTAGACGTCACACGGGCCGGAGCAATCATTGCCTGTCCAATGGTATGCTTCTACACAAAGCCGGCCTCTGTGGATGACGTGGTACGTCAAATGGTTGGGCGCTTATTAGATTTATTTCATCTTGACAGTGGGGATTTTGAGCGATGGCAAGGGATAAATGGACAATTGAAGAATTGAATAAGCCAAATTATTCACTCTAAACAGCGCGTGGTAGATTTAAATACTCTGCAAATCATTTATACAGGGTTTCCATGGTAGTTGATCTAGTCGTAATGTTAACTCCTCCACCGAACCGAAACATTGAGCGTAATATCTTTATAATTTACTGTCCAAAAGTCTGATAGGCGAGCAGGTTTTAGTATCGTGCAGATACCCTTAATGAGGTTATCTATTTCGCCCATTGATCACGCAAGACAAACATTAAAACACTGGAATGTCGAACTCGCTAGTGCAGCGTTAAGACAGTAGTAGGTAGAAGTGAAATTGCAAATCCAAAGGTCAAAGGCTAACGCATTCCATCTGGCCACTTCTCTGTTGAGACCTTAAGCTCTGACTGCTACTATCATTTACATTAGTTCGCCCTCTCTTCCGATGTAGTCTCCATATTGGCCATCTCAACTCCATCACCCGTGTTCCTTCTTTGGCTCAGCTCACTCGGATACCGCAGGAAAAACCAAGCCATGGTAAGTGTCATGAGTGAAGCATCGAAGACGTAGACCCCCCACTCAATGCTTAGGAGGTATCCGTCGCTCCCCATGGCATACTCTACGACCCTAAAAATATTTCGGACCATGATAAACGCCGACGTAATGTAGAGCATGTGAAGACATTTCTGCCACGGCACATGCACCATCTCCTTGGCACCCTCGTGTCGACGAAACTTGAGTTGAAACCGCACGGCCGTGGTTACGTAGACGGCAAAGACAGCAATCTGGAAAACCAGGCCGCCGACGATGATATTGGATCCCAGGTTGGGATCCATGTCGCTCTTCCCGCTCCCGGCCTGGACACGGAGGCCGGCACCGCTGGACTGGATCAGAAAGCTGAAGGCGTCGCCGAAGACGAAGATTCGAGTGAGCCATCGCGGGGAAATCATTGAGCAAGACTCTCCGTGTACGGCGACGATGATCCGACCGAGGGTCATGTAGAGGCTTGCGGCAAAGAGGATCGGCGCGATTAGGAGGAAAATCGATTGTAAAATGTAAGGGATGAGAATGCCGGTCGAGTTGTATGCCGCGACTCTGCCGATGTAGCCTATTATTTCAACTTGAGGGAGGCGGCGTTGTTAGTTTGATTGGAGGCACAGAGGACCTAGACGAGACTTACATAAACCGCCCACGGCAAAGGGGATGCAGAACCACATCCTGTGGCGGAAGAGCTTCCAGCAGTGTGCGGCCGTCAGAAGACTAAACACCACCGTGAAGATGATGGCAGCTGGCAAGGACGGGATGTACCGCCATAGCGGGTAGCCATTGTACGTCTCGAGAGTCGGCATTTTCAACGGTGGAGGGGAGCTCGAGAATGCGGACGAGGTGACTGAAGTGAGGTGTCGATAGAAACGAAATAAAGAGCATTGCACTGGGGAGCTGGTGCTTAAGTGTATTCTGCACCTGCACAACAATTCGCATGTCCTCAACAGGTGGCCGTATAGTATACGCCTGGCAAGGACAATACGCGTAGAAGGCTAGGCTACGACCAGATGTGACGACTTTGCCTCCTTCCGGCACAACCAAAAAAAGGGAATGACTCGACCCTAATACGAATGATGGCCTGTAAAAAGCCAGTTTATAGGCTAACTTAATCGTACTCAGTAGGCTCTGCCATTCACCTTGTGGAAACAGGATCCGAGACCGACAGTGGACTGAGATCTGATGGGGCTTAGACTAGTGCATGCCGCACTTCCGTACGCGTATAGAAAGGTCTAACGTTAGACGGGAATCTGCAAAGAAGATTAGGTCCCAATGCAGTGGATCTGACTCAGGTGAATGGCGAATCAGCTATCGACGTACTTGATAGTCCGCGTATTCCTCTCGAGGGAGAGTGCCAACGTATTCGACATGATTAGCCAATTCCGGTCAAAGATCTTCTAACCGCCATTCTTCGTACTCATCTTAGGCCATACCTCAAAGGTAGGATAATGAAATCTTAGCACAACGCTTCTCCGATCTGGCGTATTCACTAGCACAGCCCTAGTGACCCTCCACATGACTTTAAGGGCCACGCGTCAGGGCCTAGGGAGATCTGGGTTAAGTTTCTCGATGTACGAATACACTCCTCTGTATCAAACACGGAGTGGGCCCTTATAACGGTAAATGACGGCTCCTCGGTGCGGAATCCCATTTTCGCATCTTCTGCCATCATGCGCCAATGGTAAAAGGGCCATGTATTATAGTGCTAGGTGGGTCGGCTCAGCTCAAGGAGCGGAGAGATGCAATCATGTAGACATGGGACTTGGCCCTTCCAGAGCTTATCGCTTTCGAAATACTTTTATACGTGCTGTTCCTTTTCAGTGCGCGCTTGATCGCACCATGTTGTCAATACCAGGGGTGGTGATCAATCCATCGTGTAGATAAGGAGAAGCTACAAAACACGATCACGTAGGCCGTACGTATTTACAGACGCTAGGAGTCTCTTATGCAAGCGGCCTGTCAGCTCAACTATTATTTGATCCTGTAGTTGACTTGACTTTCAAGCCCGGGCATTGAGACATGGCTTTGCCCACATGAGGCTTTTACACTTGACCCCAAACCTAAGTTGACTGACTCTATTGATTGAGTGCTTTTCCTGCCTTATAAGTGAAATATCGACTAGTAGAAACAGATGTAACACCCTTTGCAATTAAATAAAGCTCATTATATAGACTGATGGGGGTTATTGTTTGTTGAAGATTGAAAGCTGGTTTCCCTACGATAGCTATAGGGTAGGGGGATTGGATTATTATTTACGCACTGGTGACAGTAATGATTCAAAATCTGAACAGTGTAATCAGCTTGAATCACACGTCTCATGTACGCCTGTCATCGGTTTCAAGTCTTGGAGTCTTGAGGGGGATAGAAGCCAAAATCTAGGACTTCGAACCGGAAAGGTTAACGAAAGCAAGGGCGTTGCAATGTGTCACTGTCCGTCAACTCTTTTGAAGCGGCCACCGCTATGGAATAATGACGTGGAATCTCATATGAAGAATCTAATTTGGGTCGTAAAACCCCAAACGTGAATACGAAGGTTCTTTCGGAGCTCTCTTTGCGATGGTAACTCTTTTCAGTTGATGAGCCCATCATGGTGCTCAAAGGCCCCTCACACGATTACGTCATTGTCCAAAGATCGGGACACAGAGCTCCGACAAGTGGGGGTCTGCTTCCTTAACCCACTATGCGTTGTCTCCTCAGATGACAGTGAGCTCATTATAAAAACCTCTGATACAACTTCTCGTGGCTTGCTTAGAGAAACAACATACACAGCAGAGACCGTAATCATGTCTATGAACACAGATGACTGCGCGAAGCTTCGGGATGGGTTCCCTCGGCCTTTCCCCGACACGCCTTCCAACGTCCTGGAACAGTTCCAGTTAACGGGGAAGGTTGTGGTTGTCACAGGCGCCGCTGACGGCTTAGGCCTCGCTGTTGCCCAGGCCATGGCCGAAGCCAACGCCCAAGTAGCCTTTTGGTATAACTCGTAAGTCGAACTGTGTATTATCTGACGCCTATCTAACACCATATACAAGAAACGACGCGGCCGTTCAAAAGGCGGAGGAGATTGGAAAGGAGCACGGCATCAAGACGGCTGCCTACAAGGTTGACGGTGGGTAACCCAATGAATCCATAGGCCTGTGATGACTGAGCTAACACGACCCAATAGTCTCGAATTCTGAGCAAGTCCAGAGTACCATTGCCAAAGTTGTCAAGGACTTTGGAAGAATAGACGTCTTCGTGGCTAACGCTGGTAAGGGATATTGCAACAGGAACAAAATAACACAACTAATCATCCTATTACTAGGAATGGCGATTTCAAAGCCCATCTTGGAGCAGACTCTTCCCGAGTTTGAGAAGCAGATGTCTGTCAACGGTCAGTTTCTTACCAAACAAACCATGTGCTGCCAGCCAGAAACTGACTTGCATAGTTAACGGAGTTGTGTACTGCGCCAAGTACGCCGGTGAGGTTTTCCAACGCCAAGGCAAGGGCAACCTTATCATCACGTCAAGCATGAGTGGCCATATTGTCAATGTCCCAGTTGACCAGCCTGTCTACAACGGTTCCAAGGCGTTCGTGACCCATTTTGGAAAGTCCCTGGCCCGAGAGTGGCGAGACTTTGCCCGCGTGAACATCGTCTCTCCCGGCTTCTTCGACACCAAAATGGGCGCAGGTCCGCAGGCACTCAATGAGGCCTATCGCATGGCCGTCCTTGGTCGCCAAGGCCATGTAAAGGAGATTAAGGGACTGTATTTGTATCTTGCCAGCGATGCCTCAACTTACATGACGGGTAGCGATGTACTGATTGACGGTGGCTATGTTCTTCCCTAAATAGAAAGGTATCTGTCCTCAATATGAATTATAGAGCAATGAGACAAGACATAATGCCCACCAGATATCACGATTGAGATGAACAGGGAACGATGTGTTTGAAAATTAATTGTTGTTTTGCAATTCAAATTGAGGATAAATCCAATCATTGAACATTGCATCCATGGGAGTGTTGTCAAGATAACCCCACGGCGTCTGATCAAGGATCATGCGCAGAGTCAAGTCGGAAGCTTCATCGCAGAGGCCAAATTCGTTCACTGCAATGACGGTGTCATCATTCCCAGTCTCACCAGCCAAGGGCCCAATCCCACCATGGCCATTGACGACTGGCTGGTGTTGGTACGCGCCTAATATTTCACCGGGCTGTGTGACGGCCGGTTGCTCCTCTACAACATTCCGCGCTCTGGTCTTTCTATGAATGAGGTCTAGAACCTCCAAGCATCGACTTGCAGATTTGCTTTTTTGAGCAAGTGTCACCAAGCAATCACGGGCTTCAGACACCACCACCTGCCAGACCGTGGTCTCCCCATCAGACCGTTGCTGGTTCTCCTTGTTAAGATAGCTTGCTTCAAGGACTAAGGCGGCCTGAAAGAGGAAATACGTTGTATACCAAGCAATGCCAAGGTGCAAAATGCCGTCATATGCCTTGCAAAATGTGGCAATGTCATGGATGCTTTGCATCGCGACTTCAAGACAGCGCTTTTCTGCATCCATCTTGCTCGGAAGAAAGCTGTGATATCGCGTAGAACCCCGCCATAGGATTATGCGTAGGTTCTGTTCCTTCCAGAGCACAACAGCCCGAGGACCTAAGAACCACGTTGGCACATCCGGCGACATGAAGTAGCTGGGCAAGGTCTGCCGCCAAGTGATCATGCTGCGCTCTGTCGCTTCAGCAACCTGGTACTCAAGTTTTGCGTTTGCCGTCTTGGCCAACAAAAACTCGTGATACATGACATTGGCAAGCCTTGCGAGCTGTGCTTGGGCGATGATAGCAGACAAGGTTGTGGGGCAATTCACCTCCTGTGGGACTGGAGAGATGAGATCAAGGTCCTTGGTTTTCATTAGTAACTACAGTTTAAGATGGCGAAGGGATTGCATAACGTACCTTGTCCTGTATGTTCCTTGGGATTCGAGTATCGACAACACCTTCCGACACGTTTGGTGGCCGTCCGGTTGTGATGTTGAAGCCACTGTCAAAGCAGTATACGATCCAAAACAGCTGCCGTCGTCGTTCGTGGTCGATGTTATCCTCGACACCAGGGCTTTCTCGGTGCAGACCAAGCCCCAAGGCCATCTTGTATGCTATTCCTATGAAGTTGTAGCCAGTGTTCGGTCGGTCAATCTTCTGTAGGTAGTTCCCCATCAGTAGAAATGCTTGAACTGTTTCTACTGTGCCCGACTCCAGCATCTGAATGGAAAGGTAGGACCGCGCAGCGGAGTAATAATTCGATTGTTCATGATGAGCGTCTGTTGTTGATATCCAATGCCCAAACGCCAGAACCATAAAGTAAATGACGTTCCAGGATGATTTGCACCTTCTCTGTTGTCGACCAGCAACCTTCTCCCGGAAACTTCTTTCGTGGAGGATCGGGTACGAGACATTGTAGAATAAAAAGTAGGCGTCAATGAGATGCCCTGTGATGGCCGACGAGGCTAGTCCTGGGGGATCGAGAAGACTCTCGGGAACCCTGTTTGGTTGCCATGATCCAGGCGAATGGTCTTGACGTTCACTGGACACGTCTGGCGTGGCTAACTCGGGGAGCATCGAGGCGATTTCTTGAAGGAGGTTTGACCCTGAGCTGCTACCTATAGCAAAAGCGTGAGTATAAGATCTGTGATTCTGTGAGGAAGAAGGTTAAGTTGGGAAAAGGGTTTACCTAGATATCCGGCATCGAGAGTGGAAAGCGTGGCCATGCCGTCCTTGACTCGCACATCACCAGTGGGGGAGCCGGAATCTAGTGGCAGTGACGTCTCATGCCACTCAAATTCATGAGCCGGCTGTTCCCTCTCTGGAGCAATACGTGTCTGAGTGTCGTCGAAATCAACAGGTTCGATGCCGCCCTGGCCTTCGGCCTCAAGATTCGCAATGGCCAAGTCGATATTCAGCTGGGGATGGAGTGACTGAAGCAGTGATTGCAGTCGAGCACATCGAAGCTCCGCTGCATCAAGGTTCCTCCTCGTCAGGGGTGTTCGGTCCGGGGGGTTGACAAAGCTACAGGTCTTCCCCGTCCGAGAACAGTATGCGCATGGCCCGCCGCCGGTCCCGCCGAGCAAGCACCGGCTCTTTCGCTTCTGGCAGTTGAGACAGGCCCGGGACTGGGTTGGGGACCGAGATCGCCTGGACGGACCCATTCTAGCCGTGGACCACTAACAGACAGCGGCTTCTTATCTGAATATCCGTCTGCAGGATATCAACAGTGATGTGAGACGCATGCAGAAACGTCCGCTTCGGACTGTCGTCTCACGTGAGCTCTGACATAGGCACCGCGGACACGGAGCGAGCGGAGTCTGTAGGATTGTGCGGGGGTTGGCTTCGGAGCACAGAGGGCCGAAGTGGACCAACCTAGTCGATTAGCTTGCCTTGGCTGGATGTGGTCGTTCCGACTGCGGGGAACAACGTACCTTGGATAGCCAGCCAGTAGGATGGTCAACAAAAGCGGTTGAGATGGGGCTTGGGTTGGACACCTTGAACATAAGCCTACATCATGCCATGAGAGGGGGAGAGCATAATTTCTGATGCACCAGTCTCTCAGCATACATCACCACGTGCCGTCCGTTGACGAGATTGCAGAAGCTGAGCAAAGGAGATTGATTGGGAGGGAACTCAGATCTCTTAATCTCGCGTTACTCTCCGTACTAAGTAGCTAAGATACGAGCCGAGGCTTACGATTGATACACCTGTCAACACCGACCGTCAACGGCTACAAACAATGCCTCAGAAGACTTAATCCACCTTGGCCTCATCAGACTGACTCGACTTGGGTAGAGGAAATACCTTGCTCCGCCTTGTCCTTCAAAATCTCTCCGCTCATTATTCCAAGCTGGACCCTGATGTCGGCAATTCTTTGCATATCCTCCACGCCTTGATTCCCACCAAACAACTTGTCCATTTCTTCGATTCTGACCCCCTTGGTCTCCGGGACGAAGAAGAACACCCAGACACCAAGGAACAGACAGAAACCTTTCGGTATTTAGCCATGCTCCTCAATGGAAAGAACATTTAAGTGAGAAACATACCGAAGAAGAAGTAAAATGTCCCGAATTCGATAGCGGCTAACATTCGGGGGGTAATAAGGGCGACAATGAACTAAAACGCTGATTAGAAAGTAAATTGCATCAAGAGGCGACGGGGACATACGTTACTGAGCCAATTGGTTCCAATAGCCACACCCACGGCTTGAGATCGAACTCCAGGTGGGAATATCTCAGACGGCATGATCCAGTTCACACAGCCGATGCTGAATGCAAAGTTGGAGATGTAGAGCCAGATGAAAACAGCCGATGCCCATCCTGCTGCAGGGTGAGAAGCCAACGAATCCTTGTACACGGCATAGATGGTTCCAACGATGAATTGGGAGACGCTCATCCCGACTGCACCGATGATGAGCACCTTTTTGCGGCCCCAACGATCCATATACATGATGGCTGGAATCGTCGAGAAGAAGTTGATCACTCCAACAACTCCAGTCGCAAGAAGATCTATGGAGTTCCCGGACAGCCCAATCTTCCGGAAGATTTGGGGAGCGTAGTAAATGATGGCGTTAATTCCTGCTCAGAGTTAGTGATATACATGATGGTATTGAGGATGGACAAAATACCAGTAAATTGCTGAATGACTTGGAGCAGGCAGGCAATGACCAAGCGACGCCTGAGATGACCCACGGTGAACAGCGACTTGTACCTTTCAAAGGCAATTCGAGCCCGGGATTCAATTCCAGGGTACATGGCAGCCGTGGTTTCCTGATCAAACAAAGCCGCGGCTTTAATCTCAAGAAGTTCCAGTCTGATGCGGTTGTCTGTAACAGGGACGCGACGAATGCGAACCAAGGTAGATCGAGCTTCTTCCTCACGATCTAAAAGTTTGGTGAGCCTTTTCTGTATCGTACTCAAGATAGGATGGATAAACTTTTACCTCCCATGACTAGCCATCGAGGCGAATATGGCAAGAAGAAGGTCCCACCTCCAAGAATCAACGAAGGAACGCACTGAAAAGCGAGTGGGAGGCGCCAAGCCGCCGGTGACTGACCATCCCCAGTCCCACCGATATGTTGGGTACCGTAGTCCAGCCAGAAAGCAACCATGATTCCAACAGTAATGCCAAGCTGCTGCATGGCAACAAGACTGCCGCGCAAATTGGGAGGTGCCAGCTCACTGAGGTACAGAGGAACAACCATTGAGAGCTGTCCAACGGCGAGTCCAGCAATGAAGCGTCCCACAAAGATCATTGGGATGTCGATCGCAGTCGCTTGTATGATGGAGCCAATAAGGAATAAGACGTTGGCCAGAAGAATGGACCAGCGTCTCGACAACCGATCGGCGATGGGGCCGTTGACGAGAGCTCCAAACATTGCGCCGAGAGTAAGTACGGCAACCATCCATCCCTGCAAGGTACTGTCGCTGGCCAGCAAAGGAAATTGCTTTGCCTAGATGATCGTAAGCAAACGGGCTGCTGCTATTCCAGTGGAACAGGCACGACGTACAAAGTTGTTCATTACCAACACGCCACTGATGACGCCCTGGTCGTAACTGTGACGGTTATTTCATGTTGCTTCTCGACCCAAGAATCCTTCATCGACCTACCCAAAAAGAACACCACCAATACTAGCAAAGCATGCCAGGAAGAAGATGTACGGCTCTCTAATGAGGCCCTTATAGCCTATGCGGCATTAGGAATCACGCAGTTCAGGGTTGTGAGTGGCTTCAGACGTACCAGCCTCCCCATATGAGATTTCAACTTCTCCCGCAGGAGAAACACCAGTAGGTCCCCCCATGTTGGTCCAGATAGTTATAGAAGGATGATTGAATGTAGTAGAAGAAGGTGGATAGAAGACGGGCAACTACAGAAGGCGGTCCTAGGTCAATGAAGACGAGAGCCGATTAGGTGCAGGATGAGCAACATATATATTCTAGACTCCCAATACATTAGTGGAGGCCCGTGTACAAGTTATTATTTAGCCAATGGCTTTGGCTAATCATGCACTGGGCCGTCAGGTGCTTGACATGATCCCCATGGGGTAGAATAATCGGGGTAGGACGACGTAGGCCAGTCCCAAAACCCAGACTCCAGCTGAGGAAATAGGGATGCCCATCACCTCACGGAAGACTGTGCTCCGAGATCGCATAATTGTCGAAGCGCTAAGCCAGGACTAAATTGGGCGAAGGAAGGACCCATATCGGAGTGATGTGATCCGAAGGCACCTGTCAAAGCTTCATCGGCGCGGGGAGGTCCGAAAAGGAGCCATGGAATATCGTTCTCTAAGAAAGGGTGGTTTGGTAATTATAATATGATGGATTGATCGTTGCGGAACCGCAACCCACGAATATTCCAAAGTGAATGACAAGATCTTCGCGTGAAAACCAACGACGATGGCTAGAGCTGCCTTGCATAAGACTAGAGGTGATAGCTATGTGTTGACTACGTGGAATAATGGTAGGGCCACGAAAGAACCGAGCTTTGATAATTAAGGAATCAATTTGGGTTTATTGTTTTGCCGATTGCAAGTTGGACAGTGCTTGCCCTTCCATCGGCAATTCGACGCTCTCGACCGTAACATTCGGTTGAATCAAGTTTCTTCGCACCTCTTCCCCGTTCTTCAAATCATTTCCCCTCGCTCTTGCTATGCCAGCTTCCCAGTTGATCTCAATGCCCGACTTGATATGCCTCGCAGCAACGCGCTGCAATGCTAGCGATGGTTTCACGTCGACGAACCAAGTGTCATCCACGTAGTCAGAAATCTGCTTCCACGGCTCCTGATTAAGAAGCAGCCAGTTCCCTTCAATGATGACAATTTCTGTCTCCGGCTCGATGCGTAGATCATCTGCGACAGGGTCTTTGGATTCGTGGTCGAAACTTGGGGCCGTGATGACGTCCAAAGCCCCGTGTCGCTTGGCGTGTAGTGTTTTGACAAGCTCCAATACACCTTCGGCATCGAAAGTCCAGTGAATTCCCCGACGGTCGTAGGCCTCGCTTCGGTTTGGCAACGTATCAAGGTGTGCTCGGGAGTGATGAAAGCCATCCATTGGGAGGACCGTAGCAGTAGGTTGACTCGTATCGGCGTTGATGCGACGTGCTACCTCGGATGCAATAGTTGACTTTCCTGAGCCTGGAGGACCCGAGAGGGCTATGATTATCCGGCTGGTGGACGAGCTTTGGGCGGATGTTCTTCGTATATCGAGTGCCCGTTCGGCTAGAGTTGAGTACACGGAGTCCATGATACTGTTCTGTTCTGTTAATCTCCTGGTCACAACTTGAAGCTCTCCATATTCCCCCACGTATCTCGCCTGATCTTGTAGTGGCCAGCTCAGCATTGGAGTAACCCCACAGCTTGGACTAATAAGACGATATCGGGCGAGCGTGCTCCGACAATAATGCGGATTTTGTAAGCTCCAGCCATGACCGATTGCCACATCAGCCCGACGTTGAATTTCAGCTCCTATCACACTTTCGTCAAATTTGTTGAGTTTGTGTAAAGGTCCATAAAGTACACGCTTGTCTATCACTGACCTGACGCGAAATCTTTTAAATTATTTGTTTAGACACTCGCAGCGATTATGGCTTTCCCTGAGCTAGCGGACCGCGCTGACCTGGCCGCCAGAACGGTTCCCAGAATGGTCCTGAGCGACGGCTCTGCTTCATCAATGACACCGCCGCCAACAGCAAGTACTTCGAATGATCCCGTCGCCGGAGCCAGGGATCGTTTCAGTGTCCACGGCAACATGATTGTCACCGGCGGAGCGGGAGGCCTCGGCCTGGCCTCGTGTGACGCCCTGCTGGAGCATGGCCTCGGCGGCTTGATGATTTTTGATGTGAACCCCGCGCAGTCACAGAAGGAAATCGACGCCATGCGCTCAAAGTTCCCGCAGGCCAAGATAGAGGCCCTCAAGGTGGATGTCACGGACGAGCAGGCCGTGCTCGAAGCCGTCGACGAGACTGTGCGAAGTCTCGGGTCTGTCAACGGCCTCGTATGCTTCGTTGGTGTGGTCGGATGTGCGAACAGTCTCGACGTGCCGGTGGCCCAATGGCGGAAAATCATCGACATCAACACCACAGGGTCTTTCATTTGTGCACAAGCTGTTGCCCGCCAAATGGTCCGGCAAAACACTGGTGGTTCCATCACCTTCACGGCGTCAATTTCCGCCCATCGTGTCAACTTTCCTCAGCCACAGGCGGCCTACAACGTGAGCAAGGCTGCACTGCTGACGCTGAAAAACAATCTGGCTGCCGAGTGGGCACGCTATGGAATTCGAACAAACAGCATCAGCCCAGGATATATGGACACAATTCTCAATGAGGGAGATGGGATTGCGGACCTTCGGAAGATGTGGGCATCTCGGAACCCCAGTGGACGAATGGGTAGCCCGTCCGAGCTGACTGGGGTGGTTGTTTTATTGGCGAGTAAAGCAGGGACGTACATTAATGGAACTGACATTGTCGTGGATGGTGGTGGAATTATCTTCTAGTTATTCATCAAGCTCCTGTTGTATGAACTACAATACCATGGCTGCGGTTGCTTGGCGTCATCAACATTTCCTGAGAAGGACCAGGATTCAGATATATCATCATCGTCCTATCGGCATTGCAGTATTAGTACGGAGTTAGAGTTAACCAAAGCCTCCCGCCGTACTGGTCTCACTCTGGCCATACGGATGGAGGCTATTGTACAGAATCCACACTTGTATAAACGCTTTCATTGCAGCTGGGTTGGCTCGGGTAGAGCGCCATTAGTAAGTAGAGGCGCAGTAAGCCCAGGTCTCCACTCGACTGAGTTGGTCGACCCCTCCTCAATCTCAACCGTCCTGTCTCCCCCAACATCAATACTCAATCTTTCACATATTGAACTCGCTACAAACAAGCCGATGATGACCTTGCCTCTCAAAGAGGTGGCTGCTTCACCCAACGACTCGGGATTCCCTACTGGGAGCACGCCCCTTCACGACAGCACCACCATCGACCGAGGCGACTTCGCAGATTCAGACGACGAATACGAGATCGAGGAGGTTTCCGAAGACCCCCACCGTTACCTGCAGGGACTTTACTATCCTACCTGCATTGGCGAAATCCTAGCCGGACGGTATCGAATTGAGCACAAGCTAGGCCATGGAGGCTTCTCAACTGTCTGGATGGCGTACGACATACGCGGGAAGACGGATGTAGCCCTGAAGATCATGTCACCTGGGGAGTCGGGGGAGCATGAGTATAGCATGCAGAGAGAGATCATTGAGGTTGTGCAGGATACCTCTTATCTTATGATCTGTCAAGACACCTTTTTCATTCATGGGTCCCACGGTGACCACCGTGTTCTCGTCTTGCCCTTACAAGGCCCCAACCTTCGAGATTACCCACGAGGAAAACCAGTCAGCACACGAATGTCAGCTGCCAGGCAACTGTTACAGGCCCTCAAACAATTACATGATGGTGGAATTGTGCATAGGGGTTAGTTATCTCCCTATAATCCTCTCCTTCCCTTGTGTATCATTTCAGAATGAACCTCAAGCTGACATGTCTTGTAAGATCTGAGTAGTGCAAATGTGATGTACTCTCTTCATCCTTTCCGCCACCTCAACTCAACTCAAAAGTATCAGTACCTAGGGCGCCCGAAAAAGCTGCCTCTGATGCCCGTCCCGTGGAAAACAGGCGAGCTCGTCATGCCGATGCATGTACAGGAAAGTCTGATAGGAGATACCATATCTGTCGGGGATTTTGGACTAGCGATCAAATCAGGTACTCCAGTATCGCAGAAGCTACAGTCACCTGCTATCTATTGCGCCCCTGAACGAGTCCATAACAAAGACCCGACCTTTGCTACTGACATATGGAGCTACATGTGCATTTTTGCTGAGTTGTATACTGGCTATGCTCTATTCCATGGCTCAGGAAACTCCTCCATCTTGTCCTTCATGGTTCACACCTTGGGCCCCCTTCCTACTTCCTGGAAAGGCACTTATCGGGCAGATGGTATGTGCAATGACTCGTGGTATGATCAGGGACAGACACTAGAACCCTCAATGACGCTTGAAAACAAGATAGCAAGACTTCGACCTGATGCTGATCCGATGGAGCGAGGACTTGTGCTCTCTGTGTTACGAAGGGGACTTTCCTATTTCCCTGAGCATCGTCCTACTGCAGCACAGCTTCTGGAAGATGACTGTTTCAAAACACTCATAGGAATATATGGATTACATTAGGACACTAACGACAATAGAATCTACCGTAAGCACCTCACCGATTCCGTAGTCCGGCCTATACAGCCTCTATCAGAGCTAATGAGTACCATAGCGTTGTCCCAACAGGGCGTGAGCCCAATAGCCCAGGATTGCCCAATGTATTTCTTATCGCTATCAGCGGATCTGGTGATGCAGAACTTCGATCGGCGTGCTAATTGTGCCTGGGCATGTACCCACACTAAAACGGTAGCCAGACCTGCGCCGCCATTCCCTACACAGTATCTCCCCAGGCTCTCCGTTCTGCTCTCCCTCGGTCCCGCCCAGGGAGATGGCAACTCCTTACTTTCTGCGCCTATTCTCTCCACCGCCCTATAGTTGCAGAGGAGTATATTCTTAGGCTTTAAGATCTTTGCTGGCTGGATATTTCTATTCAGCCTCTTACTCCTGCTCCTATCTGCAGAACTAGAGTATATAGTTAGTTAGTCTATAGTTTGCTTGAGATGGGAGGATTGTTTTAATTCCGATATTCTAAGCATTTGAGTTCTATGAGTCTATACGTGAATTTAAATTTTCATATTAATGAGACCTCAGAAATTAAGATAAATCATAATACAACACCTTGGAGAACTTAAGTAAATAATAGCATAATTCCCTCTCCCTTCAAAGATAACGAGTTTAAAAACATTATTCAGAAAGTGACCAACCCAGATGTGCATTCTCTTAGAATGATCCCGGCTGCAACTTGGCCCCCATCGCCCTTTTCTTTGCATAGCCTCGCCAGATCTTCCGCCCTCTTCTTGAATGCACCGGCATCCGGGCCCACTATTACGTTAATGAGTGATCGTGACAACTCCTCGACTGTCCATAGAGGTTTCGTCTTCCTACTCCCTATCTGACCAACGCCAAGCATCTCGACGCGTTGAGCAAAGTCATAGCAGTCTGTCCACTGAGGGAGGACTACCTGTGGGGTCGCTGTGCTGAGGTCTTTCAGTCAAGGATGGATATGAAAATAAGGGGGGACAACTCACACGATAGCCTCGTTGAACGAGTTAGCACCTCCGTGGTGGACGGAACACACAACGTGGCCAGTCTGGAGAATTGCAATGGGTTCAGCAACGGCCCAGCTAACGATCCTCACCTGGCCGGCTTGGATTTCTTCACCAATGATTTCTCTTATCTTGGAACCCTCTTCAAGAACTTTGACGCCTCCATGGGATTTTAACTTCCACAAAACCTGCAGAGGTCGGTTTGGTGATTGCTTCTTTTTCTGAAACTCGTCACTCAGAATCCTTATGGCGCACGCCATCTCTGTCATCTGCTGCTCGTCAACCTGACACATGGAACCCAGGTTAATGTAGAGTGTTGGCCCCTTTGCTAGCCACTCCCCCAGCTCCGGATCCAACTTGGAGACTGGAGGCGCCCTGCGGATGATGGGACCGCACGGCAAGACGTGATCGGGAAGAATGCCTTTAAAGTCGAGCTCTGGCAGGGAACCAACGATAATTTTGAGGCCTTCTGGTCGGTTACGTAGCAGGTCGACTGGCGTTCTGAGTTTGAGGCCAAGGTTTTCCTGTAAATACTGCGCCGTCTCCTTCTTGTCGGCATCTGAGACGAAGATATACGTCATGTACAAGAGGAAATAGATATTTAGCGGGACAAGGTGCAACGGCACGGGGTAAGAATACCCGGAGAAAAGTCTGGCTGACTCGTCAGTTCATAGGCTACTGGTTAGGGCACAAAGTTTCCAATGACGCACGCAGGATACTTCCAAAAGCTTTCTCCGCGTGGTTGTGCCGAAGCGGAAAAATCTTTGATGGTGTTGGGGCTGAGGCAGATGTGTTTGACTCCTAGATGCCACAAGGCTGTTAACCCGGCGGTCATGATGGCGTCCACGACCACAAGATCCGCATTGACCTCTTGGATAATACTGATCAGTGACGAAACAATCTCCGCTAGCTGACTGCCCGTGTAGGGCACGAAGATGGGAATTGAATCCCTGAGAGCCCGCCTGGTCACTGAGAAACTGAGGGGCGCTGAGAATGACTCTGGAAAGTAGTAGCCAGCTCGACTCGGAATTTTGTTCCGTCTGATATAGTTTTGAATTCCCTCGCGCATTGACATGCCTTGGATTCTGTGGTAGACGATAGGTTGCGCGCTGGGGGTAGTTTTCCGCGCGTGCTCTGAAACTGATGCAACAGACTCTTCCAGGCCCTCAAAAGTTGCCAGGTGAACCTCAACGTGAGGGTTCAGGTGGAGGAGAGCGTGGGCGGTTGCGAGAAAGACGTTGGATTGGCCGAGTTCAACGTTGGTGAGCATGAGAACCTTCTTGCCAGGGGTGTTACCCCTGATGGTGTGTTGAGGTTCCATTTTTACGACATTTCAAAGCCGGATATGAATGGGGGTGCGTGTCCAAACGTGCGAATGGGGAACCGGTGGGGGTAATGATACGAGGATGATGATTTCTGCATTACTTGTATCTGGCCGTGGAACGAAGGACGTTATTTAAATACGGACATGCCGAAACCCAAAACAGCTCTCCATATGCCAGCAAATTGCATTGTGCCGGCTAAAATCTTGCCCTGTTTATCGGGGCATTTCCGTAGGATCGAAATGGGTTGCGCCTAACCTTGACTCTTATCATCCAAGTAGCCTGCCTAATCAAGCAACCCTGATGTACATCACATGCTTCCCCTCCCCCTCCTTTTGACCAAACAAGATAACTAGACAACCTTTCTTGGTCAAGTCAGTCGACTAACCATCCTGAGGGTGGGGAGGCCCGGGCTCATGACGGAAATATTATGATCGTCAACAGTAATGGGAATGAGGAATCGGCCGGCACTCGTTCGGGTTGCTTCGCCGCCGCTACCGTCTCTCGGGGCGGAATGAACCGGAACTGCGTCGTTAAATAGGTGACTTTACAGACAAAGTGCGCGAAAAGAGGAGCAATCATCTTGGAGATTTTGCAATCATCACATCCACTCATCGCCATTCTGCTCACCATGAAGTTCCTCTGCCTCCACGGCGCATATGGGAGTGCTTCTGTGAGTCTCACTGCCTCACATCTTGCTTCTCCTTCTCCCACCAGCCAAGTCACTGATAAGGAAGCCCTGTCATAGAACTTTCAAGTCCAGCTCGGCCCTTTCATCCAAGGTGTGCAGCAAGTTAGCTTGAGCACCTTCAAATGGATAAACGGCGGCCATGACGCCACTCCGCCGCCCGGATTCGCCAACTACTTTGGAACCCCCCCACTGTTTCGTTTCATGGAGTACGACGGCGTTGAGGGTCTGGATGACATGCTCGTCAAGATACGTGACTTTCCAGAGGGGATGACGCCCGAGGACGCGATCCGGAGACTTCTTGGAGAGGAGGAGATGTTTACCGGGGACGCCGTTCGCGGTGCCCTGGACAGACTGCTCGAGATTATTGACGCCGACCCGGAGATTGATGCATGTTGCTACTCCTTCTTAATTACATCGACTTGTTCGGTAAAGATCGATTGCTGACGGACTGGCGTTGTAGGGCATCCTGGGATATTCAGAGGGAGCGACAACAGCCGCCACTCTTGTGCTCGAGGAGCGTCGACGATTTGAGCAGGACGGAACTCCTCGCCGAATCAAGGTAAGAGATAACCCTGTGGTGTGTCTGTCTGAACATGGTCGCTCAACAAATGAATAGTGTGCCGTCTTCTTCGCCGGTTGGCCTCCTGTCCGCTTACACGAGGACAATCGAGTCGAATGCCTGCTGGCGGACGAGTGCGAGGACATGATTGACGTTCCCACGTGTCACATTGTAGGCTGTAACGATCCGTACATACAGGGCGCTATGGCCCTCTACAGCATGTGCAGTGAGGACACGGCGCTCCTCTTCGACCACGGCAAGGGCCATACGGTGCCAAGGGATCAGAGAACGGTCCGGGAGTTGGCCACGGCAATCTGCGATACTGTAGCTAAGGCGGAGAACTTGTGCCGCGATATTGAGCTGGTCGGCGAGGGTTGCATCAATGTTACGTTGTAGAGACAGAATGGTGATAACCATCATTCTTCCTTATACTCCAGACGATGAACCGAGGTCCTACGTAATTAGGAAGCTAGTCTAAATACCGCCCAATTAAGCTAACGTCATCGTAAGTTATCTATCAATTATAGCGGGAACCTTTATCATTAGCGCTTCCCCATCTGGCATACAGGGGGGGAGGACTCTAGGTTGCATGATGGCGAAGGCAGTTAACATTGGATAGCCTGAATATGTGCTCCAATTCCGCATCTTTAGCTTCTCCACCGATCACGCTCTGCATGGGCGGATAGTACGGCACAATCAAAGTTGCATTCCTAGCTTGTTACCGGACATGGGCAAGGTTGGACCCAACGGTTCGTCGTATGGATCCGATCGCTGCGTGACAGGCATCTCTCCACAAGAGACTTCCCCACATGCCGATTTGTCCATGCAACTGGTGATTCGTGTAAGTGGAATTGTCCGTTTGGCAGCGGGCCTCATTTCAACGCCGCTGAACCATAAGATTCATGGTTATCTTAGTCTAGGTTCGACCGAGTTCTGTTAATGTCCGGTCAAACCCAGGGTCGATGGTCGATAATTACTGGTTGATAAGCGGTGTAGATCAGCGTTGCCAGCTAACCCGATACAAAAGTCATGCCACCGAGTGGCACAATCCGACGGGCTGCATAACTCGAAGCCTGGTAGGAAAACCAGGGACTCACATACTCCGAGCCTTAGGCCTTATCTAGCTTCCTAAATCGTTGGAATAGGTGATGAACCAAACTAGAATGACCCCGACCTTCCATGTGCGGTCATCTAATCTGTCCGCCACCAGCTAAGCATTTGTCGGCAAATACAACTACCGACGAACGTCAGCACCATGTCGAGAAAACATCGGTGTTACCAATACAAAGGAATCAGTCCCAGGCATACAAGTAAAACGTCAATTGGCCATTGTCGGCCCGGCACCATTCGGCACTCTACAGACGGTCTTTGCGGGCAATGAAAGTAGAGGATACTTACATGCTTTTTGACATGCTGCGGCGCAGGTATGCCAATGGACATGGAACGGTGGATCGGCGCTTTTAGGATCGTCTGCAAAACAAGCTACTTCTGGGCGATAGTGAGACTTTGACCATCGCGAACCCATGCTGGGTGATCAAGCATTCACAACATGTATAAACAAAAATCACGTATTCCCTTCTTTTGAGTTGTCCAAGCCAGCTCAAGGTTAAGACTTGTCTCCTTTCTCCCACTTTTCTAACTATTACTTCCAAATATCAGAGTTAAGCTCTTCCATATTGTCTCAGAGCAGCGCGGAGTATATACACAGACACAACCAAGATGACGGAGGAGAGCGCGCGCAAGCCAGCGCCCGTGGCCATTGTGGGCATGTCCTGCCGCCTATCCGGCGATGTGTCCAGCCTCGAAGACTTTTGGACGCTTCTGTCTCGGTCCCGGAGCGGCTGGCGTGAGATGCCCGAGGATAGATTCGCGACGGACGCCTTTTACCACCCAAACCCTCAGAAGAAGGGATGTTTCAACGCCCAGGGTGGCTATTTCATGAACCATGATCTCTCGCGGTTCGATGCTCCGTTCTTTAACATAACGAAGCAAGAGGCCATAGCCATGGGTGAGATCAAATACCCTGGAACCATCTCACATGCGATGTATCGTTCTGACTGTGATATTTATAGACCCCCAACAGCGACAACTGCTCGAGTGCACATACGAGGCGCTCGAGAATGCCGGCATCCCCAAGGAGACAGTGGCCGGCCGCAACATTGGAGTGTTTGTCGGCGGTGCCTCCTCAGACTACCGCATGGGCACTCTGCGTGATCTGAGCCAGGTTCCCATGTTTGACGCTACCGGGAATCACCAGTCCATCCAAGCCGGCCGGCTGTCCTACTACTTTGACCTTCGCGGGCCGTGCTTGTCGGTCGACACGGCCTGCTCCTCCAGCTTGTACGCCCTGCACCAGGCTGTACAGAGCATTAGGTCTGGAGAGTCCGAGCAGGCTGTTGTGGCGGCTGCGAACCTGCATCTGCAACCCGACGACTATATATCCATGTCCATGCTCGGGTGAGTTTCATCGACCGCTCGTGAGGATACCGCAGTGACTAATGGCTTGCACTCAGCATCTTCAACGGTCAAGGCAAGACATTTGCGTTTGACGAAAGAGCCAAGTCTGGCTTCGCCCGGGGTGAGGGAGTCGGCGTCCTGATCTTGAAGCCTCTGGACCAAGCTATCAAGGACAACGACAAGATCCGCTCCGTCATTGTCAGCACGGGCACAAACCAAGACGGCAAGACTGTCGGTAGGTGACCCACCGGAAGGTTATCCCAGGAAGGACAATAAAAGCTCAACAATTACATAGGCATTTCCACGCCAAATGGCGAAGCTCAGGAGCAGCTCATGCGTGAGGTCTACGCCAAAGCCGGCATCAGCCCTGACGATGTCGGCTTCGTCGAGGCCCACGGCACCGGAACCAAGGTCGGCGACCCCATCGAGGCCGGTGCTCTGTCCCGCGTGTTCAGCAAGGGCCGCACAAGCCGCTTCCCCCTATACGTAGGCTCCGTCAAGACCAACGTCGGGCACCTTGAGAACGCCAGCGGCATCCCCTCCATCATCAAGGCATCGCTCATGCTAGAGAACGGCTTCATCCTGCCCAACCTCAACTTTGAAAAGGCAAACCCCAGCATCCCCCTGGACGAGTGGAACATGAAGATCCCCACCAGCATCCGCCCTTGGCCCAAGAACAAACGATTCGTCAGCATCAACAACTTTGGCTTCGGAGGCTCCAACGCCCACGTCGTCCTGGAGCGTCCGCCGGTCTCTCTCAGTGACCTGCCGCTCGAGTCCAAGAACCAGTGTCCCAAGCTGTTCGTCCTTTCGGGGAACGACGAGGGCGCTGTTAAGCGCCGGGCGGAGCAGCTTGGTGTCTACATCGAGCAGCACCCTGAGGTATTCCAGAAGCGCCTCGTCCGGGACATGGCGTACACGCTGGGCGAGCGCAGGACTCATCTGCCCTGGCGGATTGCCCTCGCGGCAACTTCCTGCGACGAACTCGCCTTGGCGCTCAACGGCATCGATGCGCTTCCGGGAAGAGCACCGGAGGTGCTGCCCAGGCTGGCCTTCGTCTACACGGGGCAGGGGGCGCAGTGGCCAGGCATGGGCCGGGAGCTGTTGATAAGCCACCCTGTCTTCGCGAACACTATCCAGGCTGCCGACGACTGCCTCGCTCGTATGGGCGCTGACTTCTCCCTTGTCGAGGAGCTCAACAAGAGCAGAGAGGAGTCGCAAGTCGGCAAGGCGCACATCAGCCAGCCTATCTGCACTGCTGTCCAGCTGGGTCTGACGGCCCTGCTTGCGTCCTGGGGCATCGCGCCCTCGATGGTCATCGGCCACTCGAGTGGTGAGATCTGCGCTGCCTATGCCACCGGCGCCATCACGCTCGAGTGTGCCATGGCTGCCGCCTACCACCGCGGCCAGGTCGCCCAAGAGATGAAGGCCAAATTCCCCGATCTCCGAGGTTCCATGCTTGCCGTCGGCACTGGACCAGACGAGGTCAAGGACCTGATCAAGGCCCTCTGCCTGGTCGACGACGTCGTCGTGGCCTGCGAGAACTCTCCCGCCTCCGTCACGGTGTCTGGCAACGAGGACGGCATCGACAAGCTTGCCGCCGAGCTCGAACGACTCGCCGTCTTCAACCGCAAGCTGCGCGTCGACGTGGCATACCACTCCCCGCACATGCAGCTTGTTGCGGATGACTACATGGCATCCATCGGCGAATTCAAGCCCGAAACACCGGACGGCAGCGTCACCTTTTACTCCTCTCTGTTTGGGGGCAAGCTTGAATCAACCAGCTCTCTCGGTCCCTCCTACTGGGTTGACAACTTGACCAAGCCTGTGCTATTCTCAACCGCCCTGAAACAGCTCTATGAAGACGGCCGTCCCGACGTCATTGTCGAGATTGGACCACATTCAGCTCTGGAAGGCCCCATCAAGCAGATCCTCAAGGGTATCAGTCAACAAGCCGCCTCCCAAACCAAATATCAACCTTCGCTCCTGCGCAATCAACACGCCACGACCACGACTATTAAGCTCGCCGGTGCACTCTACGTCAAGGGCCACCCTCTAAGCTTCAGTGCCATCAACAAGACCAGCAGCGACGGACAAAAGCCCACCTTGGTCTGTGACTTTGCTCCGTACCCCTGGGCGGACCACAAGTACTGGTTCGAGTCCCGTGTCAGCAAGCAGCACCGTCTCAAGCCGTTCCCTCGCCATGATCTTCTGGGCAGTCTGGAAGACAGCTACAGCGATTTGGAACCCACCTGGCGCAACGCCATCAGCGTCGACGACGTGCCGTGGCTGAAGGACCACAGGATGCAGTCCCTGGTGACGATGCCGCTGGCAGCGTACCTGTGCATGGCGGTCGAGGCTGCCTCTCAGCGCGCCCAGCTCCGTGGTGTCCAGGCCCGGCAGATTGCGGGCCATCGGCTTAGAGAGATCCAAGTCTCCAAAGCCTTTGTGCTTGACGAAAGTTCCGAGTACGAGACCCTCGTGACGCTGCGCTCGTACGCCGAAGGCAACCATACTTACCCTGACGACTGGGATGAGTTCCGGGTTGCTTCGTGGAGCCCTAGCAGGGGTTGGCTACAGCACTGTAGAGGCCTTGTGGGCGTCCGAAAGCAGGACACCTCCCCTGACCCTGTCACGGACGGGCGCTTGGGGGCTGCCGCTGCTCGCAGGGCCGTTGCGGATGATCAAGACGGTAGTGAACTATCGCTGCACGAGTTTTACTCTGAGCTGAAGACCTGGGGCGCCGAATACGGGTCCATGTTCCGGCTGCAGGACCTCAGGGCCACTGGGGAATATTCAACAGGCCAAGTTGTCGTGCCGGATACAGCCTCCAGCATGCCTTTTAACCACGAGACTCCCTCCATCTTGCCCACGGCTTTTACAGACCTGTTCGTCCAGCTCAGCTTTGCGATCCTGGGTGCTGGGCTGGGCAAAATGCAGTCGCTCTTCATGCCCACCGCTATCAAGGAGCTTGAGATCAGCAGCGCGCTGCCGAACCGCAAGGGTCAGCAAGTCCAAGTTGTCGCTCACGGCAAGCCCAATTCCGCCAGTCCTGGGCCTGTCGACTTCAGCATCGACGCCTGGCATGTGGAGAATACCATCGAGCCTGTGCTGAAAATGACGGGGTTTCGGATGACTCCTGTGAGCGACGACGTCGCGGGAGAAGACAGCCCTCGCTCCCTGTGCTACAAGATCCAGTGGGAGCCTCTCAATCCTCCCGATGCTGAAACACTCGGCACAACTGGGAGCAGCGTTGATTCCCATTCTCCAAGACTTCAAAGTGACGACTCAGCTAGCGAGGAGATCACCAACGTGGACAGCAGCAGTGGCACGTCTGTCAGCAGCAAAGACGGACATGTTAGTGACACGATCGGTCTACCATTCTCATCATCGGATAGGCTACTAGGTACATCTATCGTTATCGTCTCTGACAGGGATGAGTGTGACACTCTTCTCGAGACGCTCGTGAGTCTAATGGAGCTCACCACGGGCTGCAAGCCAACCGTCTCGCCGTTCGCGCAGCTGGAACCCGCGCAGGGCGTGTACGTCTGTCTCTCCGAGCTCGACGGCCCCCTGCTGCACGGTCTATCCGCAGAGACGTTCAAGCGCCTGCAGAATCTCATGCTCGCGTCCTCTTCCATCCTCTGGGTCTCCGAAGGTGGCTACAAGTTTGCTGACAAGCCCGAAAACAACCTGGCTCAGGGCCTCTTTCGATCGGTGCGTTCCGAAACAGGTAAGCTCGCGGCGATGCTGGATCTTGATCCTGGCTCGCAACTCAGTGCCTCTGAACGAGCTGAGCTCATCGTCCAGGCCATGAAGGCGTCCTTGGCCACGCCAGAGCATGACACGCCCGTGGATTTCGAGTTTGCTGAGGAGCACGGCCGGCTGGTGGTCCCGCGTGTCGTAGAGTCGGACGATATGAACCTGACCCTGTTCCGCGAGACGCAGCCCTCGGCTCCGTACCTACAAGACTTTGACCAGCCAGGCCGTCAACTCGCTATGGCTGTTGGCACTTACGGGGCGCTCGACTCGGTGTACTTCAAGGACGTCGAGGCCGGTCAGCCCCTGACCGAAAACGAGATCGAGATCAAAGTCGCCGCCACGGGCATGAACTTCAAGGATGTGGTTATTGCCATGGGGCAGATTGCCAGCCCGTACATTGGCATCGAATGCAGCGGCACAGTCGTCCGAGTCGGCACCGAGGTGTCGTCGCTGTCCATCGGCGACCGCGTATGCGCCATGTCGCTCGGCGCATACAGTACCTTTGCTCGATGCCCTGCCACCAGCGCTGCTGTCATCCCCTCCAACATGAGCTTCGAGACTGCAGCCTCGATCCCTGTCGTACACAGCACTGCCTACTACGGCATTGTGCACCTCGCTCGGCTGGAGCCCGGCGAACGCATCCTCATCCACGCCGCCTCCGGTGGTGTCGGCCAAGCCGCCGTCCAGCTCGCCCAGATGATCGGGGCAGAGATCTACGCGACTGTCGGCAGCACGGAGAAGAAACAGCTGCTCATCGACACGTATGGCATTCCGGCAGACCGAATCTATTTCAGCCGCAGCACGGCCTTTGGGCCTGCAATCCGCGAGGCAACCAACGGCGAGGGAGTCGACGTGGTCATCAACTCTCTTGCCGGCGACCTCCTCCGGGAAACCTGGGAGTCCCTCGCTTGCTTTGGGCGGTTCATTGAGATCGGAAAGAGGGACATCACGGCCAACACGAAGCTCGAGATGCGCAAGTTTGAGCTCAACTGTACCTTTAGCTCAGTGGACCTCACGCTGGTGGCAGCCAAGAGGCCTAAGCTGATGGGCTGCGTGTTGACCTCAGTTATGGACCTCTTGGCCAAGGGGATTGTGAAGCCCATTGGGCCCATTTCCACGGTTGGCATTTCAGAAGTCGAGACGGCTCTGCGGAGGCTCCAGAGCGGCAAGACTTCTGGCAAGGTTATTGTCAGCCCCCAAGCCGGCGAGAGGGTCAAGGTAGGCTTCCTCATTCTCTCGCTATACATGATCGCTAAGATTCGCAGGCTGCACATCCCATGGGAAGCTCTACCCTGCTTCAGGCAGACGCTACCTACTGCATCATTGGCGGTACAGGTGGTCTCGGTCGTTCCATAGCCAAGAGGTTGATTCAGCGTGGCGCTCGTCATGTCGTGCTTTTATCCCGCAGTGGGATCGTCACGGAGGAGCTGGCCCGACTGGCGGAGTATGCCAGGGCATGCAGTGCAAACATCTATGTGAAGGCCTGTGATGTCTCCGACGAGGAGAGCGTCACCTCTCTCGTAGAGGAGTCTAGGAAGACGCTACCTCCCGTTCGCGGAGTTGTCCATGCTGCCATGGTGATCAAAGTAAGTACTCGCTGACTCCCGACCAAGACTTGCTGACACGTTTTCAAGGATATCTTGTTTGAAAAGATGACATACGAGCACTACGACCTTGTCGTCCGGTCTAAGGTGTACGGAGCGTGGAACTTTCACAAGGCGCTTCTGGATACTCCCTTGGACTTCTTCATCATGCTCTCCTCCGTGGCGGGCATTGTGGGAAACCGAGGCCAGGCTGCGTACTCGGCTGCTAACACGTATCTCGACGCCCTCACGCGCTACCGTCTGCGCAGGGGTCTTGCGGCAACTTCGCTCAACCTCACAGCCGTTTCGAACGTGGGCTACTTGGCCCAAGACTCTGCAAAGAAGAGTGAGGTGCTCAAGAACCTGTCGGGCACCACGATGGACGAGTCCGAAGTTCTCGCGCTGGTAGAGGCAGCAATCGACGGCAAGATTGGCACCATGTCCAACGAGCAGTGCGTCACAGGACTCGACTTTAGCAACGGTGCCTCACTGCCGTACTACGCCTCCGATGGCAAATTCAGTCACCTTCGTCAAGTGGCCATCGCCAACTCAAAGGACAATCACGACGCCAGCGCCACGGCATCTCTTTCCATTGCGCAAGAACTTGTCAAAGCAGCTACGCCGGAAGATGCGCAGGAATTCGTGACGGCCAGCTTGCGCAACAAGCTCGGTGCGATTCTCATGCTGCCAGCAGAGGTCGTGATGGCTCAGCAAGCGACCATGTCCGTGACGGCCTTTGGGCTGGACTCGCTGAACGCGATTGAGCTACGGAACTGGATCGGCAAGGAGATGCAAACACACTTACAGATCCTAGAGCTTTTGACTAGTGGAACTCTAGGGGATCTAGCTGCGTTAGTATTGAGAAAGTCAAGGCTCGGGGGGGTGTGGCTTAAGGAGCAGATAGTATAGGTTATATTTTCTTTCGTATGTTCCTCAACATACGTACGTGGCCGAAAGATACAGATGCCAGACATCTTTAGCAAAGTTTTGCTGATATTGTGAGACGTATGTTCGAGCTGCCTCAAGTCAAATGCATAGGACTTTCATTTCAAGCGACGAGTAGTTACTAATTACATCGCTATTTGCCAAGGACTAACGATGTGTCATCCTCACCTGTTTAGCTCCGTCCTGCCAAAATCCTTCGACAGTATCATGCGACACTGAAAACTTCTCATTCGTTGCTCTTTCGAGAGCTGCCAGAACCTGATTCTGCGTGACAGTGAAACTGTTCACGTAGACATATTTGTTCTTGGTAAGCTCGGCGAACGGAGGACTAATCAGGGGCTTCGAGGGAGCTTGGACAAGCGGAAAGCGAAAAAGTTTTGTTTGACAAGATGAGGATTCGGTTCGAGAGATGGAACCTATGGATCCTCAATGGAGGATGTCCAGCTGCAATCAAAACAACGGTACACAAAATCCAGCAACGGCGCGCTCTCACTCAACGTCACCGCCGATGTCTCGCGTTATTACCGCATGCCCGCACCCGCGGCGTCGTACCACTGGAACACTGGCCTTTCTGCCGAAGAACACGAAGCATACATCCAGGACGTCTTGCAGGCATACACAGCGAACGGCACCCGAGCACCGCCGCCAGAGACCGAGGTTCTCTATATTGTGCCGACACGGTCCGCGGGTGCTTATATGACGCGCTCCATGGCATTCCACGGACGCGCAAACACAAGAGAGGGTGTCTACGTGGCCAGGAAGACCGTGACCTTTGGCACAGATCCTTTTGAAACCTGGGGATTCAAAGCGCTGAACCATGAGACAGGGCATGCCATGTGCTTGCCTGACTACTATCCGTATGCCGCTGGCTTGGATACTCGCTATTACGTGGGCGGATGGAGCGCTATGGGCGATATCAGTGGTCCTGCTCCCGATTTCTTCGCCTGGGACAAATGGCGTCTCGGTTGGTTGTCTGATGAGAACATCGATTGTGTCCAAAAGCATGGAACCAGCAAGCACACCCTTACGCCGCTCGAGATTACCGGAGGCACCAAGGCCGTTGTCATTGCAGTGAATGAGACTGCAGCCGTGGTTGCAGAAGCTCGTGTTGCTAAGGGATTAGATGGTAGCGTTTGTGCCCCCGGTGTTCTCCTGTACACGATCGATACAACCGTGGCAACAGGCGACGGCCCCTTGCGCGTGTTGGATGCGAGTCCTTCGACAGGCGGATGTGGTGGCGCAAATGGCGAGTTGAATGATGCAACTCTATCATTGGACCGGAAAGTGGATTCGTATCATGTCTCAGAATGGGGGATTCATGTTAAGCTGGTATCGCAAGATCACGGAAAGTTCAAGATCCAGGTAGCTTATTCATAGATACGCCTCGGGTAGCGCACAGTAACATACATAGCCTTAATTAACAGAACATGCTCGTACGTAGTTCACCACGTTGTGACTTAGCATGGGGGAAATTTGGATTTCCTCGATAATTAAACATGTAAATAGACCCACGATCTGAATGGCCTGCGTTCGTGAGCAGGGCGTCTATTTTGCCCTATTTCTCTCTCACCTGGCTGAAGACCCTCGCTTGGTCATCACAGTATCACTCCAGGAGTAACACTCGAGACTGTCCACGATGTGTACTTTCCCACGGCAAAATCCGATTTATCCCAAAGGCACAGTCAGTGGGCCCAAACCAGCGTTTGTCTCGCGCCAGCGGTTTAAGCGGGACAGATCGCATCGGAGATAGCAGTAGCGCTGCCAGACGAAGTATACGAGGAGCCTCTTGATAGCTTGGGATTGAACAAAGAGTTTTGAGATTGCTATACGGATATTAGTACCTAGTTAGTGACTGTGGGTCTACTGCGGCCCGCGAGTAGAGGTCGGCGAGGAGCTGCCGACCGGAGTCGGCTAACGAACGGAGCGCTGCTGCGAAGCCTTATCTGCCTCCCATTTATCGCTCTGAGAATGCAAATTATGGCAAGATGACGACGCGTTTATAATCACGTTATGATACATGTCTAGACCGTTCGAAGCCAGACGAGACCGCGTTCACACCAAAGACGACTGCAAATAGCGAGACACCCACGAGACTATGCAACAACTGAACCCGGAGCGGGCTGTGAAGGTGGAGAAACCTCAGACGCTGAAGTGGCTCTCTTGGCCGACGCTTGCTGGCGTAGCTGGCATCATCTTGGCCGCCACCTACTCTGGAATCGTCAAATTTAATATGCATACCATTGAACCAACGGATTACTTGCTCAGAACGGAGAACATTCTCAGTACTACACCTTTAATCGACGGACACAATGATCTCCCATATCTACTCCGGCTCGAGCTGCAAAATAAGATCTACGACAACACTACCTTTACATTTCGCGATGGTAACTTGCAACATGCCCCCCATACACGTTACGTCCGTAATACTAAGGTTGCACA
This sequence comes from Neonectria coccinea, assembly GCA_019137265.1. Lineage (NCBI taxonomy): Eukaryota > Fungi > Ascomycota > Sordariomycetes > Hypocreales > Nectriaceae > Neonectria > Neonectria coccinea. The sequence goes on along the minus strand of WPDF01000041.1, from coordinate 45,434 downwards.
GGACTTTCTAGCCACACAGACCTCAAACGCATGAAACAGGGTCGAGTCGGAGCACAGTTCTGGTCCGTCTTTGTTGAATGTCCCAATATCAAAGAACTCGACGACGCTAGTCACAGCGTTCGCGACACTCTGGAGCAAATCGATGTAACCCGGCGCTTCATCTCTGAGATCGAAGAGTTTCATTACTGTGACACTTCAGCGTGTGTCAAATCGGCATTCAGGTCTGGCAAGATCCCATCCATGCTCGGCGCAGAGGGCCTTCATCAAACAGGGTCGTCTATTGCGGTTGTCCGACAGCTGTTTGATTTGGGAGTGAGATACATCACCATTACACACAACTGCGACAATCCATATGCGACTGCGGCATCTACTGTCACAGAGACAGGGGTAGATGATGGTTTGACAGAGTTTGGTGCCGCTGGCATCAGGGAGATGAATCGCCTGGGGATGATGGTTGACCTCGCACACACCTCTCACCAAACCATGCGACAGGTTCTGGACATCACAGAGTCTCCCGTCATCTTCAGTCATAGCGCCTGTTATGCACTCGCGAGAAGCTATCGCAATACGCCCGACGATGTGCTCGCACGGTTGAAGGATAACGGCGGGGTGCTGATGGTCATGTTTGTGAAGCGCTTCCTGAATGCAGAGAACCCAGACGCGGCAGGCATAGACAGTGTAGTAGACCACATTATGCATGTGGTTGAAGTGGCGGGATGGGATCATGTCGGCATCGGCGGAGACTTTGACGGGACGGTAACCCTTGCGAACGGCATCAGCTCGGTGGCCGACTACCCTGTCCTCATACAGGCAGTGATGAAACGGGGTTCAACGGATGATCAGATCAGGAAGCTTGTGGGAGAGAACTTGCTGAGGTATACAGTCATTCCGTTTACGGTGCTACCACAATCACTGACACTGCAACAGAGTTTGGCGCGAGAATGAGAGGGTTGCGGCCCGGCTGTCAGCTCAGATGCAGCCGGTTGAAGATGTGTGGGTGGGAAGACGATTTCTACGATGGAACAACCCTTTGCCTTTCATGATTCCGAATAATCCCAGGAGAATTGCTGCTGCCGACTATCCATAAATGGGGAGCAATTTGTTCTAAGGATTTTATCTTCGGCTTGATTGAGGAGGCGACAGCAATATTTGATGTTTGGACACGTATTACCTCTTTGTTGGTAATCCCACGATCCCACGATTTCAGTTCATAAGTGAAAGGGATTATTCGTACGTGACGTTGGATAAGTTGTATGTCGCATGTTGGACTACTACTTCTGTGATGTATCCAACAAACTCGGCTCCTCCACCCCAACTTGATCCAATATACGGGAATAGTGCTCGACTCTTCTATGCTTATCGAATGCAAACACTCTTTCCTTCCCTTTTCTGCACTTGGCCAGGTCAATTGTTGCATATACCAACTCGTCTCCCTTCGTCTTCGACTCAGCGACAATGTGCCCATTGGGATCGACAATGCTCGAGCCGGCAATGAGTGATCCATGATCCTCTTTGCCTGCCTTGGCTGCATGGATACTGTAGCATGCATTCTGATAGCTCCCTGCTTGACATGACAAGCGATGGTGGAACAGTGCCTCCGCTTCTTGCTCAACTTCTGTTCCATCGTACTGTGGCGCAAAGGCCGTTGTATTGTATCCCTCCTGTATGATCGAGTTAGTACATGCTGACCACCTCACATGTTTTTATCTCGGTAGATGGCTCAGTCCCAATGACTTACGAGGACAAGCTCGACACCTTGAAGTCCATAACACCTCCAGCCTTCGGCCCATCGACGGTCGTTGCAAATGAGCATGCCCAAAATCGGATCACCCTTTCCCTGACTCTGCTCTGGACTGGCAAGCATCTTGGCGTCTTCAGACTTGAGTGCTCCATCGACGAGCCCGGACACACGGAAAGCCTGGAAACCAAGATCTCCTGGAGTAAAGTATCGCTTTTCAAGTTGTTGAGTGACCCCTGGGCGTTGATCCGGCTCGTAACGTCCAGGCAAGTGGATCTTTCTGTACTTGGCGACGCATTGTCTCTGAGAAGTAGAGTAGTACACCGCAGTGTTGTAGTCGACGAACTTGCCAGGTTCCGTCGTCCAACGTTCTGCATACCCAAAGGAGACGTCTATGCCCAGTTCGGTGGCCTTGTCTATAACGGGTTTGGCATTGGGTGAATTGATGATTGCGTAAGCGTCATTTGGTGATGCTGGCTCGAAGAATTTGGCTACATCCTCAGGACTGTCTATAATGTAGGAAGGGAAGAAGGTGGTGAAGGTAAGCTCTGGAAACACGACCAGTCTTACTTTCTTTTCCGAAGCGTCTTGAAGCAAGTTGATCATCCGCGCCAAAACATCTGACCGTGGTGTTGTAAGACTTTGAATAGGCCCCAGCTGGGCTGCTGCCACAGTCAGTAGTCTTTGCTCTGAGTCGGAACCCATGGTGACACTAAGAGATGGTTGATGATCGAACTACCGCAGCTTACTTACCACACATATATCGTGCACGTTTGATTAGTTGTGGCGCTATCTGACTGATGACCGGCAACCACGAGCCTATGACCCACAATCGGCTGCCGACATTCTTAGGCTCCCCGATAACCATAGGGTTGAATGCAGCTACGACGGCGACTGAAGAGGGCAAAGATTGAAGCTCGAAGTCGCACAAGTTATTCAAATAGTGGCAGATTCAAATAGATGAACTGGATAGACGTGCTCCAGATGTTTAAGCTGCGGATCTGCGCTGCTCTACATGTAAGCTCATGTAAATACAACAGGCCAGGTCGCAATGGATATATTCAGGCTTGCATGTCAAATTCGGAGTGCAAGCTCAAATTTAAGAAAAGCGTATTCCAGCTCTTGTTATTATATGCGCCTCCCTGCATGGAGCAGCTCCATTCACATTCTTGCTTGGATGGGGACGAGATCAACTGCGTATTGGGCCAAGCCCCTAGGTCAGATGTTAGCACACGGCAATCAGGACATGAGAAAGGTATGAGAGTACCAAGAAGCTTGAAACCCAGTTCCCCCCGCGCCATAATTGTGGATGACCAGTCGATCTTCGATTAACTCGGATGCAACCCGAGCGCCGCCCTCTCTCCCAGCTTCATTACTAACTGTCAGTGCCTGGGGGATCTTACGGAACGGTCCATCACTTACGTCGAAGTCCAACGCCATGCTTGATCACTTTCAGATCTTCTGGCGCGCCCAACTCAGGCACCAGTGCGCAGCAGCGCTTCTTGATGGTTTCTGCAAATTCCATGTCGGCCTCTCCATCCCAATTGTGTTTCTGGCGACAGCCTCCAAGAATTACACCGCCTCGCTCCCCGCGCGGAAAGATGTGAGTAGCTTCCCCGTCGCGATGCGGAGCACGGAAGGCCATTTTACGGATAGGCTCCTCAGGGCCCTCCACCAGAAGTATTTGGCCCTATCGAATACAGGTTAGTCGAGGTTGTCATTCATCCGTGGTATCACCGTGCATGCGTACTCTAGCGGAGAAAATCTTTTCATCTTCGACCCCGCCCAGTGTCAAGGCTCCTATGCCGGTGCAGTTGAAAATAGCCGTGGCTTGAGGGTAAAGGCGAAAGGCATCTTTGATATGACCGAAAACTCGCCGGTGTAGCTCTATACCAAGTCTCATCGCCTCACTCTGCAACCTAATGAGGGTAAGTAACTCTGCTAGTTGGGATCAAAGGGCCGCATGGCATACCAAGGCAGATATTTCTGTACGTCAATGACGAAGCTGGCCATCTCAAACCCGAAAGCCGTTCCACTTGGCAGATCTTTCTCCTCGATCTTTTCGAGCCCTCCAACAAGCTCTTCGAACCAAAGCTTGCCCGTTGCGGGGGTTTTGATGCCAACCTCATCGATTGGAGCTTCATAGTGCCACCGGATGATCATGGGTTGGATGCCACATTCAGGTCGAACTGAGGAGAGCTCTTTGAACTTCCGGTAAGTGATTGCTTCCCAATCTTCGTGGGGGCCATTATCTCTGGCTGCTGGGAACCAGTTGGCTCCGCCCCAAGCAGAGGTGTATTCGGGAGCTGAGTCGCCAGGCAGGAATTTTGCTGCTATTATAATTTTGGCCGTCGGATACCTGGCTCGAAGCTCAAGAGCCGTTGTGAGCCCAACCACTCCGGCGCCAATGACAAGGAAAGATGCTACCGGAAAAAGCATTAAAATTGGCCCACGTTCAGAATCCGAGGTCTGTTCACTGAAAGACTTACACATGCTGTTGGTTATGAAAGTAATATTGCGCTTTTGGCTGATTTCGTGTCTTTGAGGTACGCTCGTCGGTGTCAAGATTACTGGTAGAGCGGGACTCGTCGGTCTTAATGGTCACAAATTAGCCGGTCTACAACTTGTGCTCCGTTGCCTTGTCGGCAGAAGCATTGCTAGCCGAAGGATTAGCGGTTACAGTGATACTCCTACTGTTATCGAATGTTATGCGCACCCTCTCAGCACATGACTTAATTCTCACGCGATGCAAGACGGGGGGTACATGATGGTGTGCGCACGGCAATGAAGATTGTTGACCTACCAGAATATTGAAACCCCGGGCCAGTTTCTGTTGTAACATGCTTCAAATTAAAACTTTGGCCATGGAATTCGTTCTATCTACATGTAATATGACATGCCAGCCTTGTCCTTACTCGATGACATTTACAGGCGTTAGCGGTTTGCCGGTATCGAAGAAAGCCTCCAGATTGTCCAGGTTAATTCTTTCAAAGTTCTCCCAGCTAGTACGTGAGCACACACCAATGTGCGGAAGAACTGTGACCCGCCAATTGTCCTTGAGCTTGGGATTTATGCCAGGCTCATTCTCATGGACATCCAATCCGGCTCCTACAACCTGCCCGCTCTCGAGAGCTTCCAGAAGAGCATCTTCGTCTATCATTTTCCCTCTTGCAATGTTGACCACGCGAAGGCCTTCCTTCTTGGCCATGGAGAACTGTTTCTTGGATAGAAGGTGATGAGTGTCCTCTGTGTAAGGCGCAGCAAGGACAATGCAGTCGACATGGGGGATCATATCATCTACCCTAGAGTGATAGATGGCCCCATGCTTCAAAGTCTCCTCGGCCTCCAGTTTCCGTCGAGGGCCTTGATAGTGTATCTTCATGTTGAATGCCGCCTCGCATTTCTGAGCGACGGATAATCCAATGTCGCCCAAGCCAACCACACCAAGAGACCTGCCACTGGGGTCAACGGCCTGCGTCCCGAGCTGCCGGCTTTGCATCCAGTCAAATCGTGCGCACCACTGCGCGTAAGTGAGGAGGCGAAACGAGTCGAGGACCAGCGCCAAAGTCGTGTTGGCGACGGCCTCGGTGCAGGCATTGGGCGTGTTGCAGTACCAGATTCCCTTGGCCGTTATGGCGTCCATGTCTGCCGTGTCGTGCCCGTGCCCGCTGCAGCAGATGAGCTTCAGAGAGGGAGGGTAATGGGGCACCACGTCGGCGGCAAAGGGGACCTGGTACGCAAGTGGACCAGCCTTGAGCCAACCGTTGCGGACTATGACCACGATTTCCGCGTAAGGCCCCCCAGGTCTCATGCGTTTCTTGAACTGGTCTGTTGATTCGCAGTCATAATACAAAAGATTGAATCTCTCCGCAAGTGCCCGCCGACGCTGGCCATCAGTGGCTTGGACGGTGGATTCAATCAAGAGAACGTCGGGCTTACTTGTCGCCATTGCGTCTGGACTTGAAACCCTAGGAACAGAGAAAACAAAGGAATACTATTCGCTGTGTCACATTGTCTGGTTGACAGCTCTGGACTTAATCCAACTGCTGTAGTCTGAAACACAGGCTGTCTGGATGTCGTTATCCGTTCTAATCGGCTGTCGTAGCCGATCCGGCGCCCTTATCTTCTTGCTTACGTCCAACCCACTCCCTAGATCCATTCTTTATCTTTAAACCCTGCCATCGTCGATCGGTTGCGCGGCTAGTCTCTTCCTTGCCGACTTCGGTCTGCCGACCAGTCGACCTGATTAATCCAACCGTGACCCGATTGTCGGTTCTAAATCCCGACCTGGCCATCATCTCTCCAAATGGCCGAGGAGTCGTCACCCGACGCATCGAACAGCCCGACTGCTGAGCCGACGACGGCTAGCAGACGGAGGAAACGATCTTACATTGCGTATGGGCACTTTCACCGATCATCTTCCCAGACGCTGGCTCGGTTCTTCGGCTGCTGACCCAAGCCTCTTCTAGTTGTCGTCGATGCCATTCCCTCAAAGTCAAATGCTCCGGAGGCGTTCCATGCCAACGATGCCAGAAAGCCAGAAAGACGTCCTTGTGCCACTACCCTCCACGCGATCGAAGAGTGACCGTGTCAGCGAGGCAAGTTTGGAGAAGAGGAGCGACCAGCGTGTGCATACTAATAGTCTCCACTCATTAGCTACTTGCATCGTCTACAGAATAACAGAGATGCCGAGGGCCCTCAGGCCGATCACGATGACAGTATTCATGTCGGCGTAGACGAGCCCTCGATGGTGCAGGAGTCGCGAGCTTCAAGCCAGGGAGCCCCTCCCGTAGATCCCGACCCCGACCCTGACTTCGGCTTGAACGTGGAAGCAGACATGAGCAGGGTGGACCCCCACATCAGTAACCCAATACACGAGCCAGATCGTCTCTTTGCTCTGGATCAGGCCTCACGGCAGCAGTTCGTGGGGGAGTCAACCTGCCTGGCATTTGGCGATCGCATCTTGCAATGCCTCAACCCCCAACCCACGACGACGCCTCTCCCCGCTGGCCATCAATATGTGCGCAATCCCGTCTTCGCACGCCAGCTCAACAGCGTTGCCAACTGCAAGTTTCCCGAACGCATACGGGCCAATCTGCTTGTTCGGGTCGCTCTTCGTTTCATCGGCCAAGACTATCACCTTTTTTTGCACCATGACTTTCTCAACAAGTTTGACGAGGCGTATGGGTCGAGGCAGAGCTCAGAGTATGACTCCGTATGGATTTGTAAGTTCTTTGTTGTACTGGCTTTAGGTGAGATGTACTCGACATCGCTGCCAGCCGCGAAAAAAGCCCGCCCTTCATCAGTACCAGGAACAGGTTACTTTCTTACTGCTGTGGGTTTGCTCCAAGACCTGTTTGAGGAGCCGTCCATCGCCCAGATTGAGACGTTACTATTATTCGTAAGTCGCCCCCTCGTATTACTTCAACGACTGCACGCTCGCATAACGGTTGAATGCCTGAGCCTGTTAACTCCCCACATTCTGATTTCAGAACTCTCCTCCTGTTGGTACAAGTCACGGCTGACATGCAAGATGTGCAGTGCTTCTACTCAAACGTACTCGGACGTGTGAAATCGGCACACATGTACAGCGGCATGGCTGTGCGTTCGAGTACCTGTCTCGGTCTACACCGGAGCCTTCCCGACACCTCAATCCTGTCCCCCATTGAGCGAGAGCACCGAACACGGCTCTGGTGGACTGTCTACATCTTTGACAGGTCGACGTGCTCGAAGCTCGGACAGCCCCTAACTATACAAGATGCCGACATTGACGTCGGCATGCCGTCGTTGGATGTACTGATCCCGGAGAGCCAGACCAGGCTCGGATCTCCAGACCACTTGATTGCCTACATCAATCTCGCCCAAATCACCGGGTTTATCATGCGCGACATCTATGCACCTGCATCCAAGGCCAATGGTGGAAGATTGGTGCAGAACGTTCGCACCATCTTGCAGAAGTTGAGAAAGTGGGATGCCCACGTTCCTGCTCGCTTGCGGTGGAATCCTGAAGGCGGAGTCCCTCGTTCCGTGGCATCTCTGCAACTACACTTTAATCAATGCATCATCTTGACTACTCGGCCGATTCTGCTTCATATATTCAAGATCAGGAATCCGTTTGCCAGTCATACAGCCACCAACTCTGGGGGCGGTCATCCCCCGCAGCTATCGGACACAACAAAGTCACTGGCAGATTCATGTGTTGCTGCTGCTCGAACCTCCAACACAATACTCTCACAGCTGTTTGTGGAGAATGCCCTAGCTACCTGTGGATATTTCGACGCTCATCATCTCTTTGCCTCGACCCTTGTTCTAATTATCTCGGCAATCTCATCACCCAACTCTAGCGACTCAGACGCCGTCCAGACAGCATTCCAGCTCTTAATGGTCATGAGAGACAATGGAAATGCAGCTGCAGGGGGATACTTTTCCCGCCTGCTCCAAATTCAATGGGCTGTTAGCCGGCTCTTTACCCAGGCGACCACAACTGAGGAGACGACCCCAGCCATGGATGCTCCGAGCGGTACAACAGGAAATGTCACGGCACCCAACCCGCCATCTGGACTAGCTGAATTAGATGATTACGATTGGAGCAAGTTTGTCATCCCTACTTCTTTGTACACAACGTACGATGAGACAGCGGGGATGGGAACTATTTCCGCCGATCCTTTGGATAATCCACTTCTTCAAGCTTTTCTTGATCACACGGATGGTAGCAGAGAAGAAAACACTATCTTTAACACGGAAGATGTGGATTTCATGTTGTGACATCTTGAATAGGACGAGATAGAAGAAATAAACACGGTTAATTGTGACTCACTTCGCCAATCATGCGGGTCCAAGCCACGACCAAGTAAATATCCTGCACTCTCACGAGACGACTTGCAGCAATACCCCTCTTATGGCGACTAGCATCGGATGACATCGCTTATAGCGGCTGCTATATACTTGACATTCCCCTCATTCACACCACTCAGGCTGGCTCGTCCATTGAGCATGAGATAGACATGGTGGACATCCCTCAGCCGTAACACCTGCTCCTCGCTCAATCCGGTGTAGCTAAACATGCCAATCTGGGACTCTAGATGGCCCCAATCGCCTACTTCCGGCTGCTTCTCTATCTCGTGCCTCAGTAAGCTTCTCATTCGTTTGATTCGACCCGACATTGTCTGTAAATCCTGCTTCCACATGTTCCTAAGCTCCGGGTCCGAGAGAATGGTGTGGACAATTCGACAGCCAAAGAGTGGAGCATTGGATATCTCTGCTCGCACAAGACGTAGCAGCTGACTTTGCGACCCCGAAGCTGGTGTTTGCGAGGGCAAGACAAGATGGAGAGCACCAACTCGCTCACCGTACAAGCCAAAGTTTTTAGCAAATGATTGCGCAATGCACATGCCTTGGACGCCAGCAGAAACATCGCCCCTGTCAAAGAGTACGTGCTGAAAGTGTCGGATCGCCCAAGCATCAGCGTCCACGTCCCCTGTCGCGAAACCTTGGTATGCTGAGTCGAAAAATGCAAAGAGTTTTTTGCGCTTAAAGAGCTGCGCGAGAGCCTGCCACTGCTCCCTCGATGGGTCAATTCCGGTAGGGTTATGGGCGCAAGCGTGCAGAATGACCACATCGCCTTCTTCCGCGTCATGTTCCAGTGTCGATGTCATGCCATCAAAGTCCAGTGACCGTGTCGAGGGTTCGTAATACGGGTATGTCTTTCTGATGACTCCGGGTGCCGCGACTTCCCAGACCAGATGGTGGTTGCTCCACGTAGGGTCAGAGATAAACACGTGTCGGGGCTTCAATAGCTCGGCCAAGAAGGCGGCTCCCAAGTGATTTGCTCCTGTTCCCGAGATTGTTTGTACTGATACAACATGGCTCTGGGAGTCATCATATTGACCCAAGATGAGTTGTCTCGCTACAGACAAAAAGGGCTCGAATCCTTGAATGGGCAGATACTCATGATCCAAGGAAGGCATATCATGAAGGACACGTCTAGCCTGAGAACCCTTAGCACTTTCTGCTTTTACTCTGGCCATGCTTTGCACATTGAACGTACTGCTTTTACACTTGGTAGAACCCATGGTTTCGAATTCTCATCCCGGTAGACTCCCGCTCCCAAACCGACCTTTTGGGGATGACGGTCAGCTATGAAGTCTGCTGTAATGGCAAAGGCCTCGTCTCTTGGAAGTGCCGGAATATCCGCGATATTGATAGGCATGTTGACAACAATACTGTATTAGGAGGAGGATGTCTTGGAGAGGCAACACAAGAGGGTTTGCGGTAACTCGTCAGTTTCTTTACAAAGAGAAGGCCTTATGACAGAAACTTTGCACTTAGACAGTCTGTGTTGTACCTACAGCCACATGATGTTATTGCGAAGAGGAAAGCTAGCCGATTGTCTTATCGGCGAGGCGACGATAACACTATCGGCAACTGTACAGACCAACCGACGTAGAAGCCGACCAAGGAATTTGTCAGCATCATCGGGACGGCCGCCTGAAGTCTGAAGTCTAGAGTAAGACTCAATTACTGACTGGTTGCTCGGCCATTACGTAGGAGGCAAACATGATCATTCTCCAAGCTTGATACTAGTATCATCACGTAGATAACTTGGGATTGTATGAGCCATCACAGTAAAGGGTGAGACGCCTTCTTTAATGTTTCACTACATCAATTGCCGATGAACGGAGAGAAGTAGACTTGACTTGTATGGTCCTGTGTTTTGGGCCTCCTAAGACTGTATGTAATCGCACACGAAACTATGCCATCATCATTGTAGCATTTCCAAAACCAGACGCTTATACACTGCCACACATTCAATCAAGTCTGGGATTGTAACCTGTTCATTCTCCCCATGAGCATCCAAGATGGACCCAGGCCCATAGAGGTACTTTTTATGGTCGCCATTCAACCGCTGGATGTCAGTACCAAACGAAACGGGCATTGATTCCAGGCCTGTCGGTATTGTCAGTATGAGCTTGGAAGAAAAGTCGTATAAAATAGTCTTACCTTGAAGTTCGTGGTCGAGAAGTGTTTCGGGGTATGCAAATGATTTCTTCAAAGTTATGTCGGGGTATCTTCCGACTACTTCTGACACTTGCTTCTCAATGCGTGCCAACTCAGCCGCGACGCGAATGCCGCACAGAGCAGAGGCCTCGGCGGCGAGGACATTGTACGCCACGCCGCCATTGATCTTCCCACAATGAAAGGTCGTCGGCCCGAGCAGCTCAGACGTTGGAAGCTCAAGCGCCCCAAGTTCCTCCAATAACGACACCAGCATCGATGTTGCACTCTTGCCCTGGTCGGGATACCCCGAGTGACAAGGCTTGCCAGTCGCAAAGAGCTCGAAGACGTAATGTCCCTTGTGGCCAGTCGCCAACTTGCCCTCTGTCGGCTCCCCAAAGATGACTGCTTCCCACGTCAAGTCCATGTCATTGACTGCAAGCATCCCAGGGCCTCCCTTCTCCTCTCCCACGACGAACAGTAGAGACACGTCTTCGTCCTTAACAGCACCTTCAGCCCGTAGTTCTTCAAGTGCAATGATCTGGGCGGCTAAAGGCCCTTTATCATCGCAAGATCCGCGGCCAAAGATGATGTCGCCCTTAATACTGAAAGGAATGTGCGGTGGGACTGTGTCCATGTGAGAGGTGAGCAAAGTCCGCGCTTTGCGATTTTGGCCGAGATAGGCATACACATTGCAACGGTCCGAGTTTGGTGCAATTGGGACAAGTTCCACGGTGTAGTTCAAGGCCTGCAGATACTGGGCAAGAAATACACCAATATTGTGCTCCTCTTCGCTAACTGACGGAATTTCCATCAACTGCTTGAGAAGGTTGACTACTGGTGTATCTGCCATCTTGGAGGTTGTTGAATCGACCGTTGAGCTCGAACTGACAGTCTCAGCGGGGCGAGGAGGATTTCACAACAATATATTTGCAAGCATGAATCCGTTCTTTATCTTTCAATTATTATGGATCGCCGCGCTCAGTCCACATACCGGGATCGGCAGTCTTTGCCGAGCTAACAGCCTGCCCGCGTGCATGACGGTATAGTACCGGCCCCATTACATGCCGATCAAATGTAGATGAGAATGGCACTGGGAGGATAATGTCTGATCTTAATTAGAGATACTGCTCAATGCTGGTCTCGACCAGTTACACGCTAGGTGTTGCTGGAAATTGGGACGCGCCATGAAGGGAGACTCAAGCATCCTCTTGAGACGTTTGGATGACTACAGTGGGTTTCAAATTGAGTAGTGAGGGTAGACCACTAGACGCTATCAAATAAGTAAGCTCGCGATTCGGATTGTTAGCACAGACGAGGAGAAGAAGCAGAGCCCGAAAGCATGCTTGAAGTATCATAATCTTATATATCATCACTTGAGTGAAACTACTGTGTGTAGGAATGCAAGGCCACCATCTTCAAGACAGATACTTCGTATATGACGTATTTAGAAGTGAAATATTGGTACTTGTTTCAAAAACTGTCTACTTTAGCCAATACATATTGGCATAAATTAAATAATGGCCGTCTTTCGGAGAAGTGTCCATTTTTCGGTGTAACTGTCCGTCTTTCGGTGTAAATGTCCGTCCTTCGGCATAACTATCACATGCTATGCATGGTCTTCTCGACATTTGACCCAACCATGAGGTTTAGATTGAGTACTTGAAGTGAACGTCGTAATCACCCAAGTCGGGATTCGGCTCAATCGGAGTCCCAGCTTGTTCTGCCGCCAGGATCTTGGCGGCGCGCTTCCGATTCACCCAAGTGAAGGCGGCCATAAGAACCAGCACATCGACAAAGGCAAAGCAAGCCAGTCCCAATGCGATTGTCAGTCCAGGAATGTATTGCGGGGCGCTCTGTGTGGTGAAAATCTGCCCCACGGCGACACCGGCCGTGTTTCCAAGACATAGAGTGAATCCAACCATGGTCGCTCGCTTGTAGTGCTTTGATACGTTATCTTGCAGCCACATAATTGATAGTCCCGTGGTTGGGTAAATTCCTAGAGCAGCAACTGGAGACTATTAGAACGATACCTCGAGGCACCAACCAAGAAGAACAACTTACCGAAGCTTGCAAAGAATCTCACTTTGAGGTTGTCGACACTAATCAAGAGCGCGTAGCCAACGATCAGGCATAGAAGACATCCAGCAATGTACGGCCCACGGTAACCAGTTCGGTCGGAGAAATAGGCAATGACCAAAAAGAATACCAAGGCACAGACATAGATGGGAACGGTCATGAGGTTGGCCGTGACAGATGCGTATCCTAAACCACGGACGATGGCCGGCATGAAAGTTGTCAGTCCGTATAGGGATATGTTTACCGAAAACTGATATGCAAAAAACGCATACCATTTGGGGTCAGTAAAGGCCTTGAGACACTCGCCCCAGGAGAATCTGTCATCGTGACCCCACGAAGGATCGGCTGCATAACGAGCCTTCATCATGTCCTTTTCGTCGGCCGTCAAGAACCAAGCTTCGGTAGGTGACTTGGGGAAAGCGAGCCAGAACATGGGCACGACGATGATCGTCATGGCACCTTCGACAGCGAACAGCCACCGCCAACCTTCGAAGCTGGAAGTGCGGATCTGGGTAAGGCCGTAAGCCAATATGCCACCAAAAGCGCTAGAGAACGCGCTGAAGGCAAAGATGAAGGAAGACCGTTGGCCTCGTTCCGACTTTTTGTAGACCCAACCGAGGTAGACATTGATGCAAGGAATAAGTCCGGCCTCAAACAAGCCAATTAGCAGCCGGCAAGCGTACAGTCCGTGATAGTTTTGGATGAAGGCTGTACATGGAGGTAAGCGTGTGTCCTTCCGAAAAACTGTTGTAACTATACGTACCCATTCCGAGAGAGGCGGCTCCCCAGCAGAAAGCACTGACGGCCATGAGCGGCTTGGGGCCGATAACTTTAAGGAGAACTGCAACAGGGCCCTCGAGCGGAACATAGGTAGCGAAACTGTGGGCAAACATCAGCCAAGTGCTTTGCAAAGGGCAATGCAAGGAGACTCACAGCAGGGTTGTGGCGGTGCCAAACTGGTTGCCAATAAGCCCAATATCTTCTGGCATTCCTGCGATGTTGGCGTTTCCCAAGTTGCTTCGGTCGAGATTAGACATCATGTATAAGACGCCCATGGCCATGATTGCGTAGAGCTATTGAGATCGGAATCAACGGTTTTTCCTCCAAGGCACAGTGGATGGTTCTGCACTTACATCAAATTTTCTCATCATACGCCTCTCTTTGACTGGGTCGATGAAGTATTCGGACGATCCATTATCAGAGTCCGGCATGAACGATTCATTGGCTGCTTTTGCACCCTTTGCCGAATCCGGACTGTCATGTTGCTTTGCAACTGTGCTGCTAACAAGTACCATGTTTTTAGAGTGCAGGTTCGATGCCAAACAAACGCGCGGTGACTTGGATTTGTCTTGTAGGATGAAACAGGCACCCGGCGACTACATGTGTGCAATTATAACCACTTATCCAGGGTACAATTGATCCTAGCTTTCAGCAGTCGCTAAAGATAAGAGATCGTAAGATAGAAGGGTCAAGATTCGGCATCAAGATACCTAAAAGCAGCAACCCGTTATCTATCTGCTAGCTCTGGCCAACCAACCCTCACAACTAGTCTACCCTACAAAGTCTGCCGAGTTCAATACTAATTATCACAATTTCAGTTACATTCCATTCCTAGTTTTGCACGTTCACAGCGTAATCTTTCCAAGTACAATAGTGCCCAGCTCTGCCCAATGCTGTCGAAATTCAGTGAAACACTGATCTCTTATCCGAGAGCGGGGAATCAGTCACGATCGGCATTGACGAGCCGACTTTTTCCACAGCGATTAGTCCGGCACTTGGCAAGTCGGCTCGGTTGCTGTGAACCGACAATCTGCTTGGCATTCTTATCGGGACTGATCTTTATCTGATTTCGCGGTATCGAAGAAGCCGGCATTTCGTCATGGTGCACCCGCCGTTAGCGCTGGGCGGAGGCGCTCCTCCGTGCGCAAAGCCGCCGGAGTCGATCCTATCCTGGGTTGAGTGGAAAGCGGGTTCGTTTTCCATAGGGGAATCTTGTCTTGCCAAGTGTTACCATAAGAAGACGGGAGCTCAGGCATTTTCTATGACCTAGATTGAATAGACGTATTTACGACGACCAACCCAAGATCTTCGTGTCAATCATGGCCACCACTACATCCGGAATACGCATTGCCATCGACCGAGGTGGCACCTTTACTGACGCCTGGGGCTGGATCCCCCAAACAAACGAAAAACTGGTCATCAAGGTGCTCTCGCAAAGCCCTGATGAGTATGCAGATGCTCCGACAGAGTGCATCCGGCAGATCCTTGAGACGGCCAATGGCAAGCCAATCCCACGGGGAACGCCATTGAACTTAGATGGAGTCGAGTCTATCCGCATGGGTACGACTGTGGCAACAAATGCCCTCTTGGAACGAAAGGGCGAGCGCACGGCGCTTGTCATCACCAAAGGATTTCGAGATATCTTGGAAATCGGCAACCAAGCTCGCCCTCACATCTTTGATCTCTCGGTTCGACGTATGGGAAAATTGTACGAGGCCGTGGTCGAGGTTGACGAACGCGTTACCATCGAGGGCTTCGCAGAAAATCCGGAGCCTAAGCCCATTGCCGGCATCAGTTCGGACCCTGACCTGAGGATAGGCTTGTCCGGCGAAGCAATTCGCATCATCAAGGCCCCAGACTACGATCAGGTCCGACGTGATCTCTCAGATCTGTGGTCACGGGGCTACCGAAGCGTGGCTATTGCAGTCATGCACTCCTACACTTTCCAGGACCACGAGCTTGGTATCGCCAATGTTGCCCGGGAGCTCGGTTTCAGGGTTTCAGCTTCCTCGGAGCTGCAGAAGATGGCCAAGATTGTACTCCGAAGCCAATCTGCAGTTGCTGATGCCTATCTGTCCCCAGTGACGGACAAGTACCTGGAGAGCTTTCGGAAGGGCTTCCAGGGTCAGCTTCAGGACGACAACGCTAAGAAGCTCTTCTTGAACCAATCAGATGGTGGCCTGACAGCCTACACAAACTTCACTGGGCTTCGAGGAGTACTGAGTGGTCCAGCCGGCGGAGTTATTGGCCTCTCTAAAACCTGTTATGACGATAATGACGGAACTCCTGTTTTGGGTTTCGACAGTAAGCACCACTCCATCCTTCTGCACTTGCATCTTGTGATTTATCCTCTAACTTGTTATTAGTGGGAGGTACTAGCACCGATGTGACACGTTATGCTGGATCTCTGGAGCACATCTTCGAGAGTACTATCGCAGAAGTTACCATCCAGACACCACAGCTGGATATCAACACCGTCGCAGCCGGTGGTGGTTCAATCTTAAACTGGGAGAACGGGCTCTTCAAAGTCGGGCCAGGGAGCGCCGGTGCTGATCCTGGCCCGGCCTGCTACGGCAGAGGCGGCCCCCTGACCGTCACGGATGCCAACTTTTTCCTCGGCAGGATTGTCCCCGACCTCTTCCCTCGTCCATTGGACTACGCTGTTGTTCAGAAGAAGTTTGGCGAGTTGACAGATGCCATCAACCTGAGCAAAGAAGGCGCTACTAAATTCGCCCCGGACGAAGTCGCCATGGGCTTCATCACCATTGCAAACACCACAATGACTCGGCCCATCAGGACCCTCAGCGAGGGTCGCGGATTTGAGACTGGAGCCCATAACCTGGGCTGTTTTGGTGGTGCAGGCGGTCAACACGCTGTGGCCGTGGCCAGGGACCTCGGGATCCGTCGCGTTATAATCCCTCGTTATTCCAGCATCTTGTCAGCCTACGGCATGGCACTCGCTGATGTAGTAGTGGAGAACCAGGAGCCGGAGACGGTGACCTTTTCGGAAGAGGCTCACACGCAACTGCAAAGTCGTTTCGACAGGCTATGTTCCCAAGGCAGCCAGTCACTAGCTTCTCAAGGATTTGCCGAGGACCAGATTCAGCACGAACGCTTCCTCAACATGAGATACCAAGGCAGCGACACAGCTTTGATGATTGCACATCCTGGTGTCCTAGCTGATTTTGGGAAAGCCTTCACCAGACGCCACCACCAAGAGTTTGGGTTTACGCAGCCCCGCGATATTGTTGTGGATGATGCTAGAGTGCGCAGCGTTGGCAAAGGCGCAGATCTCAAGCTGACGAGCCCTTTCGACGAATTGCGCAGAGTTCAGTCATCGCCACCTCCGTCTCCCATTCAGCCTCGGCAGATGACCAAGGTGTATTACGAGAATCACGGCTGGATGAGCACTGGCTTGTACTTCCTGGATGATCTCCCAATCGGGAGCCGTATCCAGGGGCCTGCTATGGTGGTCGACAAAACTCAGACCATTGTTCTGGACCCTTCCAGCGCGACTATCGTCCTACCTGAGCATCTCATCTTGGAGATTTTGGACGTTCAAACACCTGAAATTGCCACGTCTGCCGTCGATCCCGTGCACTTGAGCATCTTCAGTCATCGCTTTATGAGTGTCGCAGAGCAAATGGGTCAGACAATGCAAAAGACATCCATCTCGGTTAACATAAAAGAACGTCTTGATTTCTCCTGTGCAATCTTTTCAGCAGACGGAGGACTGGTGGCGAACGCACCTCATATACCCGGTCATCTGGGCTCAATGAGCTACGCTATCGCTTACCAGGCAAAGTTGTACGGCCCTGGCGAGCTGAAGCCTGGCGATGTTCTGTTGAGCAACCATCCACGCGCTGGGGGCACTCACTTGCCAGATCTTACAGTGACCACGCCAGTATTTGACGAGAACAACCCCGAGAAGATTCTGTTCTTTGTGGCCAACCGAGGACATCATGCTGATATCGGCGGCATTCAACCTGGTTCCATGCCCCCTCACTCAACAGAGCTATGGCAAGAGGGCGTTGCTGTAGAGACATTCAAGATGGTCAAGGAAGGAGTGTTTGATGACGCGGGTCTCCATGAGATCTTGGTCGACATTCCTGGATCATATCCCGGCTGTAGTGGAACTAGAACCCTCAAAGACAATGTTGCGGACTTGAAGGCGGCCATTGCTGCAAACAACCGAGGCATTCAGCTTATCACCGCATTGGTTAAAGATTACTCGTGGCCAGTAGTCGAGTTTTACATGGAAGCCATCCAGAACAACGCTGCGCAATCGGTTCGACAGCTGCTTAAACAGTTTGCGAAGCGGTTCCAGGGTCAAGACCTGCAAGCCACAGATTATTTGGACGACGGAACCCCCTTGTCACTGAAGATTGAGATTGACGAGGAGACAGGCAATGCCGTTTTTGATTTTGAGGGGACAGGTCATGAACACTATGGCAATCTCAACTGTCCTCCAGCAGTCATGTATTCCGGCATCATGGTAAGATGAAACGTGCCTCGGAAGGGGGGATGCTTGCAAAATTTCAACTAACGCCTTCCTAGTACTGCTTGAGGTCAATGATTGCCACGGACACTCCTCTGAACCAGGGATGTCTCGCCCCGATCAAACTTAAGCTCCCCGCCAACTCTATCCTCTCACCTTCGCTGAAGGCTGCGACAGTAGGCTCGAATGTCGAGACATCCCAACGAATCGTCGATCTAGTCTTCAAAGCATTCCAAGCATGCGCCGCCTCTCAAGGAACCTGCAACAACCTGACGTTTGGATACGGTGGCACCGATCCCGAGACTAACGAGGTGGTTAAGGGCTTTGGCTACTACGAGACCATTGCTGGTGGCTCTGGCGCCGGTGCGGACTGGGAGGGCGAGAGCGGTGTACACACACATGTTACCAACACGAGAATCTCCGATCCTGAAACATTTGAACGTCGGTACCCCGTTCTTCTCCACGAGTTCTCCATACGACGCGGCAGCGGTGGCCCGGGACTCAACCGTGGCGGCGACGGCTGCGTTAGAGACATCGAGTTTCGCATGCCCCTCCAAGTGTCCATCTTGTCAGAGCGCAGAGTCATTGCGCCCTACGGAATGGCGGGTGGTGATGAAGGGAAAAGAGGTCTCAATCTCTGGGTGCGGCGCGATCCAGAAGATGGTACCACTCGCACGATTAACCTGGGCGGAAAGGCGACGACGAACATGAACGCTGGAGACAGGATAATTATTCAGACGCCTGGTGGTGGTGGCTATGGCCTGGACCCTAATAAGGTGGAAAAGAAGGAGCTCTTTGGTGTCTTCAAGATTGGAGACAAGTTTGCAAGTGCAGGGCCAGCTCTAAAAACGGGCAGTGTATCTCAAAGGAATGCAACTGCGGAAGGAAACTAAAAGGAGTCTATGATGTGAAGCATACTAGCATAACAGAATTACTTCAGAAAGTACTATCTCATAAAGATTGACTATGAATATCCACAATTATATAAAGTCTAGGTGAGGGTTTAGCAGGTGGGCGTGGGTAAAAATGCAATTCCAATTCAATATAAAAGTCAAGAAGCAAAGGTATCGTAATACTTTAGAAGTAGAATCGCAATCGATTCAGTGCTGAGCACTCAACCCTCTCTCTTAACCCACTTAATCGTTTAGTTAGCACGCTCAGGCCGGGCGATTTCCAGAAATCCCTCAGTAGTTCCCTTATTGTCTGCGTTCGCAGTTGCTTCATCCTTAGCCCGGCTATACCAAAGACCAACAGACCCGCGTCGGGAGAGAGTGTCTACCCTCATTCTTCATGTTAGTCCCTGGATATGAACAACGAGATAATAGCTTCATGTGTTGTACGTACTTGATACTGAACGAGCCACAGGGCAGGTGGGCGCTTCGATGAAGACACCGGTCTGGGGGAATGGGTCAAGAGGACCCCAAATGTTACCGTCTTCGTCAGGGCCAACGCCCTTGGTAAGAAAAGCCATCTCTGAAAAGTCGTGGGGAACCGGCGGCGTGCCGGGGATGTTCTGCTCGGCCGGAACCCAGACATTGACGGGCTGCACATACGTGCCACTAAGGATGCCGTTCTTGGTGGTGCGGGTTTTGGCAACGCCGTTGATCTCGGTGATGACCCGGTACTCTCGGGTGTAAGAATGCAAGATGTCGTTGCGATACTCGAACTTGTTCTGTTCGTTGCGGCCTCCACGCAAGCCCATTGTGGCGATGATGCGGTCCGTCACGTCTCCGGTGCAAGGGTCGACGTCCATGGCGTACAGAGCAATGGTTGCTCGGTTGTTGGAAGTAAAGCCAATGAACTGTGTATTATGTGTTAGTCAATAGGCTCTCACATCTGAAACAGCATAGGGTGCTTATACGTACCCTCGACTCTGCGAGTTCAGCGTTAGGGTTGGGATTATCGATACCAAGAAGGCCAAGCTCCATCCGAACATAAACAATATCTCCGAGGGTTTGAATCTGAACGTTCTGTGCAATGATGCTGAAAGCAATCACCTCGTTCCCCTTGCGGAATCCAGTGAAGGTGATAAAATCTCCCACCTGGAAGGGCGCCATCACGAGGGGGTCAGGGGCGGTGCTGTAGTGCTGTTTAGTACTTTGAAGTGTCATGGAGGAGAAGAATATACGTACAAGGTTCCAGGTCCGTTGAAAGGCCTGTTACTGAGAGGGCATAGAGGGTCAGTGTCGTTGCGGGGGATGCACATGGGAAACCCAGAGAACGACGAAATGCTGGGACTCTCGTCGTCAGCCGTCATAAAAGGAGCACCATCATATCCAACGGAAAAGACACCGTTAGGGTCACTTATGCGAACGGTAGGGCCGTTCTGGATTTTGAGACTTCCATCTGCGTAGTCGAGTGACTCGATGAAGCCGCTGGCAAGACCCTCGAAGAACTCATAGATGACAACCTGGCCAACACGATGAACGCCATTCATGGTGTTTCCAAGGACCTAAGAGGAATGCAGAGTGAGCGTGTGAGAACGTCGATATGAATGAAAGAAGTCCACATACCAGAGTCTCGAAACCAGCAAAGTCTGCCTTGCCAGCTACGAATTTCTTCCAAGGAACCCAGGCAGCGGGAAACTGAACGAGAAGATTCTTGGGGACTACCATGTTGAACCCGTTGACCGTGATGGTTCCGCCGGTGTTATAGACCGACTCATCATCCACGGTGGCATCTTGTAATCCGCCTTGAATAAAGACAGGAGCATCTTGGGCAGAGGCTAAAAAAGGCAAGCCAAGGAGGTGGCTACCAAAGAAAAGAAATACAAGAAACGAGAGTAGACCCATGGCTGAAGGTAGTTGGTTTGAAGATTGGATCCAGTTGGGATAGTAAGTGTTGGCTTCAAAGGTGTGAAGGCTGCTGATGGAAAATTAAAAATGGGTTGGGACGGGCTACCTTTTATCTTCGTGTGACCAGTGGACGATAAAAGCCATTGAAGTGCTTCTTTCACAAGAATTGCAAGTGCCGTATGTTGCCATCTTCCCGACATTCGGCACATCGTGAGTAATCGGTATGGTAATACTATGTGAAGTGCTAAAGCCGAGTGATAGCAAGCATGACGAAGCCGAGTACTTCCTAGAGCAGTTAGCGAGAAAGTGCCTTCTCACCGGCCCTTCTAAACGAGCAGGGTTATAGCGCAGCGCAATCAAAATTGAGTACTGGGGACGGCGATGGCTTCCTAAATGGTTCATGCTGTGTGCGCTTACCAATCGGTCATTTCATATAGTCGTTCCTAAACCGTTACCAGCGTACCGCACATGCAGCGAGCTTGTGGGATCACGCGGGTTGACCAGCGGCTGGCTGAGTGCATACAGCATGCATGGTGACAGAAAGCTTAGCAAGCGAGAAGTCTCTACCCCGGGAAGGCTAGGCTTAGAGCCGGTTGCAACATTGACGGTACGTGCCGGATCAAGGCCTGTGGTATGACGCGCGTGTTGCTTTGAGCAGCGGTCGGTGATGGACGAGGATAGGGGGAATCCCTTTGACAGGGTTATCCACGTAGGAACAGACAGGTATGTTTCGTACCCTCTAACAATATAGTCAGATGCCGGGCAGCTCGGAAACTGTTCGCATGTCTATTATGCGAGAGATGGAGGTAGGTAGGCATAGATATTTCATAGCCGCTTTATCGACGTACCTCTTGGCCTTTGACTCCGTGTTTGTCATTCAGCCCCCAGTAGCTCGACCCTTGAGATTCGTGCAAACTCAAAGAAGTAGACCCATGTGACGACACACTAAGCTATAGCAGAGTCTCCCCCAGATGCCAAGTTTCTAAATGATTGCAACGCATCCCCAGTCTGAGTGGTAATTCACGCAGGTGCAGGCACTAACTTGATGGATTGTTAGGTATCCAGCCAGTCCTGACCGAAAGATGCAGCTGGAAACGTCGGAGCCGTTCCCCAGCGACATATATGCCAGGGCACCAGATGAGGTCCATAAGGAAGACCACCCTCCATCCAGAAGCGCGATTATGTCTCTGTAGCCCCTCATTCCGGTTCCTGGTTCTTGCAGGCTCCACTTACGATGCAAGAAGATCGAGGAAGCTTGGTTTTAAGCTTGGTTTTGCAATGTAACAACGGCCCCCGCGCATGTAACATTGTTCTGTTTCTCTGTTTTTTCCGCGCGCTGAAATAATATATTAGAGCAGCCGAGGAGAGTTTACATCATAGCGGTATCACACTGAAAGCTACCTAGTATAGCAACCTCGTTTTGCACATGTCCCATGCAAAATGCTCTAGCTGTTACTTCGTTGACCTCCCACCATCCCGCACTAGGCGCGACCAGGAGGTCAGGAGTCATTCCTAAGCCACATGGCTGCCAGGCAAGGAACAGCTCAAGGCTACAGTAGCTGCCGCAGAGGCACGATCCTACCCTGTGCGGTAGTGTCGCAGGACAAAAAATGTTGTAACACTGAGCATTTTCTAGCGACGGTAGGCTAGGCCTCCCATAAACAAGGACCCCTTTCAGATGTGCCTTGGCTCCGGCTGTAACCCCAGATTATATTTATCGCACAGGGGGTGGTTAATACTCGTCTCCGGCTCCCAGGACGCCAGGAGAACCCCTGTCCCCTGTCCAGCCGCCCGGGGATGATCGCTAATCTATCCGTTTTAGCAACGGAAACCATATGGGGCCCCTGTCTCAAACCCCCCACTAGTTTCGGTCGGTTGCTGAAGGTGGGATTGTCTCAACTGCGTCTAAATATGTCATAGCCGAAGGAGGAAAGAGAACAGAGAGAGTGAAGGAGAGGGAGGCTGGGTTTTGTGAGACAACTTTCATTGTGATGTGGCGAGTGAGGAACCGCGAACAGGGATGACTGGTCGAATTAGAATGGCTTTTCTTTTGAAATCGAAATACTGACCGGCATGAAGTCAATACGGTTATGCCCTGGGGTAACGCATCGGCAAGAACTGTGTCGGAACGTCAATTTGAAATGCATAGACGCCACAACTACCTTACCTTCAGCATTGGAACCTCGGCAACCCATTTTCTATCCTTCACCGTATTAGCCCCACGTGCCTTCATTATCCTACCTACCTCGACTGAAGTTGATAGTCGGCGTGCATGTGCATCGCGGGCAGCAACCCATTAGCCATTCCGCCGTCAGGGTAGCAACGACTCAACATTGCCATTGGACTTTCTCAACCATCTCCCCCCTTTAACCTACGGCAACCTTTAGTCCCGATTGGTCGTTATCCACGACGCGAGTGGCAATACACAATCACAGGGACATTCCCGTACCGTTATCGTTACAGTCTTCATGGGCCTCCTTCTCACTTCCTCCCTATGTCCGCGCTTTCCGCAAACCTCATGACATGGTCATTCTGATAGTTATCACCGACTCATAGAAACAACGATGTCTTATAGTGGGGGTTTTATTGCTTCTTGCATGCCTCTATACCTGACTCGTACTCATGCTCCGAAAACGCGCATCACGAGCGGCCGACGGTTAACAGCAGCAATTTGACAAGGGCTTTCGATTGCTGAACTATTCTGTGGTGTGTCTGCATGGCGAGCTCTGCGAGGGTGGTCAAGCGGAAGATGAAGCTCATAGCCGACCTCCATCTCGTGTATTCCTATAAATATGTGAATTCCTTGAGTCAAGAGACATCCCAAACCCCATCTGGCAGCATTCGTCATCACACGGGCACCGAACACCATTTTTTAAATCCAACCTCTTTCTTTCCAACCTTGAATCATGGAACTTACCAGCTTCCTCCTGACCAGTCTGGCTTTGAACAGCCTCGGTGGATTGTCTACGGCCCAGAAATGGACCTATAATCTCCCACCAGAGGAATCAGCCGCTCTGAAGGCGGTTGTTGAGGATGACCACACCGACATTGTTCAGATCATGAAGAGTGGCGAAAGTCCATTGTATCCCCTCATCTATAGGAACGCTCTCCCAATCCCTCCTGTCAAGAAACCCTTAAAGTAAGACCATCCCCACATTTCACAGCCACAAGCTCATACATTATTAGGATCATCAAGAACCCCGTCACCGGCAAAGACATCTGGTACTTCGAAATGGAAATCAAGTCCTTTACCAAGTCTGTATATCCGAATCTCCGAGTGGCAACTTTGACAGGCTACGATGGCATAGCGCCTGGACCTACCATCATGCTCCCGAAGGGGACTGAGTCTATCGTCCGCTTCATCAACAATGCCGAGCATGAAAACTCGGTTCACCTTCACGGTTCTTATTCCCGAGCTCCTTTTGACGGGTGGGCCGAGGACATCACGCAGCCAGGAGAGTACAAGGATTACTACTATCCTAATGGACAGTCTGCCCGTCTCCAATGGTATCATGACCACGCCATGCATCTGGTGAGTTGATGAAACTTTCTCTGCTGTGATTTAAAAGCATGAACACTTACAGGTTATACCAGACTGCCGAGAATGCGTATATGGGCCAAGCTGGCGCCTACATCCTGACGGATTCATCTGAAGACTCACTGGGGTTGCCAACTGGGTATGGTGTTTACGACATCCCCTTAATTCTGAGCTCAAAGCAGTACAATGAGGATGGCTCGCTTTTCTCTACCGCCGGGGAGAAAGATAGCCTTTGGGGAGACGTCATTGAAGTCAACGGCCAACCTTGGCCATTCCTGAACGTTGAGCCACGCAAGTACCGGTTCCGTTTCCTGAATGCCGCCATCTCTCGTTCCTTTGCCTTGTATTTTGCTGGGTCAAGCGCGCTTAATACCCGGCTTCCTTTCCAAGTCATCGCATCGGATACTGGGCTGTTGAGCGAGCCTGTCCAGATTTCAGACATTGTAAGTCGCCATGTCGCATCTGGGGCTCAATACTACCCTACAAGTTACTAACTCGTACAGTACGTCTCTATGGCTGAGCGTTATGAGATTGTTTTCGACTTCTCCAAGTACGCCGGGCAGACACTCGAGTTGCGGAACCTCGAAAAGGCTGGAGGCATTGGCACGGATGACGACTATGAGGATACAGATAAGGTGATGCGTTTCGTCGTGAGCGCCGACGCAGTTGAGGATACCTCAACTGTGCCCGCAAAGCTCCGAGACATCCCCTTCGCTAAGCCAGCCACGACGGAGATCAACCATCATTTCCGCTTCCACCGTACCAACGGTGAGTGGCGCATCAACGGCGTCGGCTTTGCTGATGCCGCCAACCGTGTCCTGGCCAAGGTCCCCCGCGGCACGGTCGAGATCTGGGAGCTCGAGAATAGCTCTGACGGCTGGTCTCACCCCATTCACGTCCATCTCGTTGACTTCCTGGTTCTTGACCGTGAAGGCGTGCGGGGAACTATGCCCTACGAACGCGCCGGGCTTAAGGATGTGGTCTGGCTGGGCAGAGGTGAAACCGTCCGCGTGGCCGCTGTGTATGCTCCGTTTGACGGCGTGTACATGTTCCACTGTCACAACCTGATCCATGAAGACAGTGATATGATGGCTGCCTTTAACGTTACTTCGCTAGATGACTTTGGATACAACGGCACGCAGTTTCTGGACCCCATGGAGAAGGAATGGCGCGCAAAGCCCTATGTCCTTGCGGACGTGAGGGAGCGGACAGGGCCCTTCTCGGATAACGCTATTATGGAAACAGTTGAGGGTCTAGCACGTGCTAATCCTTATGGAGATGTGGACCAAGTAGAGGAAGCTCTAAAGGAATACTGGGCAAACAAGAACTTAGCTAGGAGGGGTCGTAAGGGAGCATGGGCGCGGGTGCGGGCGTAGTGCTATGGCCTATAATAATGGATAGAGTAGCTAACATTATGGAACGCACTTCTATCTTGGCCTGTACCTTGGTGTATAAGGCCCTCTTCCCCTGACTCGGATAAGTCCGACTGCCTTGTCCTAGTTAAAAGACCCTGACCGTCACAGACGTCATCCTGCCCAGAGACTACTGAATAATGTTCTTAGTCTCGGACGCTGGCCAGTATTGTATCTATGCATATTGCACCGTTTTCTTCGATTGTCTGAAAAGAATCTTCTTCAACCAACACATCATTTCATCATCTCGTGTCACAATTAGCAGAGTGATTATCACGTGGAGGTAGTGATAATGAGGATGCATGGACCTAGTCGTCGGCGTCAGGTGCCGAGATTCGGACCTTCGGTCCGACGCTCATAACCGAGGTTATCTCGGACTGTTACAGCAGTCCGAAAGCGCGGCCGAGCGTAGCAAAGACTGGGTCCTAGCACGTACATTTAAGGCAACTTGGGCTGCCCCTTTCCTTTGTAACTTAGAAGATAAGGCAAATTTACTGTGACATTCCCACACATCCTACTGTAGCTTTAACGTGACATCTCGCAAACTCTTTGCTCTAAGCATCTCTTCTCCTGCTATACAAGTGATAAGATTCAGAATGTTCGCGAGGCTTTTTCTGGATGTTTTCCTCCTTCAAGTTCTCGCGGTCCATCATCCTCGAGGTTTTGAACCTTGCAGTTGAACGAGCATCCATCATGTATCAGCTTTTAGCTGGTCCCGCTCCTGAGTGCAGCACCCGGAGTTCATCGAGTCCAACCGATTACGACCTACTCAGCGCCCAACTCTAAGGCACGGCGCTTTCGATCCACAATACCTCTGCACTAGAGTATCCGATACATGGCATGCTGCCACGCTTCATATTCTCTATGCTCCTGGGTTGCTCTTACCTATCCGATATATTTTTAAGCATAGGAGGGGACACGTCTGTTTTCTTTCAGAAGTTTAGAGACTACCTTCGTCTCATTCAACTTGGAAAGATAATTTCAAGAGAACATGGGCAGTTATACTGTCGTCAGAGAACCGGTACATCTACTTTGCTTCAGGGCTTGATCCGGATCATCCGGAATCTACTACGCCAAAAGCAGAGCAAGATGTTTGGCCTCTCGATTCGATCCTTACTCATTCCAACATGGGCCAGTCACGCCTCGAGGCATGCCAGGGGGCGGTGAGGTCTCTCAAGCTGACCTACAACCTATTCCACACGAACTCTCAACCTGAGCAGCTTCGGACGCAGGCTGTGCTAGTCTTTCTTATCTATACACCGGTATCATTCGTGGACGCTTTGGAGGACATGCAGCCAGAGGCTCTTGTCATTCTTGTCTACTATGGTGCACTGCTGCATAAATGCCGCGACTTCTGGGTTGTAGGAGATGCTGATAGACGCCTCGTTCGGCATATGTCGGCTCCTTTGGGCCCACATTGGGACTCTCGCATGGCGGCGTCACTAAGGCGAGTGCTGTCTTAGGAACTAGAATGGTGGGGAGGTGGTTGTTCAGTACGCATATACTTTTACCATTATAAGATATGTCAGGGGCAGGCAGGTAGGAGTTATCGGCAAAGTTGTGCGGCAAGTGCGTTTCTTAACCGATTCTCCTCTGAGCTCAACACAACACCACGCCCTGCTGGTCGTCATCAGGAGAAGCTGGATCGCCCATCAGCGAGACCAGTTGTGTCATGCGGAGTCTCCACCTGACTAAAATCTCACCTAGTAACTCAGAGCATCTATATACTAATTCACGTGCCGCTCCATGTCTAAAAGCGATCGTAGAGAGAAATAATTAAGCTTTCCCTTCACTTTAGAGCAAAATTATACAATAAGCAGCAAATATCTGCTGTATATACTGTTGAATAGAAGGGTGGTCATGTGCGGAGCTATGGGTCCCAAGATTGCATGAATACGTGAGATATGTCAGGGGCAAAGAGAACATGCCGAGATACAAGACCAAAGCAGAGAATTAACAGATCGGACACCAAGAGACCGATTACCCGTACTATCTGACAGGTACATGCTGGTTATGTAATGCCTTGAGGAACAAAAGGTCCTAGAAGACGAGCTCGGGGGGGAAGCGGGCCAGGCTTCTGACCCTGCTGGGACTGACGTAATGAAATGTCCCGAGAGGACGCTGGTGCTGCCACGTTTTGCGTCGCTTCACTTCCCACCTACATCCGACATCATGTCTGAACCATAGCTTCACAGTCTTCGCTCCTTCCTTCGATGCCTCCTCATTACGCCTCGTCGACCTCTTGACTACCAGACGAGCTCCGATGGCGATATGTTCATGTGGTTCTTTGCACAGGCCGGGTTGTCCAAGAGACTTTCGTCTTCCGACTTGCAACAGATCCGGGGTCTTAACTTCGAGACCATCGCCAAGGTCCCCTTCCAGGTGTTTGTCATCTTTCCAATGCTCGTGAATCCGTAGATCTCCCTCTGTAAAAAGATTGTTGAGAGGCGCTATACTCACTCCCAGTCCCATACCATTTTGACTTGGACAGGAAAAGTAGCTGGCGTTCTCACCCACTAGATCACAACCCACTCACCACAACTGGCCAGGACTACGTCTTCATCGTCGAGCCAGATACGTGGACCTTCCACGACAAGAAGCTTCGAAACCCGCTTCCAGTTACCTCGACACCGAGGACACTGAGCAAGCACTTGCCCGCGGACCAGTTCGGCCGAGCGAACTTCTTGACGCCGTCTTCAACGCATCTACTTGCCTCGTCCCCGTCCACCCAGGCTGCATTGTCTCCTTTATGCACACACTACTTAGCTCCACCCAGGCTCGCGGTATATCACGCAAGTTAGAAGCCTGGGTCCGTGCTATTTGTTCACTCATGTTTGTTAGCATAACCCACTTGTACTGATTAAAGTTTGGTGAATACGTCGTATACAGGGGACGTCGAGCTTGCCTAAGTTTGGGTATTCCTTGGGATCCCATTGGCCAATGGGTGTGCATATTGTCGTACTTGATCGGACCGTTTGAGTGTTTCCGGGGGGACAACGCTAACCAAGGCGAAACTACAGTCCCAAGAAGAGGATGATCCGACGACGTGTCGAGACTCGGCATACCCTGCCTTGGCGAGTCCGTTCGGAAGGAGGCAGTCCCACGGCCTCCCGACGCATATGAAGTTCCTCAGGCCGAACGCATTGCTCAATCCTTCTTAACTTCTTTGACTTCTTTGACTAAGTGGCTAATTTCTCCCTCCTCAGATTCTTTACCACATTCCGCCTATGGCTCACTCATCGGCAGCCCAACACAACGCATCTACGGAATGTCCCGATACGCCGCTGCCCATGCCAACCCCCAAGGTCCCGGGGATGCTCGGCCGACGGCTCTTCACATTGTCGAAGACGAAGGCCTCGTTGGCCAACTGTCGGAAAAGGTGGCTTTAGTGACAGGTGCCAACTCTGGCATCGGTCTAGAAACGGCACGGGCACTCCACGCCACCGGTGCTACGATCTTCCTAACCGCCCGAAGCTCCACTAAGGCCCAGTAAGCTCGCGACAGCATCTTAGCCGGGCCTGGATCAGAGTCAGATGCACCTATCCACACTCTTGAGCTACGGCTGGACTCATCGAGTCTGTCCGAGCTGCGGCCAAATCTTTGCTCTCCCAGAGAGCAACGCCAAAGCTCCACCTTCTTATACTCAACGCCGGCGTCATGGCAACCCCGGAAGGGAGAACCGAGGATAATTTCGAGACCCAATCCGGTACAAACCATCAGGGCCATTTTCTCCTCTTTCAGCTCCTGAAGCCCACGCTATTGTCATCCACGTCACTAGTGTTCAGAGGGCAGCCTTAGACTGGAGTGAGAGCGTCGAGAGAAGAATGAAGAGTATACCCCAGGGAGCTTCAACAACAATTTATGCCGCACTAAGTAAGGACTGGGAAGGTTAAGGTGGGAGGTATCTCAGTAATTGCACTGAAGAGCTGCCAATTAAACTAGACGCTAACTATACATCGCGCGAAGATAGCTATACTACCTGGGCTTATAACGACGAGAAATCTACTACATTACGGGATCTATCTTGCAAGTTCGTCGGCCTTGAAAACAGTACTGAATAGCGGGGAATAGATGTTTTAAAGTAATTGTTGGATGTATAAAACCTCCATCTGTCTGATGCTCAGTACTCATTATTGATCATGTAAGGACATCTTGACTAGCTGATATGCCAGGAACGTCCCACGCCACTAACAACCTCCCCCGAAACGACCAATGACAAGGGATCGTTGCTCCCAATTGGGGGCAAAAGTAAAGAATAGAAAAGCCATAAGGACCGGAATCACTCTCTAGACCAGCCCTAAGAAAAAGAAACCAGCCATGGGAGATCAATGAAATTATTCTTAACAGCAACTACGGTAACGTACTCTACAAACTGTTGACAAGAACAAATTACCGACAATCTCAGCATGGACATGTTGGGCAACTCAGTAGAGGTGGAGAAGGAGGGGCGTAAGAAGGGCAAGAGGAAATAACTTTAATAGTGGTTGGTCTTCTTCCGATACTATACGTCCCGTAGCCGGCATTTTGTAGCACCATAACCAACAATGCCCAGTTGTGGAGCGTCGGAGAGCTTCACGGGGGAGTCATCGTCTGCTGCTCGCTCGACATCGCGTATGGCATCCCCTCTGGGGTCATCTTGAGATTTCGCCATGGTGCGAGGAGGGGACTAGTCAGCGAGAGTGGGCTCTGCGATTCCCCAGTTGATGGTCGTTGCTATGAGGCTCTGGTAGAGGAGCGGAAGGGATCTTGGCATTGGCACTTTGGAACTCCTGGTTAATATACGGACCATGAGAGCGAAAATCGGGAAGCAGGGGCAATTACATCATCTTATACTATGATTGTCATCTAAGCCCCAGTTGGTGGAATGGAAATGTATCTCTAATGTGTACCACACCGTTCTGGGCCATCCTTGTCGCCGTCCACGTACCAGGCAACAACGTCCCGGGTCTTGAAGGAAGTGCCTGCTAGGCGTGGCCATCGGGGACTTTCCCGTAGAACTCATTGCTGAGCACGCTTCGTCAGCAGGTCAACAACTTGAGTACCCGGAAATCGGGAGCATTCACACCTAAGTAGAACACCTGGATGAGGATCTCGTCGTCCTGCGGTGGTGGGACCGGGAAGTCTTTAATCACGACTTTGCCCTCGGTATTAGCGAAGAGGGCCGTGCTGAACTTTTCCAATATAGTCCTGCCGGCTTATTTGAAATGAGCTTAATGAGCCTTCTTCTAGCGCTAAAGATATGCAAAAGCATTAGCTGCACTCTGGAGAGGAAGACCTATACTTAGTGATTGTCCATAAAGCCCACTCGTCGGAAGCCATGAAAGTAAGTCAATATAAGCTGAACAGCCTGTCACATTCCAACAAAGATCTAGCCTGCTTAATGCGAAAATAAGGCCTCAGATGAAGGAATGCAATAGCTACGGATCTGCAACCTTAGGGGTCGGGACCGCAACCTTAGATAAGAAGGAAAGGAACCGCAACATTAAACTAGAACCGCAAATTCAATAGCTGCGAGCCTGCGGCTCCAATAGGAAGCTATTCACATCTCTCAGAATAAGATCCTGATAGATATCCTTCCAATAGCTAGAAATCAAGATCTTCAATGTGCCTCAGCTTCATCCCTTCCATATAATACAGCCGAGGGCTACTGGTCAGCTAATTTTGGCTCGCGGAGCAGGCCTCCTAGGTTCTGTTCCGGAAGACATTATATGCATATTACGAAGAAAGATGGGAACTTAATTGCCCCGCGGCCGCCTTCGCTTTGAGACACTCAGCCAGCCATGCTTTGCGATATTTCATGTTAGTAAAGAATTAGTACCGATTCAGTGTTTGTAGACAGATAATCTCTGTTTTCTTGCCCACAGGACCTACCAATCAAGTCCCAAACTAACATGCGTAATGCCCGAGGAGGCGTAAGTCAGTGTACATTGCTTAGCCAGAGGACTACATACAGTATTAAGACACTCCGCGGTGGTTTTATCTAAAAACCGGACCGAGTGATATGTTAGCATCTGCCGCATCATATCGAGTATATTGAATGAATCATCAGCCTCATACAAATCCGGCAGACAAAGCTTTTGTATTAGCGCAGGTAGAACCAGCCTCCGGTCTGGCCCTAGCTCTCGCCTTCCGCTCGTTTGGGGACTTGCACGCCACTTTCACTAGGCGGGCTTCCAAACTTCAGCTCTCATTGATCAAGCCGTTTTTGTGGACATGGCGCGGCTTCTCGAGCCAGCTACACCGCTCTACAATGAGAGTTCACCTCCAAATGTTGGGCTAGACTTGTCTGGGCCGACCTAGGCACTTTGGATGGTTGGGTCCGACGTCCTCGCCATTGAGAAAGTGACGGCTGTTCACTCATGTTGCTGGCATCACCGGAACTCTTCTTCTGCCTAGTCTCCTGTGATAAAGAAAGGAGCTTGCATCGATGCCTACTTGCTTGAATCCTTACACGATGGAAAATGCAGACTTCACCGAGCAAGTGGAAGGTATGAGTGGTACCCAAGTTGACCTAGTGGGGGCTGGTCTGGGCTGGATAAGATCGGAGCTTAGGAGTTTATTGATAAAAGGTTTAGAGTAATGAAACCTAATGTAGGCACGATCATGGTGAGTCCTGTTTCCTATCGGGTAAGGCTGCTGCCGCTAGGAAAAAGGATTCATCCTTCCCGCATCCACATCCTCTCCCTCATTACTTCTAGTCTACCAGAGAATCATATCGAAATCTCGACAGTAATACAATATATTGAAACCGGGCGACTCCTTTTGCGCTACCCCCCATATGAAATGCGCTCCTAAGTTTTCCTTGCTGTCGCTCTTCATCCAGAGCTGCGGCAATTAGCGGAAGATTGTCCCGCGGGGCGACGGAGATCAAGGTATCGAGTGCAAGCTTCCTTGGAAGACAGATGGCGAAGAAGCGAATCAGTACTCTGTAATAATAAGGAGAGAGGACGACGCCAAGTCATCGGTGGCACAGGAAGGCCTTGTCCTCTCGACACTTCTCAGCATTTCCTGGCGCAAGCGCGAACACCAACGGTACGTAATAAAGGGTCGTAAGTCCGTAAATCTCAGGTGCTTTTGAGGTCACTCGGCAAGCTTTGGAACCTCGTGGAACCTAACCTTGGCCGTGACACGGCTCCACACGCCCAGAAGCCAAGTATCTTGGCTGGCTGACGAATAAGGCCACTATCTAAGCATAATACGACAACCTCTCACCACAGCATAGGCGCCAAGTACGCGCCAAGCGCCAAGCGCCAATCTCAACCATGCTCCAACCTCGAGCCAAGAAACGCCGCCCTTTGACGAACACTTGGCTGTTACCCTGTGGCACTCAGTGGCTCGGTGTCTCCGCGGTCCGGAATTGGTGCTGCAGGCCAAGAAGTCTTGGTCACTTGGCTACGCCTGGGCGTTGGAGAGTCGTAAGCAACACGGGCGGGCGAGACTTACGACGGGCTGTGGCTGTGGTTTTCTTTCCCGATCGCCTGTGTTCCATTCTCCGTCTTCCTTGATCAGTCCGTCTCCCTTTACTCCTGCCTTCTCCCATCCCATACAGTTTCAACGTCATGAGCCGCCCTGGAACAGTAAGGAGCTGACGGGTTCGACATTTCCGGAGGCAATATCGAACCTTTTCTAGAACGAACCGAGGGATTCTTGAAAGAATGAGGAGAAAATCTGGAGACAGCCCAAACGTAGCAAAATGCAACAACAACGTCATGGAAAAGATGAGAAAATCGCAGCTTCCTTCTTCGTCGCGGTCTTTATGGTGTAGCTCCGAACTGAACGCCAGTGGAATGTTCCCGTTCCTTGAAGTGGCTTACCGGTATGGAAATTCCCCACGCGGAGCATATGTTTATCGTCTTGGCATACATGCGGCCCCCAGGTTCAGGGACTCACCTCTACTTCCCAATTCCTGTTTTCTGTCACAGCCACGGCTTGCGCAACTGCTTGCATCACCCGTGTAGATCTTGTGTTTTAGTACTGTCTCTCCTCATCTCCCTGCCCTAGTGGTCTGCCGGCAACATGCTACGCGACCTTGGCTTGGGATAAGAAATCACCCCTGATCCATCGCCTTTGAGGTGTTTTTTGACGGTCCCCCACGGCTGCTTGAACTGGAACTTTCCTTCTATCGTTTTGGCGTGCTTTGGCCCCCTCGTGCTGTACAAAAAGCTCCAGGCGCCGGTTCAGACGCGGACTTCCCACACCGAGCCTACGTCTGTCTGCCTGATTGAAAGCCGCCACCTTCTTCACCCTTCTACCATATCATACATGTGCTGCTGTTGACTCCCAAGCCCGCCATCACTGAGATAACAGATCGTGAGGGCTGGTCGACTGCCTTGAGGTTTGTGTGTCGGCGACACACCTGGACACCTCTCTATCACCGACCTGACCAGTGTCTCTTCTCATCTCTCCGATTTTCATGGTTCGGTTTCCGCAAGCAGGATCAATCCTGGCCACGAATCGCCGCACCGCACCTCCAGTCCTTTGTGGCAGAGCAGAAGATTAAGTACTTTGTTGGCCCAAAACCTACAAAGTGACCTGTTTCTTATTCCTCGACCAATCCTTGCATCCAAGCCGCCATCATGCCCGTCGTCAGCCTCAGTGAGCTCAATATCGTGTTGGGAATATTAGGTCGGTGTGATTCCTTTCTGGGCATTTCTTGGAGGCCTCCTGCCCAGCCTTGGCATAATATCTTGGCATTCTGACTCGTCACAGGGGGTTTTATGGTGCTTTACGGTGTCATCTCTGTAAAGATTAAGCAGTCGTGGTACCTAGGTGAAGCACGTAAGTCTCTTTCAATACCGCTAATCAAGTTCATTCAGCATGAAACAGTTGCTAATGATGTTTACGATCAGTGCCCGCTATGATCATGGGCATTCTCCTGGGGCCAGTGTCTGCCAAATTCTTGGATAGCGAGAGATGGGGTGCAGCACAAGAAGGCCAGTCGGAGGACATTGCTCTGGTAAGGCTCTCTTGCACAGAGTCTTTCTGAAAACCGAGTGCAACTCACAGCTGACTACTTTTCTTCAAGGGTCTTATGCGCGTGGTGATCGGAGTGCAGCTTGTAATTGCGGGCTACCAGCTGCCGGCCAAGTACAACATTATCCGCTGGAAAGAGTTGGCCATGTGTCTACTCCCAGTCATGACCCTGATGTGGCTCTGCACTACTGGTTGCATTCTAGCCACCATCCCCAAACTCAGCTTGCTGGCAGCTATGGCACTGGCCTCGTGCGTCACCTGCACAGACCCTGTCCTCTCGCAAGCTGTGGCTAAGGGGCCCTTTGCGGATAAGTATGTGGCGCGACATCTTCGGGAGATCATTTCATCCGAGGCCGGAGCAAATGATGGTTTTGGTTTTCCTTTCCTCATGCTTACAACTTACCTCATGCGTCATGCGTTCGGCTCAGGTGGTGGCCATGGCGATAGCGAGGCTGCGAACCGGCTTCTTGCTCGAGCAGGTAACGTTGGACGCCTGGGAGGTGGTGTGGGTGAGGTGTTCAAGAACTGGTTCTTGGAGACCTGGCTCTACTATGTTGCCCTGGGTATTGTATATGGTGCTGTGGTCGGATATTCCTCATGCAGAGCTGTCAAGTTTGCGCTCAAGAGGTAAGGATACGGCCAGCTCTCAGACACAAAGCGACCAGCCACTGACCATGATGATATAGGGGATGGATTGACGAGCAGTCTTACCTTCTCTTTCCAACAGCTCTAGGACTCTTCCTCATCGGGACATGTGGTGCCATTGGAACAAACGACTTGCTGGCATGTACTGTTGCTGGAAACACATTGAACTGGGATGGAGATTTCCTCGCCGAGATAAACCGCCGACACGATGAAGTCAACCATTGCGTCGATGTCCTTCTGAACTTCGGAGGTTTCATGTACATCGGAACCGTCATACCCTGGGACCAGTTCAATGATCCTGACGGCACCGGCGTGACCTATCCTCGGCTTCTCGCTCTTGGCGTCATGGTCCTGCTTTTCCGACGAATTCCGGCCATTCTCGCGCTATACAAGTTTATGCCTGCTGTTATTCATAACTACAAAGAGGCGCTATTCATGGGATACTTTGGCCCCATTGGCGTCGGAGCGGTCTTTTACCTCGAGCATATCAGGCATCTTTTCCCGGAGGCAGGCGAGGGCGACGAAGAAGAGACTAATCTTATTAACGCCTTAGGCCCCGTCATATACTGGCTGGTCTTCTTCTCAATCGTTGTTCATGGTCTGTCCATTCCGGCTCTGAACCTTATCTACGGAAATCGTGGTATCGAACCAATCCAGGATGATGCGGTATCCATTCGACGCAGATCCTTAACGATGGCTAGGCCTTCCAACGCTATTGCTGGCGATGAGGATATATTTATTGCGTTTAACCGATTCAGTCGCCCGGTTAACGAAATGCCTGTACTTCCGAAACGGAGCACACCAAGACCTGCTACCTCTGGGAATGAGCTCTCAAGTTTTTCCGAAGACGAGTTTGAAAGAGAAAAGAGGAGGAATTGGGAGCGGAGGACCATTCAATATATGGTATGATGTGAAGAAGGTGTTTGGAGTAGTAGATCATTCTGCTGAGAGTTATCTATCACATTGCATTGGCCATCACAAGCTTCCTAGGCCGATGGTCTTACAAAGGTTGATCGAATTGACCTCCGTCTTAACAACCTAGTCTCTACGGCGGCGGCCTCTGAGTCAGGTGCCCATTCGGTCTGTCTCTGCACGAGGAGGTCGCGGGTGGTTATGTCGGCAGCAAGCACGGCCCATCCAGACCTGACTTAGAGTACCCGCAGGATCTTGCGCGGATCCACTCCGAGCTTCTGGGATATATAGGCCGGGAGCTTCGGCGTCCAGCCGGATGAAGACACGGAGGTCCTCTCGGGGTGGGACATCCATGGTCGGTTGTCTCTGGCAACGAGGGGGGTTGTTGTTGGCGATGTTGTTGATGGTGTCGAGGTTGGAGGGATGGCATTGAGAGGCGAAGACAGCGTTTGAGTCATACTCCCGAAGGCGACCGAGACGCTAATAGGTCCATTCACGACAGACAGCGGGGCATTTTTGCAAGAGGGTAGTGCGGGCTCCTCGATTGAGATTGACAGGAGTATGGATTTAGAGGTTTCCTATCATGCTTTATCTAACTTGTCGTATGCCTTCACGCTTTGCCTCCTACTTCGTGCACCGGAATATAAAATGTCCCATCGCCACGTCTAAAGCGTCTTATTGTTATTGAAACATAACGCGTTGAACATATAGCAATTGGTGTATTACTCACATCTGTGACCTTATAGTTATGCACTTACTATACACACAAACTCTCTCTCTCTCTCTCTCTTTCTTTCTCTTAAACGTAAGTTTACTATGCTTGGTGGTTAGTAAGGCAATGCGGCACTATCTTTCTTTGTATATAATCTCTCCCTTTGCGGAGTCTAAAGGTCTTAGAAGCCTATATAGTTTTTCTAACTGTTGCTATAGTGTTGATTAAATGCATTAATGATGAGACAGTGTAGGAAAGTAAAATGCTTCTCTTGGCCTTTAGAGCTGCGAACTTAGCCTTGCTCGTACTTAGTAATGTTTGTTCTATCTGGCCTTGGGTTATTATCTTAGCCTAGTTAGACTTTTAAGAATGCTCTATATAAATTAGTTCTAGGTATACTAACTATGATTCTAATGTGTATGTCTTAATATATATAAGTACGATAGATGCTAAAGGCTTTCTCCTATAATGGTAGTGTGAGCGTTCATAGGGGAAAGGGAAGCATATTGCGATTATTCGCGAAAATTATGCCTGTAAACTACTTAATCCTAGTGTCTTACAGCACGTTGCGATCATTTGCGAAAATTATGCCTATAAACTACCTAATCCCAATGTCTTATAGTACGTTACTCGTGTCTTATTGCGACTCTCGGATTCCGACCTTAAGCTGCCGTACCTATTCCCTTGCTGCATCCCGGTCCTAGAGGCTGATGATCTCCCCTCGGTGCCTTCGCCGGTAGACTAAACGATCTCCCAGCGGCGGTAGCAACCTATTTCCCACGGCTAAGGCCGTTAGCATGCGGATGAGCTATTACTACCACTTTGTACTTAGTCTACTACTGCCCCTAGCCTCTGGGAATAAAGCTATGGCTACTGCTAGCGGGTTGAAGCTTAGCCTTTAGTTACGCCTTATAGAGATATTGGTTATCCTCCTAAAGTTGCTTATCTTAGTACTTATCCTTATCTTCTTTAGTAGCTTGCTTGTCTTCTAGGGCACTAAAATTAGCGTTATTACCTATATCTTCTTTAGGATCCTCCTCTTGCTTATCCTTAAGGTTTTATTCTACTTCCTCCTCCTCTTTCTCCCTCTTATCTAGAATAATATCCTTATCCTATCCTTCCCTATATAAATCCTCCTTACTATACTTATACTCCTCTTAATCCTCCTTTATATACCTATTATCTACCCTTAAACTTAGCCGCTATATCCCTTTCCTTTATAAGCCCTACTTCTATACTAGCTTCTACTATCTCTCTCTACTACCGCTATTAGTATTCCCTCTCTACCTTAAAGCTAATAGCCCTAACCTAATAGTTAACTTCCTTAATCTATATTAATTATATATAACTATTTACCTATCTATATATAGGTAGCCTATATCCTAATAAACGCTTAGATATTATAGTTAAACTAAGTCTTTAGGTTAGGAAGTAAGGCGGATAGATATACTATTATTAGAATAATCTTATAATCTTTTAGATAGCTAGCTATATTATATTATATATACTAAAGAGGATTAAGTATATTTAATATATATTCTCTATATAATATATTTAATATAAAGCGATTCTATTTATCTTCCTAAGTAGAGGGTATATACTAAATTATAGTTCTAAGTTATATAGTATAGTTAATCCGCTTAGGGATACTATTAGTATATTTATAGAAGTAATAGTTTTTATAAAGAGTGAAATTAAGATTACTCTTATTAATATTAAGGCTTATATATAGTATAATATTATTATAGTAAAAATATTATAAGCTTAAGCTATAAGCTTAAGCCTTAAGGGATATAAGAAGGAAGAGTTATATACTAATAGGGTATAACTACCTAATAGCCTAAATATATAATAGGCTTAGGATAGGCCTATATAGTAAGCTCTCTTTCCTTTATAACTTTATAAATACTATTATTAATACCTACTTATAGTAGCTATAAGGTTAGTCTATTATAAAAAATACCTATTTAGAAAAGGATAAAGAGTATAATTAAAGCTTAAATAAATATAGTAAATACTTAGCCCTTAAGCTAAATAAAAGTATATTTAGTATATATAAATCTAATTATATAAGCTATCTTAAGGTACTTATAAGTATATATAGAGCTTAGTTCTATATAGCTCTTAAATAGCTAACTCTCTAATAATATAGAATTATATAATCCTCTTATAGCTTTAGTAAGCCCTAATATATTATTAATTATATAATAAGAATAAGTCTAGCTATAATAAGATTATATATAGGGAAATACTACTTAAAAGATACTTAAAGATAGTTAAAATAATAGAATATTAATAGGTAAGTATATTTAATACTAGTGGGAGGGGAATAAGTTAATTAGTTATAAGAAGTAAAGATATAAGAGTAATTATTAATATATTTTAGTCTTAATAAATAGAGGTTTAAATAGGATTAAGCCTATACTATAAAGACTTTAGAAATAAGGCTATAAAGATAATAAACTAAAGACTAACTAATAAGTAGGGTAATAAGTAGTAGGATAAGTATTAGATTAGAATATATAAAGAGTAACTCTAAAGGAGATTATATAGAACTAGCTAAATATTCGCTAAGTAGAGCTTAAAAAGGAAGGTAATTACCTTAGGTAGAATCTTAATAGCTATTATAATCTAGGGCTTTACTCTAGCTTAAGCTAAATAAGAAGGTTATCTTCTAATTATAATAAAGCCTTACTATAGGATTAATTAGTAGTAGATAGGTATTTAGCTTAAATAGAGAGAAAGCTTCTAGCTTCCTTTCTTTCTTCTCTTAACTTTAGTAATAATCTTATTCTAATATCTTTCTATAGCTGCCTAAAGGCTAGCCTATTATATTTACTAAAGTTCCTCTTATATTAAACCCCTTATAAGAGTAAGATTTTTATAATAGATACTTACTACTAAACTTTACCTATACTTAACTAGCTTAAGAGTTAAAATAAGCTTCCCTCCTAATTAATCTTAATATATATAAGATTTACTATTAATAAACTTATAATTAGAAAGTCCTAAGTATAATTCTTAGTAAGCCCTATAAGTAATAATATATTAATCTTTACTTAGTTATATAATAATAATAAAGGGAGGAGAGTATTTATAATTATATTAATTATTAGGAATTTATACTCTTTAAACTAGATTATAATTATCTATTAAGAGATAACTTAATTATAAAGAGTAGCCTAATAAATATACCTTCTTTACTACTTTACTAAAGGGATTTAATAAAGTCTTTAAAAATTATTAACCTAATAAACTTACTAATAATAATACTTTATATTAATCTAATAATATAATATAGATTAACTTAGTTAATATAGAATATAG
Organism: Neonectria coccinea; assembly: GCA_019137265.1. NCBI lineage: Eukaryota > Fungi > Ascomycota > Sordariomycetes > Hypocreales > Nectriaceae > Neonectria > Neonectria coccinea. The sequence continues at coordinate 5,031 of WPDF01000041.1, read as the reverse complement.
CTAGCTATATTATTACTATTTTTATTATAATAAAATTAAATACTTTAAATAGAATTACCTTAAGCTATAAGGATAGTTTAGTATAAGTTTAAGTATAATTAAATTAATACCTAAAGAGGAAAAAGTCTTTAACTAAGGAGATTAATTCCCTAACTATAAGGCTATAATTATTAAGTAGTGCTTCTTACTATTAGATAACTATTATATATATAGCTATTAGCTAAAAACCTATATATATAGGCTATTATAATTTACTATATAATTAGTAGCTACTTAATAACTATTTACTACTTAATAACTAATTAATAGCTAATAGAGAGATAATATATAGTAAGAAAGATAGAAGTATAAAGAGCTAAAAAAAAAACAGCTAGTTCTACTAATAGTAACTACCTTTATCCCCCCTCTCTCCTCTCTAGCTTTAGAGCTATACTATAATTAGTAAGGGAGAAAAAAGAAATAAATAAGTTAAGTAAGTAAGTAAGTAAAGTAAGCTAAGTAAGTAAGTAAAACTTAAAAAACAATAGTATTAAGCTAGCTAGCTAGTAAAGCTATTATAAACTAAGAAGAATAAAAAGCTACCTAATAATAATTAGCTATTATTATAATAGGCTAGCCCTTAAGCAGCTATAGAAAGGTACTAGAATAAGGTTATTACTAAAGTTAAGAGAAGAAAGGAAGGAAGCTAAAAGCTTCCTACCTATTTAAGCTAAATACCTATTTACTATTAACTAATCCTATAGTAAGGCCTTATTATAGCTAGAAGATAACCTTCTTATCTAGCTTAAGCTAGGGTAAAGCTCTAAACTATAATATACCTTCCTTCTCTAGGAAGTTAGCTAATAAGCAGTTTAAGTCGCCTATACTACCACTTTATTATCCTTAATAGGCTTAGCTATATATATAATACATCCACTTAGTATAGTTTCCCTTCCTAAAGGAACTTAAGCACTTAAAGGAGTACTTCTTTCTAAATATCTAATAGGGAATTCCTTTATAAAGGCTAGTTTTCTATTCATCCTTAGAAATAGGTTAGTAATAATACCTTACTACTCTATAGTATTCCTTACCGCTTAGTTAATTTATAACTTAGTTTAGTTATATAGCCCTAATAGACCTAATTAGCTAGATTAGGTTAGTCTAGCTATATATAACCTAGTTTAGATAGGGTCTTAGCTAATTAGCCACTAAAGTATAGTATAGTATATAGACCCTAACTAATCTAGCTAGAGATTAGCTTAGTTTAGACCTATAGCGTATTTAAACGGAATAATATATATATTCTTAATTTTAGTTAATTTAGGCTTAATCCTAAATAGCCCTTTCTTTTGTATACTTATTTAAAAGGGAACTAATCTCCCTAATTAAAGACTTTTTCTTCCTTAAGCATTAGTTTAATTATACTTAAACTAGTATTAAACTATTCTTATAGCTTAGGGTAGTTCTATTTAAAATGTCTAATTTTATTATAGTGAAAATAGTAGTAGTATAGCTAGCTGCATTTTATATTAATTAAGTTAATCTATATTATATTATTAGATTAGTATAGAGTATTATTATTAGTAGGTTTATTAGGTTAGTAGTCTTTAAAGACTCTATTAAATCCCTTTAGTAAAGCAGTAAAAAAGGTATATTTATTAAGCTACTCTTTATAATTAAGTTATCTCTTAATAGATAGCTATAATCTAATTATAAGGATAAGTACCTTATAGTTATTAGGCTATTAAGTTATACCTACCTTAAAGAGTGTAAATTCCTAGCGATTAATATAATTATAAGTACTTTCCCCTCTTTATTATTACTATATAACTAAGTAAAGACTAGTATATTATTATTTATAAGGCTTACTAATTATACTCTTAATATAAATAAGAAATATATTAGGTTAGTTATTATAGTCTCTATTTTAAGATACCTTTATAATATATAGTAAAAACATACTTTTAAAGGTACTATTAAGCTATATATATATATAGAAGAATTATACTTAGGATTCTTTAACTATAGGTTTATTAATAGTGAATTTTATATATATTAAGATTAATTAGAAGGGAAGCTTATCTTAACTCTTAAGCTAGTTAAGTATAGGTAAAATTTAGCAGTAAGTATTTATTATAAAGATCTTACTCTTATAGGGGGTTTAGTATAAGAGGAACTTTAGTAAATATAATAAGCTAGCCTTTAGGTAGCTATAGAAAGGTGTTAGAATAAGGTTATTACTAAAGTTAAGAGAAGAAAGAAAGGAAGCTAAAAGCTTCCTACCTATTTAAGCTAAATATCTATTTACTACTAATTAATCCTATAGTAAGGCCTTATTATAGCTAGAAGATAACCTTCTTATCTAGCTTAAGCTAAAGTAAAGCCTTAGACTATAATAATTATAATAAGCTAGTTCTAGCTATAATACTATTTAGCTTATTATACTCTTATCTACTAAGTATATAACTATACTATTACTAATATATAAAGCTACCTATAGAGAAAGTATACTAACTTAAATAGGCTTACTAGCTAAGCTTTTATATAGTACTATAAGGGGTAAAATCTATATAAGCTAAACTAATAGTAATAAGAGGGCTAAAGGAGAAAAATACTAAATTAAGCTATTATTATTATTATTAAGCTATTAATTTACTATAGCTTTTACTATTAATAATACCCTAATTTCCTTATAATTAACTAAAAGTAATTATTATTATTATTATTATTTATATTATATTATTCTAACTAAATTTAGGTTATTTAGACTCTTTTCTATTATTAGGTAGAACTATATAATTTAGCTACTCTTAGACTAAAGTTAGACTAGTATTAGCTAGATAAAACTACCTTTCTTCTCTTACTATTATATTGCTAAAAATTAAGATTAATCCCTTAATTAACTTACTTAACTATCTCCCGCTAAGGTTTAAAGGGTAGAAGGGCTTTAAGATAAGCTTAAAGTATTCTTTACTCTCTTAATATAAATTAATAATTAGAGTAAGCTTAAACCTTAGGGTAGATTATATATAAGCGCTTAACCTACCTTAGATAAATCACCTTAGGGTTATTCCTTCCTTCCTTCTTCCTTCCTATAACCTTATTACTATCTCTAATAGCTTACTAATAAGTAATAATCTATATTTCTATTTATTATTATCCTAATATTAGGTTAAGCTCTAAGCTACCTTCTTCTTCTCTAGCTTTACTACCCTAATAAGAAAGTCTTCTTTTTAGCTATATTAGCCTTCTCTAGTAACTTAAGCGAAGGTACCTTAAGCCTAAGTATAGGCTTAAGGCTAACTCCCTATATAAAGAGTACTCTAATATACTATATATAGCTTTATAAGGAAGTATAAGTTTTATATTATAATTAGGTTAGTATTATACTAATAGTTTACTAGCTTAATTCCCTATTATTAGTACCTTAAGCATCTTAAGAGAGGAGAGCTATAGTATATCTATAGCTTTATCCCTAATAAGTCTCCTTATTAGTATTAGTCTAATCTTATACTAACTTTTATAAAGAGTTACTATCCTTAAAGTATCTTTAGTATTACTACTTAAAGGGTAAATATATTTAAGTAAGTAGTAAGAAGGTAATATTAGTTTAATATTAATACTAATTCATTTATATTACTAATCTAAACTAATAGTAGCTTTATACTAAGGTTATACCTACTTAATATACTATTACTATAAAAACTAATAGCTTAAACTATAAGGATTTAGCTAATTATAAGGTATATTTATATTAATATTAATTTTAAGGTTTACTAATAGTTATTATAAGAGTTTAATATATAGATTAAGCTATTTATAACTCTTATTTATTATATATAAGTAGCTATTAGGTTTAGAGCTAAGTTTAAGTCTTAAGCTTATTATAGTGTTAGTTTAGGTTTAATTAGAGGTATTACTATTAGTAGTATTAATAATCTTCCCTTTATAAGTAGTAACTTTAGTACTTCTCTTTAAGGTAATTTAACCCTCCTTAAGGTAGCTCCCCCTTAGGATCTAACTAGCCTTAAGGTAGTCTTAGCTTAATATATTATTAATAAAGTCTTACTCCTTTATAATTCTATTAATAACCTTTACTATACTATAACTAAGATAACTAATATCCTTCTTTAGTTTTACTATAAGTATTACTTTATTATAAGTCTCCTTAGTATTATATTAGTATTACTTTAGGCTAATATATAATAGTAGTACTTTAAGTCTCTATATAGTAAGAGTTTAATTCTAAATAGGGAGGGAAAGGCTAGTATTATTCTAAAGATTAAGGGTTTAACTAGACCTATAGGTATTAATAAGAGGGCTAAGAGTAGAATAGCTAATTAAGCTTAGGATTAATATTTATTTAGGCTTAGGTTAAGTTTATTATATATTTAATAGTATCTCTTAAGTTAATATATAAAAAGTCTAATATTAGGCTAATATAAAAATAAAGTAAAGTAATTATCCTTATAATCTCTAATTAGTATTATCCCTCCCCTTTAGTAACTAGATAAAGATAGTAACCTATATAATAATTAAGAGGGAAAGAGATAGCTAAGTATATATCTATTTCCTCTTACTATTATAATAAGGCTACCTTAATAGGAAAAGGATTATATTTATATAGCTACTATTTAGTATATATATATATTAGTTTTAGTTTAAGGGAGGACTATCTTTAGATTAGTATTAGTTTAGTATATATATAACCTTTTTTACTTCTTTTTACTCTTAATAATAGAAAGCGAAGAGTGTGTGAGAAATTAGGTATATAGCTAGGCTAGATTAAGAAGGTAGGGTAGGAAGGTAGGGGGGTATATAGGTATATAGGAGCTAGATCTTATACATCTATATATAAGATTAAGACTAGTAGGAAGAGAGAGGAGAAGGGATTCTACTTATATAGGGGAAAGAGGAATAAATCTTATATATTTACATATTAATTCTTAGTTAAGAGAGCTTCTTACACTTAGGTATTAATTCTTAGTTAAGAGAGCTTCTTGCATTTATATATTAATTCTTAGTTAAGAGAGCTTTCTATATCTATATATT